>QNTS01000826.1:10488-30466 GCA_003317085.1 Hucho hucho
GATTTCTTTTGATTTTCCCATGATGTCAAGCAAAGAGGCACTGAGTTTGAAGGTAGGCCTTGAAATACATCCACAGGTACACCTCCAATTGACTCAAATGATGTCAATTAGCCTATCAGAAGCTTCTAAAGCCATGACATAATTTTCTGGAATTTTCCAAGCTGTTTAAAGGCACAGTCAACTTAGTGTATGTAAACTTCTAACCCACTGGAATTGTGATACAGTGAATTATAAGTGAAATAATCTGTCTGTAAACAACTATTGGAAAGATTACTTGTGTCATGCACAAAGTAGATGTCCTAACCGACTAGCCAAAACTCTAGTTTGTTAACAAGAAATTTGTGGAGTGGTTGAAAAACAAGTTTTAATGACTCCAACCTAAGTGTATGTAAACTTCCGACTTCAACTGTATGTGTGTGTGTGTATGGGTGGGTGTGTGTGTATGGGTGGGTGTGTATGTCTGGGTGGGTGTGTGATTTGTAAAGAGTTCTCCCTGAAACTGTTGCTCAGCACTTAGCCAGAGAGTATTCCTGTTGCTGATGATGGATTACACACACACACACACACACACACACACACACACACACACACACAAACCCTGTGCTACAACCAGATTAAGGAGGATTTAGAGCTCAAGCACCAAAGATTACAGGCTACCTTAAATCCTCCCAGCAGAGAGCATCATGGGGCATGGACTGTTGGGGGGGGGGCAGGAAAGGGGGGGGTTAGGGGTGAGATGAGAGGAGGGATAGGAAGAGAAAAGAGGAGGAGAGAGAGAATAAGAGAGAGAGAGAATAAGAGAGAGAGAGAAGAAGAAAGAGAGAGAGAGAAAAGAAGAGAGAGAGAGAGAAGAAGCGAGAGAGATGTATGACGGATGGGGAAAGTTGAATCCCTCTAAAGTAGGGAAGGGCACGGTTATTTGAATATCTGAACTGACGTTGGAATTCGAATACAAGAGTAGGCCTATTCACTTTTGAAAAGGCTTCGTCTCAATGTGCCATTGCTACAGACAAGGATATACCACAACATTTGAAATGCTTAATTTATTAAAATAACAAACGTTTGAATGTCGTTTTCATGACGAGCGCCTCCTAAAAAGACACAGGCTACCATATAGTCTACACAGGTTTCACTCCTGTAGTTTGTTGTTGTTGGCACCAGTCAGAGGTTCCATGTGTAGCAACGTGAAGTGGGAGATCTCTAATCAATGTATAATGGAATTAAAATCACAGAATTAAATGAGCTAAATGAGAAGGGGTAGGCTACAACGAGTGACTGACAGGTAGGCTGGAATGTTGTAGAAAAATAGCCTCAACTAGCCTAGCTGGCTATATTAGCTAGCTGATAACATTGATTTGCTGCAGTAAAGACAGGCATAGATAACTTATGGTATTTACACGTTTGTCTAACTAGCCGTGAGTCAGCGGCTACTTTTTCTCTGTCTCCCTCCAGTGTCACACACCACCGGCCCCTGACCAACTTGCTTAGTGAGCAGCCTGTGTAACTCAGGAGAGGCGGTCTCACAGGCCGCGCAGTATAAGCAAGTGCCCAAGTTTAAACAAAGTTAAAGAAAAAACTAGTTTTTAGACTATCCGGATATCCGGAAACATTCCATGATATTATTCGAATAGTCCATCCCTACTCTAAAGTAGGATCAAGAGTTTGAGGAGTGTGTTTGTGTGTGTAACAGTGTTTGTGTGTATGTGTTTGTGTGTATGTGTGTGTAACAGTGTTTGTGTGTATGTGTGTGTAACAGTGTTTGTGTGTATGTGTGTGTAACAGTGTTTGTGTGTATGTGTGTGTAACAGCGTTTGCGTGTTTGTGTGTATGTGTGTGTAACAGTGTTTGTGTGTATGTGTGTGTAACAGTGTTTGTGTGTTTGTGTATGTGTGTAACAGTGTTTGTGTGTATGTGTGTGTAACAGTGTTTGTGTGTTTGTGTGTAACAGTGTTTGTGTGTTTGTGTGTGTAACAGTGTTTGTGTGTATGTGTGTATGTGTGTGTAACAGTGTTTGTGTGTATGTGTGTATGTGTGTGTAACAGTGTTTGTGTGTGTGTATGTGTTTGTGTGTATGTGTGTGTAACAGTGTTGTGTGATGGAGTGTGCAAGAGTGGGAGTCTGTGAGAGAGAGGCCGTCCCACAAGGTAACTGAGGGAGTACCATTAGGCCATCCCACAAGGTGACTGAGGGAGTAGAACTCTGTGTGTGTGTCATCCCTCCCACTCCCAGACATTCAGAGCTTTGTGAGGGTCTTAGAGGCCAAGCTGAATTTCTTCAGCCTCCTGAGGTTGAAGAGGTCCTTCTTCACCACACTGTCTGTGTGGGTGGACCATTTCAGATTGTCAGTGATGTGTATGCTAAGGAACTTGAAGCTTTCCACCTTCTCCACTGCGGTCCTGTCGATGTGGATAGGGGCGTGCTCCCTCTGCTGTTTCCACGACCAGCTCCTTTGTTTTGTTGACGTTGAGGGAGAGGATATTTTCCTGGCACAACTCTGCCAAGGTCCTCACCTCCTCCCTGTAGGCTGTCTCATCATTGTTGGTAATTAGGCCTACTACTGTTGTGTTGTCTGCAAACTTGATGATTGAGTTGGAGGCGTGCATGGCCATGCAGTCATGGGTGAACAGGGAGTGAAGGAGTGGGCTGAGCACGCACCCTTGTGGGGCCCCAGTGTTGAGAATCAGCGAAGTGGAGATGTTGTTTCCTACCTTCACCACCTGGGGACGGCCCATCAGGAAGTCCAGGACCCAGTTGCACAGGGCGAGGTTCAGACCCAGGGTCCCAAGCTTAATGATGAGCTTGGAGGGTACTATGGTGTTGAAGGCTGAGCTATAGTCAATGAACAGCATTCTTACATAGCTATTGCTCTTGTCCAGATGGGATAGGGCAGTGTGCAGTGCGATGGCGGTTGCATCATCTTGATCTATTGGGGGCGGTTTGCAAATTGAAGTGAGTCTAGGGTGTCAGGTAAGGTGGAGGTGATATGATCCTTAACTAGCCTCTAAAAGCACTTCATGATGACAGAAGTCAGTGCTACGGGGCGATAGTCATTTAGTTCAGTTACCTTTGCTTTCTTGGGAACAGGAACAATGGTGGACATCTTGACTGGGACAGCAGACTGGGATAGGGAGAGATTTAATATGTCCGTAAACACTCCAGCCAGCCGATCTGCACATGCACTGAGGACACAGCTAGGCATGCCGTCTGGGTCGGCAACATTGCGAGGGTTAACACGCTTAAATGTCCTACTCACGCCGGCCACAGAGAACGAGGCCTGCCGGAACATATCCCGGTCCGTGTGATCAAAACAATCTTGAAGCATAGATTCCGATTGGTCAGACCAGTGTTGAATAGACCTTAGCACGGGTGCTTCCTGTTTGAGTTTCTGCCTTCAGGAAGGGAGGATAAAAATGGAGTCGTGATCTGATTTGCTAAAGGGAGGGCGGGGGAGGGCCTTGTAGGCATCACAGAAGGGGTTGTAACAGTGGTTGAGTGTTTTTCCAACACGAGTACTACAGTCAATGTGTGACATTTGATTGTGAGGTATTCTAGGTCGGGTGAACAAAATGACTTGAGTTTCGGTATGTTATCACAATCACACCATGAGTAGTTAATCATGAAACATACATCACCGCCTTTCTTCTTCCCGGAGAGTTCTTTGTTCCTGTCTGCGGGATGTACTGAGAACCCAGCTGGCTGTATGAACGGGGACAGTATATCCAGAGAGAGCCATGATACCATGAAACAGAGTATGTTACAGTCGCTGGTGTCTTTCTGGAAAGAGATACTCGCCCTGAGCCTGTCTACTTTATTGTCCAGAGACTGAACATTAGTGAGTAATATACTCAGAAGCGGTGGATGTTGTGCACAAAAAAACGTTCTGGGCTAATAATCAAAATTAAAATTAAATTAAATACTGCAAAGTGAATTAGGAGCTAGAAGAGAGCTGACGTGTGTCATCTTGTTTTCTCCACTTTACTCCGTTCCGTTTTACTCCTCTTCACTCCGCTTTACTCTATTTTCTCTGCTTTACTCCGTTCCGTTTTACTCCTCTTTACTCTGTATTACTCCGTTTTACTCCGCTTTACTCCGCTTTACTTTGTTTTACGCTGCTGTCTCTAAAGTTAACCTTCTACTGCAGTGGGCTAAATCAGGGTCGCACAGAGTTTTTTTTAGTAGTCTTAAACAAATCTACTTTGAAACAAAAGTATACACCTCACACACATGGCTATGGACTTAAAAAAAAGAAGACACCTGCACCATGTCAGATATAGAGTTGAAATGTATTACATTTTGAGTTTGCATCCTAATATTACACTTGATATACATCACAGAAGACTGAAATATAACAAAACCGTTAGACAGAGAAACACCAGATTTCCGGCAGTTTTTAAATGTTTTATTAATTATGAAATTATGAAAAATATTAATAACATTCCACCCATGAAGCCACTAGGTGATTTGACTGCAGGGAAGGGCTATACAGGGAAGGGCTACACTCAGCTATCTGCTACCATATACTTCCCCCTGCGTCCGGACTTAAGAATTTTTTTTAATCGCTTTTTTACCCTGTACCAGCCTGTACCAGTCTTCAGACTGTACCAGTCTTCTGCCGGGGGCTTGGGTGTTCCCTCCATGGCTCTGGATGTCCCTCCAGGTACCACTCCCTGTCCTAGTCAATCAACTGCCTAGGTACAGCCTGGACCACCGCAGCCTCCCTCCACTGGACCGTGCTCTCTAGATCAGAACTCCGTCCTTTTGGCTGTTGTGGTCTGCACACAGCTGGCGTCTCAGCAGCCCTCTTCTCAGGTGAGTTCTGTGGCTCTGGCCTCGCAATCAGCTTTGAGACACAGCAGAGGCCAGATCATTCCGGCTATTGAGATTGGGAGTTCGATGGTGAGGCATATATCTGTACCTGGTGCAAAGACTTTGTGTTTTCCTGGGGCAAAAGTTCAGGATATCACCAGGTTTCTTACTGCCCTGAATGCCTCAACTTATCCTACAGCTATTGTATGCAGTAATCATATGCCTATGAACCAAAGTTATACTGTTAGCACTGAGGTGGTGTGCCCTAGCAGGAAGTCCACTGTGTGCAGCTCATCCTGCACTAACATAAATAACCCGAGCATGTCTACCTCTGCAAAGCTTCCCAGTAATGCAAGAAAAACGATCAAGAATCCCAGAAAAGTGTTAAAAATAGCCCACGTTAACATATGTAGCTTAAGAAACAATGTTCATGAAATCAATAATTTGCTAGTAACAGATGACATTCATATTCTGACAATCTCTGAAACTCACTTAGATAATACCTTTGATGATACAGAGGTAGCAATACATGGTTATAAGATCTACAGAAAAGACAGAAATACCAAAGGTGGAGGTGTGGTCGTTTTATATTCAGAACCACATTCCTGTAAAGCTTAGAGAGGATCTCATGTTAAATACGGTTGAAGTAATATGGCTAAAGGTTAATCTGCCTCACCTAAAGGTTCATCTGCCTCACCTAAAGCCTGGTGGAAGCTGCTATTCACCACCAAGTGCTAACAGTCAGTATCTGGATAACATGTGAAATGCTTGATAATATATGTGATATCAATAGAGGTATATATTCTAGGTGATTTAAAACTTGTTAGGGCTAGGGGGCAGTATCCGGAATTTACGCCTGTCTGACGTGCACACAGAAAACTGCCTGTTACTCATGCCCAGAAGCTAGGATATGCATGCAATTGGTAGCATTGGATAGAAAACACTCTGAAGTTTATAAAACTGTTAAAATAATGTCTGTGTGTATAACAAAACTGATATGGCAGGCAAAAACCCGAGGGAAATCCATCCTGAATGTTTTGGGGGTGAGGTCACATGCCTTTTCAACGCAAGTCAATGGGCTATATATAATACCTATGGCTTCCACTAGATGTCAACAGTCATTATACAAGGTTTCAGGCTTGTTACTTGAAAAACAAACAAGTCATTGTAGTTTTTCCAAGGAGAGCTTCATTAGAAAAGTAGTATTTTTGTGCACGTGAATGAGGGCGCGCTCTTCGTTCTTTTCTTTTCCTATTGAACATAGTTCTTTCCGTGTGAAATATTTATTTACATATTAGGGTACCTGAGGATTGGATAGAAACGTTGTTTGACTTGTTTGGGCGAAGTTTACCGGTAACTTTTTGGATTCCTTTGTCTGCATGTTCAACGAGTGGATTACTGAAATCAATGGCGCCAACTAAACAGACCTTTTGGGATATAAAGAAGGATTTTATCGAACAAAACGACCATTCATTGGGTAGCTGGGACCCTTGGGATTGCAAACAGAGGAAGATCTTCAAAAGTAAGTGATTTATTTTATCGCTATTTGTGATTTTGTGATGCCTGTGCTGGTTTGATAAATATGTTGATGGGGGCGCTGTCCTCAGACAATCGAATGCTATGCTTTCACCGTAAAGCCTATTGTAAATCGGACAACGCAGTTCGATTACCAAGATTCTAAGCTTTTGAATGATGTAAGACACTTGTATTTTCATGAATGTTTAATATTACACTGTTTTATTTTGAATTTGGCGCTCTGTAATTTCACCGGGTGTTGTCGATAGGTGTCCCGCTAGCGGAACGCGAGCCCTAAGAATATTTACTGGCTTTCATCAGGCTGCCCACTCAAGAGAAAGCTTCAAACTGTGACTAGTGCCTGCAACCGGGTTCAGGTTATCAATCAACCCACAAGGGTAGTTAAAAAAGCACAGGAATGAAATCGTCAACATGTATTGATCACATCTTTACTAGTGCTGCAGAAATTTGTTTGAAAGCAGTATCCAAATCCATCGAATGTAGTGATCACAATATAGTAGCCATATCTAGGAAAGCCAAAGTTCCAAAGGCTGGGCCAAATATAGCGTATAAGAGGTCATACAATAAGTTTTGTAGCGATTCCTACGTTGTTAATGTAAAGAATATTTGTTGGTCCATGGTGTGTAATGAGGAGCAACCAGACGCTGCACTTGACACATTTATGAAATTGCTTATCACAGTTACTAATAAGCATGCACCCATTAAGAAAATGACTGTAAAAACTGTTAAATCCCTGTGGATTGATGAGGAATATTTGTTGGTCCATGGTGTGTAATGAGGAGCAACCAGACGCTGCACTTGACACATTTATGAAATTGCTTATCACAGTTACTAATAAGCATGCACCCATTAAGAAAATGACTGTAAAAACTGTTAAATCCCTGTGGATTGATGAGGAATTGAAAAACTATGGTTGAGTGGGATGAGGCAAAAGGAATGGCAAATAGGTCTGGCTGCACAACCGGTTGGCAAACGTACTTCAGATTGAGAAATCATGTGACTAAACTGAATAAAAAGAAGAAGAAACTACACTACGAAACAAAGATAAATGACATAAAGAATTATAGTAAAAAGCTTTGGAGCACCTTAAATGAAATTTGGGGCAAAAAGGCAAACTCTGCTTCCTTATTCATTGAATCAGATGGCTCATTCATCAAAAAATCCACTGATATTGCCAAATACTTAAGTATTTTTTCATTAGCAAATTAGCAAACTTAGGCATGACATGCCAGCAACAAACGCTGACACTACACATCCAAGTATATCTGACAAAATTAGGAAAGACAAGCATTGTACATTTTTGGAGCACCTTAAATTAAATTTGAATTCCGTAAAGTAAGTGCGGAAGAGCTGAATTTCTTTTTGTTGTCTATCAACAATGACAAGCCACCGGGTTCTGACAACCTGGATGGGAAATTACTGAGGATAATAGCAGATGATATTGCCACTCCTATTTGCCATATCTTCAATTTAAGCCCACTAGAAAGTGTGTGCCCTCAGGCTTGGAGGGAAAGCAAAAGTTATTCCCCTACCTAAGAATAGTAAAGCCCCCTTTACTGGCTCAAATAGCCGACCAATCAGCCTGTTACCAACCCTTTGACCAGATACAATGCTATTTTACAGTAAACAAATTGACAACAGACTTTCAGCACGCTTATAGGGAAGGACATTCAACAAGCACAGCACTTACACATATGACTGATGATTGGCTGAGAGAAATTGATGATAAAAAGATTTGTTAGACTTCAGTGCGGCTTTTGACATTATCGATCATAGTCTGTTGCTGGAAAAACGTATGTGTTATGGCTTTACACCCCCTGCTATATTGTGGATACAGAGTTACCTGTCTAACAGAATACAGAGGGTGCTCTTTAATGGAAGCCTCTCCAACGTAATCCAGGTAGAATCAGGAATTCCCCAGGGCAGCTGTCTAGGCCCCTTACTTTTTTCAGTCTTTACTTACGACATGCCACTGGCTTTGATTGATGTGTGTAGTGACTCAACACTATACACGTCAGCTACCACAGCGACTGAAATGACTGCAACACTTAACAAAGACCTGCATTTAGTTTCAGAATGGGTTTGAAAGAATAAGTTAGTCCTAAATATTTTAAAAACGAAAAGCATTATATTTGGGACAAATCAGTCACTAAACCCTAAACCTCAACTAAATCTTGCAATGAATAATGTGATAATTCGTCAAGTTGAAGAGACTAAACAGCTTGGAGTAACCCTGGATTGTAAACTGTCATGGCAAAACATAATGATACAACAGTAGCTAGGATGGGGAGAAGTCTGTCCATAATAAAGCGCTGCTCTACCTTCTAATAGCACTATCAACAAGGCAGGTCCTAGTTTTGTCACACATAGACTACTGTTCAGTCATGTGGTCAGGTGCTACAAAGAGGAAAATTGCAATAGACTCAGAACAGGGCAGCACGGCTGGCCCTTGGATGTACACAGAGAGCTAACATTAATAATATGCATGTAAATCTCTCCTGGTTGAAAGTGGAGGAGAGATTGACTTCATCACTATTTATATTTGTGAGAGGTTGACATGTTGAATGCACCGAGCTGTCTGTTTGAACTAATGGCACACAGCTCGGACACCCATGCATACCCCACAAGACATGCCACCAGAGGTCTCTTCACAGTCCCCAAGTCCAGAACAGACTATAGGAGGCGCACAGTACTACATAGCGCTATGACTACATGGAACTCTATTCCACATCAGGTAACTGATGCAAGCAGTAAAATTAGATTAAAAAAACTGATAAAAATACACCTTATGGAACAGCGGGAACAGTGAAACAACACAAACATAGGCACAAACACATGCATACAAACACATGATAACATACGCACTATAAACACACGTACACATGGATTTTGTGTTGTGGATATGTGGTAGTAGAGTGGGGGGCTGAGGGCACACAGTCTGAATGTATAGTACTGTTTTTAAAATGGTTTAAACTGCCTTAATTTTACTTAATATGTTGTGAGATCTGTTGTGAATGTATTGTAACTTCCATAATTTTTCTGGACCCCAGGAAGAGTAGCTGCTGCCTTGGCAACAGCTAATGGGGATCCATAATAAATACAATTACTATAATCTCTCCTCTCTCATATAGCTTTATACAGAGACAGATGCTAACAAAGGGTAGAGCAGACACACCATGGAGAACGATACATACACAGAGGAATACAAACACAGACATACATATACACACACACACATACAGTCAAGATGCAGAATAACGTGGGGACCTCGGGGAGTGTAGCTAGTCATCAGTCTCAAACAGAAACAGACTGGCGGGTATTCTCTCCACTGACACACTTTCTCTCTCTTCATAAAGGTTTATCTTTCATCACATCATCCTCTGATCTTTTCTCTGTGCTCCCAACATACAGACAGACTCCCTACTGTAGGTCACTGACCTCTGGATAATAATAATACACATTAGATGCTGTAATGTAGGAAAACAACCACAGGAGAAATGGGGACACCCGAAAAGCATTTCACCTTTCAGGGCTAAAGTTTAACAGATAGGCCTGCATTGGTCAAAGAGACATGAACACACACTTTTTCATATGTGTTAATGTCTCGGAGTGTGTGTCTTGGAGTGTGTGTGCAGTTTTGGTTTCTTTCTCCAGCGTGTGTTTTCCTTCGTCTCCACTGACCTTTTCAGCAGGGCCTCTCTGACAACAGATGAGGATGTCTCACACACACACACACACACACACACACACACACACACACACACACACACACACACACACACACACACACACACACACACACCCTACAGACTTCCTCTCTGACAACAGCTGAAGATAGCTTCCTGTTGACAAACAAAGGGCTAGCTTCCTGTTGACAAACAAACAATAACTCTCACTGAGGGCTAGCATT
The DNA here is from genome assembly GCA_003317085.1 of Hucho hucho. Taxonomy (NCBI): domain Eukaryota; kingdom Metazoa; phylum Chordata; class Actinopteri; order Salmoniformes; family Salmonidae; genus Hucho; species Hucho hucho. The sequence goes on from QNTS01000826.1 coordinate 20,741, forward strand.
CTGTTGACAAACAAACAATAACTCTCACTGAGGGCTAGCTTTCTGTTGACAAACAAACAAACAAACCCATTCTATCTGTTTGTACCTTCTATGGATCTAAAGGGATTCACTGTTCCAGTGGAAATAATGAGTCTCTGTTCTGTTGTCTTCATAATGATGGCATCGTTAGTATTATCTGACTAATTCTAAAATGTGGGTTTGTTACGAGATACTGTCTCTTTATTAATTTGTAAATGGCCATTTCAGAGAGAGAGCGAGAAAGAATGATAGTGATAAAGAGAGAGAGCGAGAGATACAGCAGGGGGGAGAGAGAGAGATAGAGAGCGGGGGAGAGAGAGAGGGGGGGGGAGCGGGAGAGAGAGAGAGAGAGAGAGAGAGAGAGAGAGCGGTGTACCGCTTTCAGCCCATCTGCCCCATCTGTCTCTTTCTCTGTCTGTGTGTGTGTGTGTCTGTGTGTTTGGAGCCAGCACGCACTTCGCAGCCCTAAAGTAGCCACTCCAGCCTGCTAACATGGAGGAAAATGAATAGACTGGCAGGTTGTCTTTCCTCTGACACATGAACAGAGCTGACTACAGGTACCTGGGGACCCCAGTCACGACACACACACACACACACACACAGACACACACACATAGGTAGAAGCCACACACACACATGCATCCACACACACACACACATAGGTAGATGCCACGCACGCACGCACACACACACACACACACACACACACACACACACACACACACACACACACACACACACACACACACACACACACACACACACACACACACACACACACACACACACAGAGCACTGTGTATTGGTCCACACGTGATAGAACTACCAGCTCAGGACCAGCTGTAACAGGAGAGGAAGAAGGGAAAACATCTCTCCTCTTTTTCCTTTTTCTGTCATTCTCCAAAACCTCAGCCGCACATCACAGCCGACCTCAGAGGGAATGGTACTGATTACATCCTCACACACACCCTGATTACATCCTCTGCTCTCTCCCTTGAGTCAGTTACACAGGAAGCAGCACTGATCTAACCCCTGAACTGTGAGGGAGAGAGATAGAGGGAGAGAGATAGAGAGGGAGAGATAGAGGGAGAGAGATAGAGGTGGCAGGTAGCCTAGTGGTTAGAGAGTTGGACTAGTAACTGAAAGGTTGCAAGATCGAATCCCCGAACTGACAAGGTAAAAATATGTCGTTCTGCCCCTGAACCCTTGTTTACACCTTGCACTAACATTAGGTCTGAGAATTGCCAGGGACCTCACAATATGATATTATCATGATACTTAGATGAATAAGCTATGTTGGAAAAATAGTTTTTTTACAGGTACAGCCAACTAGCACAAAAATAATATTGCGATATTGTCAAAACAATACAATACAATACATTGTCAAAAATAACATCCTGATATGTAACTATGGATGTTTCCCCCACACTAGCTAACATGGTTTAATGATCTGATCAACATATCAGACAATATGTGACCCACCAACTGGATTCAGTCGTATGTAGCAGAATTTGAAATTGTATTTTTTCCATTGGATAAAAGTAGAGACTCAGAGCTCCAAAATTGTATATCATACACTGCAGTTGAGGAACAATGGGAAAGTAATTCTGCTTTGAAAGTTGATAAACTTGTAAGCCCTTGAATGTTTTGTTACACCTACTGTTTTGGTACACCTTAGCCCCACCCATCTCTTTAGGGATTCACATGTGAGGCCATGTGCTAAACAGAATGAATACGGTAGTGTAGTAAACAACCAAAGATTTCAAGACTAAAAGTGGTGAAAGTGGTGTGATGGAAAATGTTTGTGCTTTTCTAATAACCAATCTCTGTGTTCATGCAAGTGACTGACTGAACGAATCCTCACTATCAGTATCTACAATATGGCAGTATGCCCAGAACCTTGTTTTGAGAACGAAAGGGATATCTCAGTTTCAAGGTCTCAGCTTAGAGAGAAGAAGCCTTGTGAGGTATTGGTCTGTCACATGTATGAAGCAAATATTAATTATGAATGATGAATAAGCTAAATCACGCAAATATAACTTGTCAGTATATAAGGGAATTAACGGGATTGCTAGCTAGCTAACATTCGGCTATAACTAGCAATGCAAATGGCTTTCTGAGATACTAATATTATTACTACACAGATCATACACGTAACGTTAGCTAGCAAGCTAGCATTAGCTAGCTAGATAACAGTACGCATTACTTGCAATGAAAACAACTTTCTGACAGAATTAGAAACTTAGAATGTCTGAAAATGTAGCTAGACTCTTACCCGCATACATGGATGAATGCTTCTCCCTCTCTGTCATGGATGCCATGGTTGCCCTTAGTTTGAAGAACCCAGAGACAGGCGTTTATACAACAGCCTTAAGTGTTCTCTTTTTCACTCCCTCTGAATTTGTAATCATCTCTCTGATTCCACCGGGCATTCCACTGATTTCAAAACTCGGTCAACTTCTTCCATGACAACAACACTGTTGATCTCTGTTTCTTCCCCATCACTGTCATCAGAAGACTCTACCATATCTGGTTCAATGAAAATGTTTTTACCTGAGTCAGGGATTTCCTCATCGTCTGATTCATTTTCGGAGGAGCGAGTCCTCAGAGACTCCTCCAAAAAGTAGTCCATCACAACTTTTCCCCACTGATCTTTGTCAATAACGCCTTTTAAATTCAGTGCACCAATGTTGAGAGCAGTAGAAACTCTGCCATGACCGTATTACCGCCACATCTGCAATCACGAGTCAAATTTCACATGACCATTTAGTCACGGTAATTAGGCTTCCCCAAGCTCTGATGCTGCTGCTGGTCATTAATCACTTTGACATCAATGCAAATGTATTCGGAAATCGAATCAAACACTTCATGAGAGCCCATGAGCTCATGTTGCGCAACATTTCTAGGCTATGTAATTGCAGGAGAAAACAGAGTGATGGCCGCTACTAAAAAGAGGAGGATCCCATCAGCTTTCTATAGGCTAGGCCTACTATATTTATTTCTCAACTTTCTTAATATTAAGCACATTGCTTATATTTACAACAGGAGTATAGCTTACCTGGCTGGCATGAAAATAAACCACAGGGAAAATGTCCTCCATTCGCTATTTAAGTGCATAGATGACATGTATTTTTTCCCGCTGCCCTTGTTTCGATACAGGTGCATGACAATGGTCTCTTCTACATCAAAACAAATGTTACACATATATTATGTAGTACATGTAAAGACAAGATTAAATCAAGAAAAGTCTGATGGGTGACAATATTAGCCTATCACTTGTGAATTATATATTATCACTTGTGATGCCCAGCATAAGAAACAATGCTTTTTATTTTGCGACTTTTTCGAGTTGCACACCTGATGTGACTCTGTAAGCTAACAGAGCCATGTACGGATCATGGCAGTCCCTTGACTGTTTTCACAGCTCTCTCGGCCTCGCCGTTGCTCTGCATGGTAGGGGCTACTGGTCACATGTGTGAAGTCATATTCTGCAGCAAAAGCAGACCCCTTGCCTGGAAAAAAAAGGACTTTAATCCATTAATAACACCAGCTGATGTGGTTATGGGTGTCTTTGCTATTTCAATGTATCTTGAATAGTAATCTACCACAAGCAGATTAGTGTCATTTTTCCAATAGAACATACCTACCTTTTGCCGTTTTGGCAGATCCATTACCATCATTGGTTCAGGAAGACAAGATTGACATTTTGCACACACCTCACACTGGACCACCAGCTTGGCAATCTGAGTACTCAGACCAAGCCACCACACCTCACACTGGACCACCAGCTTGGCAATCTGAGTACTCAGACCAAGCCACCACACCTCACACTGGACCACCAGCTTGGCAATCTGAGTACTCAGACCAAGCCACCACACCTCACACTGGACCACCAGCTTGGCAATCTGAGTACTCAGACCAAGTCACCACACCTCACACTGGACCACCAGCTTGGCAATCTGAGTACTCAGACCAAGTCACCACACCTCACACTGGACCACCAGCTTGGCAATCTGAGTACTCAGACCAAGTCACCACACCTCACACTGGACCACCAGCTTGGTAATCTGAGTACTCAGACCAAGCCACCACATCCCTCATGCACTCGGTCTAGAAATTCCAGTTACAGAGTCTCTGGGATAACTATCTGTTGTCCTTTCATGAGAAGGTCTCCATTACAGTGGAAGTCATTTTGGTGCACCCAATAGGGCTTCAGCAGCCCATGCTATCTGTCGACAGATGGGGTCTTGCTATTGCTCCTCTGCAATCTGCTGCAGTTTGGTCTGAGATGCAGGTAGGCTGTCTCTTAATCCATTAATGTACACCTGTACCTCACCCTCTAGATATTGCTCCTCTGTTAATGCACATTTAATTGGGGCCCTGGAGAGTGCATCTGCTGTGATCAGTGCCTTCCCTGGCACATACACCATCTTGTAGGTGAACCTCAGCAATCTGAGGCAGAAGCGCAGAACTCTGGGACGCAAGTGGTCCAGTGCTTTTGTCCCTGACCAGGTGAGCCTCTGCTTTAAACTGAAGGCTGATAAGGTATTGGCTGACCCTTTCACATTCCCCGCCCATGTGATAGCCAACGCCTCCTCTTCCACTTGTGCATAACTTTGCTCTGTGTCGGATAAAGTTTGTGAAATGTATGCTATTGGACGCCACTCCATGTTGTCCTGCATCTTTGTGAGAACCTCTGACACCCCTAGCCCAAAGGATGATGCATCTGTGTGAGGACCTCTGACACCCCTAGCCCAAAGGATGATGCATCTGCTGATACTTTTGTCTTAGCGTGGGACAGTACTGGACCAGCACTCTCTGTGAGACCAGCTCTCCTTCATATTCTAGAACATCTTTTTGAAAACTCTCAATGAGTTGCCTCAGCAACGGTCTGGCCAGAGAGTCAATGACGAAGACAGGCTGGATGGCACTTTTGTCTTGACTCTCCAGTTTCCTCACCATCTGCCCTACCACTGGTAATATCTTATTACTGGACCCGTACAGCTGTTTGCTTGTAGGGAGCAAAGGACAATCTCTACTGTATCTATACAGCCCAGTGGGGACTGCTGTCACTGCTGCCCCTGTGTCTAGTTTAAATGACTCAACCTCCCATTGAGTTTAATGTCTGAGTTCCAGCCAGCGTTGTTTTCCCTGACTTCTCCCAAAATGCTGCTGTTCCTCCTCATGTATTTGCTTTGATTGACAGACAACCAAAAAGTGTCCTCTCCTGTGACATTTCCTGCATTCCGCATCCTTTGCTGGGAAATCTTTCCAGCTGTGGAAACGCTTGATCTGGCTTCTCTCTCTCTCTCTCTCTCTCTCTCTCTCTCTCTCTCTCTCTCTCTCTCTCTCTATTTCAATTTAAGGGCTTTATTGGCATGGGAAACATATGTTTGCCAAAGCAAATGAATAAGATACTAAACAAAAGTGAAATAAACAGTACAAATTAACATTAAACATTACACTCACAAAAGTTCCAAAATACATTTCAGATGTCATATTTTGTGCAAATAGTTAAAATACAAAAGGGAAAATAAATAAACATAAATATAGGTTGCTCTTTTCTGTGGTATTTCACCCAATAGACATGGGAATTTAGCAAAATTGGATTTGTTTTCAAATTATTTGTGGGTCTGTGTAATCTGAGGGAAATATGTGTCTCAGATATGGTCATACATTTGGCAGGAGGTTAGGAAGTGCAGCTCAGTTTCCACCTCATTTGTGGGCAGTGTGCAGTGTTCAATTTCTCTCTCTCACTTAATGCGCTCTCTTGCTCGCTCTCTCTTTCTCTTTGTGTACACACCCACACAAGTGTGTTTGCACATGTGTGTGTATGTATGTAAAGGTTGGACGGTACAGAGATAGTTATTGGACTGAGATCACAGCACTACACTGGGAGGAGATCTAAGCTCTCATACAGAGATACTCCCTGGCAAATATACAGCCCACATGCACATATACTGAGAGAGGGAGAGAGAGAGGGAGAGAGAGCGAGAGAGAGAGAGAATACACAAACTCATTCCCCCACTGCACTCGTGAGGGAGAGGAGAAGGAGGGAGAGGAGGATGGAGGGAGAAGAAGGGGGGGGGGGGGCGAGCTAGCATATAAAAAGAAGAGGATGTATGGAAGATAGAATAGAGAAGAGACAGAGGAGAAGATGGAGGGAAGGGGATGGAAACATAACATTACCTCATAGCTGAGACAGGACAAGTGGTTGTGTTTGCGTGTCTGTGTGTGTCACGCGGATCAGTGTGTGTTAAGAGATGCAGGGACCAAATTAATTTAGATGAATACATGAATAAGAGATTCATCTGAGAGAGGGTTCTATTGTAACCAATGGTTACTATTCACTCACCGTGAATATGACAATGAAAGTGGCCTTTCCTGCCTCTCTCTCTCTCTCTCTCTCAATTCGATTCAAAGGGCTTTATTGCCATGGGAAAAATATGTTTACATTTACATTGCCAAAGCAAGTGAAAAAGATAATAAACAAAAGTGAAATAAACAATAAAAAATAAACAGTAAACACTACACTCACAAAAAGTTGAGGAGAAATTGAGACATTTCAAATGTCATATTATGTCTATATACAGTGTTGTAACAATGTGCAAATCGTTAAAGTACAAAAGGTAAAATAAATAAACATAAATATGAGTTGCATTTACAATGGTGTTTGTTCTTCACTGGTTGCCCTGTCACATGATCTCAGTATATATAAACCTGTTCTGAAAGGCCCCAGAGTCCGTAACACCACTAAGCAAGGGGCATCACCAAGCAAGCGGCATCATGAAGACCAAGGAGCTCTCCAAACAGGTCAGGGACAAAGTTGTGGAGAAGTACAGATCAGGGTTGGGTTATAAAAAAACAACAAAAAAACTTTGAACATCTCACAAAGCACCATTAAATCCATTCTAAAATGTTTTGAAAGAATATGGCACCACCAGAAACCTGCCAAGAGAGGGCCGCCCACCAAAACTCACAGACCAGGCATGAAGGGCAATAATCAGAGAGGCAACAAAGCTCCACAGCGGAGATTGGAGTATGTGTCCATAGGACCACTTTAAGCTGTACACTCCACAGAGCTGGGCTTTAAGGAGAGTGGACAGAAAAAAGCCATTGCTTTAAGAAAAAAATAAGCAAACACGTTTGGTGTTTTGCCAAAAGGCGTGGGGGAGACTCCCCAAACATATGGAAGAAGGTACTCTGGTCAGATGAGACTAAAATTGAGCTTCTCAATTTCTCATCACCCCCCGAGAACACCATCCACACACTGAAGCATGGTGGTGGCAGCATCATGCTGTGGGGATGTTTTTCATCGGCAGGGACTGGGAAACTGGTCAGAATTGAAGGAATCATGAATGGTGCTAAATACAGGGAAATTCTTGAGGGAAACATATTTCAGTCTTCCAGAGATTTGAGACTGGGACGGAGGTTCACCTTCCAGCAGGACAATGACCCTAAGCATACTGCTAAAGCAACACTCGAGTGGTTTAAGGGAAAACATTTAAATGTCTTGAAATGGCCTAGTCAAAGCCCAGACCTCAATCCAATTGAGAATCTGTGGTATGACTTAAAGATTGCTGTACACCAGCGGAACCCATCCTACCTGAAGGAGCTGGAGAAGTTTTGCCTTGAAGAATGGGCAAAAATCCCAGTGGCTAGATGTGCCAAGCTTAGATAGACATACCCCAAGAAAAATGGCTCTACAAAGTATTGACTTTGGGGGAGGTGAATAGTTATGCATGCTCAAGTTTTCTGTTTTTTTTTGTCTTATTTCCTGTTTGTTTCACAATTAAAAATGTTTTGCATCTTCAAAGTGGTAGGCATGTTGTGTAAATCAAATGATACAATCCCCCCCAAAATTCATTTTTATTCCAGGTTGTAAGAAAACAAAATAGGAAAAATGCCAAGAGGGGTGAATACTTTGCAAAAAGGCGGAGGCCAGGTGTTGGGCAGAGGAGAGGCCAGGTGTTGGGCAGAGGAGAGGCCAGGTGTTGGGCAGAGGAGAGGCCAGGTGTTGGGCAGAGGAGAGGCCAGGTGCTGCAGAGAGGCCAGGTGCAGCGGAGAGGCCAGGTGCAGCGGAGAGGCCAGGTGCAGCAGAGAGGCCAGGTGCAGCAGAGAGGCCAGGTGCAGCAGATAGGCCAGGTGCTAAGCAGAGGAGAGGCCAGGTGCAGCAGAGAGGCCTGATGCTAGGCAGAGGAGAGGCCAGGTGCAGCGGAGAGGCCAGGTGCAGCGGAGAGGCCAGGTGCTAGGCAGAGGAGAGGCCAGGTGCAGCGGAGAGGCCAGTTGCAGCAGAGAGGCCAAATATTTTTTTAAACAAGTATTTCGGACTAACTGAATGATGTGCTTCGCCATTGTAGCAATCAAAATAATAATTTGTGAATCACAAACAATAAAATGAAACAATTTAGCTGTAGCCTTCCTTTCGAATTGTGTCGCTGCAAAACTCATTTTGTAGATACTTTAAGTTGATAAGGACATTCAATGTATTGGACGTTGCAGCTCAATAGATGCTAGTCAGCCTGAAGTAAACACTTCTAAAGGTAAGATATATAGCCTTTCAGCTCTATAACATCTTCAGCACATGCTGAAACACACATTTTCAATGTGTTCCCCCCAAAACCTTCCAAATTAAATGTTGATTGCAAAATAAGCCTACCTGGCAGAATGATATCATGATGATTTGTATCAATCTGGTGACATTTGTTTATCATACTCTGCCATCACATGTACAGTACAGAAACCTGACAGAAACACTGCTAACCTATCAAAAATGTACTGTGACTAAAACTCACCAACACCTGACACCAATATAGTGGATTAGGGGGTTACCCTGACTGGGACTCAAAGCCTGGTCCCTGTGACTGTCATTCCTAAACCATTATACTGTCACAATTCTCACTATATGAGCCATGATACAATTCCTACCAAGTGGGTTAACCCTGTTGGCACGATGCATACGGTGTTTGCATTTCACGCCAGTGACCCGGTTTTACTTCCTTGTCCTGACATTTTCTACATTGGTGTCAGAAGTGGGAATACCAAAAGGCTGAACTCTCTTGGAGAGGTCGTTAAGGTCAAAGGTTGTTTAGTATTATTGCAAGGTGTACTACTTTTATTTAAAAAACACCTTTTTTATTAAAAAAAATGTTGTTGGCTTGCATCAATTAATACATTTGTATGGCCTTGGCGACAATACAATGATCCTACCTAGACTAGTCTACAACACCACAATGAAATGAATATTGCCGTTTTCAAAAAACTCTAGGTTGTAAACTGCAGTGAAAATGTAACTTGAATAACGGCGCAAAAGCCCTGTTATTTGAATATTTCATTCTATTCATATCATTTGGATCAGTTGTGGGTCTACTCTCGACAGATTATAAGGTCTAGAAAGGCACAGTACAGGACAGTCTGTCTGTATTTTTTATTTTAAAACTGATGCATCATTCTCCCAAGTGGTCCTATATAGTGTGTCCATAGGCATATGCTCCCAGCAGGCCCAGTTATTCCCAAGTGGTCCTATATAGTGTGTCCATAGGCATATGCTCCCAGCAGGCCCAGTTATTCCCAAGTGGTCCTATATAGTGTGTCCATAGGCATATGCTCCCAGCAGGCCCAGTTATTCCCAAGTGGTCCTATATAGTGTGTCCATAGGCATATGCTCCCAGCAGGCCCAGTTATTCCCAAGTGGTCCTATATAGTGTG
>QNTS01000826.1:62475-75655 GCA_003317085.1 Hucho hucho
AGTCTCAGTGTCTCATTGTCTCTCCATGTAGTAGTCTCAGTGTCTCATTGTCTCTCCATGTAGTAGTCCTATTGTCTAATCAGAGACTGGAGGGGCTCCATTACAACAGCTATCTGACCATCATTACCACCACACACACACAAACACACACTCTTGCGCATGCGCACTGAACTTAATCCAGACAAACCTCCTCAGCCAGAATACGATCTCCCCAATATGTGTGTGTGGTGTATGTTGTGTCATGACATTGGCCTGTTGGTGAGGTTTATGACCCCCATAAATACCTTTCCCCCTTTCCTCTCTCTACTCTATAGAGTTGACTCTTGGAAATCCCTTTGTTAACATAGAGTGTCTGGTAACATCAAAAGGGTGGGGAAAGGAACCATATTTCGGTAATCCAACCAGCTGAAAATATGCGTTGGTACTTAATGAATATGATGTCAGATCAGTTGGCGTCTGAGACATTATTACTGTTGATAGGATGACATAAACTGTATCTTGGAAAGTCTACACATTCTAGTTATCAGATTCCCATGGAATTGTTGTGCAATTAAAAGTTTAAATATGAAACTATTTGTGAAAAGATTAAATGTAATTTTAGATTTTAAATGAGAGAACGGTTTTTCATGGAGTAAAAACTCTGCTCACTCAGTGGCCCCGCCCAAGTGAACAGACATTGGTTGTAAACTATGAAAAACGCCCCTCTCTCCCACTACTATATAAGTCCGTTGGCGAAAATTCTACTTGGTGTTCCAAGGACGTTAGGACGACAGTCTTACGTTAAAAGGGCTAAGATAATAACCTAACGAAATTAGCATTGTGGTCAAAGTGTAGGTGACGATCGACACGCCGAAAGGATGAATTTCGACTATACCAGCCAGAATATAGCATGAGCTTAAAAGTATGGCAACTTGGTATGAACTTTGAACTCTTATTCACTCCAGAAGTGATACCTCCTAGCCGCTGTAAATGTGGGCTAGGAAAGGATGCATGACGTATCCAGTTTAACACCAGAGACATTCAACAAAGGACAAGAGATCTCTGCTGGGCAACCCAGCCTTCCATCTACGACCAATCTATCGAGGCGCAGCTCAGAGTAAATATGTCTTGCATTTTCCATTTCCAAATGGGCGGTTATTTAGAACGCATAAGATTTTGTATTTACGATAGCATAGCTTTCCCCTTTGTTCTTCAGTCTTCCCGCACTTTCATTCAAGCCCAACCCCCTCTCTTTGTGTAACCAGCCATCAAATCGGTTCTGTCCGCTAGGGACGTTTTTGTCACGATCTCCAAGGACGGACCAAGGCGCAGCATGCCGGGTTGAGTTAAACATGTTTATTAGTCAACTCACTCAAAACAAAAACAACAAACGAAGATCAATAGGTGTAGCACCAACGGCACATACACAACAACAGAGTCAACTTCCCACAAGGAAAGGAGGGAAAAAGGGCTACTAAAGTATGGCTCCCAATCAGAGACAGGACAGCTGTCCCTGATTGAGAGCCCTACCCGGCCAACAACAAAGAAATAGAAAACTAGATCATCGAATGCCCACCCCAAATCACACCCTGACCAAACCAAAAAGAGACATAAACAGGCTCATACAGGTCAGGGCGTGACAGTTTTCATGTATAACATAATTAGTAATCAATGTATGATCCATCCTGTGTATATGTAATTCTGTGTGATTATTTAGGTAATTAGTAAATAAATAATTAAACCAAATGTTGTATTGCTGATTCAACTTGGTAGCCAGGGTTCGTGAAGACCAAGAATTCTACGATGTTCAGAAGAGACTGAAATAAGGTGATGATTAATGATTGACAGCTACTGACGTAAAAGATTACTAGGTCCTTAAGAGTTTATTCGGAAGATAACAGCTCTATAAACATTCTTTCGTGGTGCCCCGACTTTCTAGTTAATTACATTTACATGATTAGTTTAATCAGGTAATATTAATTACAGATAAATTATTTCATATAATAGCATGTCATATCACTTAATCCGGCATAGCCAAAGACACAACTATTGTGTGTGTGGTGTGTGGTGTGTATGGTGTGTGTGTGTGGTGTGTGTGTGGTGTATGTTGTGTGTGTATGGTGTGTGGTGTGTGTGTGTGGTGTCAAATCAAATCAAATGTTATTGGTCACATACACATGGTTAGCAGATGTTATTGTGAGTGTAGCGAAATGCTTATGTGTGTGTGTGTGTGTGTGTGTCTGAGCAGCTGTGCTTTTGTCAGGCCGTGTGCTTCTGGGTTGAGACGCATTATTCCGAGCCACTTGACCAGCACTGAATGGCTCCTGCAGTCTGCACTGGGAAGGCACAGACACCCTAGTAAACACACAGACAGACAGACAGACACATACACACACACACACACACACACACTCCCAGTCCCCTCTCAAGCCCACTGCCAGAGCCTCTCGTCTTCAAAGCCTCATCACAGGATGTATATCTAAAGCTGAGAGAAGAAGTCTACTGCCAGAAGACTGCTTTCAACCAACGTCTACAGACCTCCAACATTACAGACCCAGCCAGTCCGTCTACAGACCTCCAACATTACAGACCTAGCCAGTCTGTCTACAGACCTCCAACGTTGCAGAACTAGCCAGTCTGTCTACGGACCTCCAACGTTACAGACCTAGCCAGTCTGTCTACAGACCTCCAACGTTACAGACCTAGCCAGTCTGTCTACAGACCTCCAATGTTACAGACTTAGGCAGTCTGTCTACAGACCTCCAACGTTGCAGACCTAGCCAGTCTGTCTACAGACCTCCAATGTTACAGACCTAGCCAGTCAGTCTACAGACCTCCAACGTTACAGACCTAGGCTGCATCCCAAATGGCATCTTATTCACTATGTAGTGCACTAACTAAATAGGGAATTTGGGACGCAGCCCTAGACTGTCTGCCTTACAGACCTCCTTCAACACTCCAGACCTAGCCAGTCTGCCTTACAGACCTCCTCCAATGTTACAGACCTAGACAGTCTGCCTCCAGACCCCCTCCAATTGTACAGACCTAGTCATTCTACCGAAAGACCTCCTAGCTACAGACCAACCAGTCTGCCTACCTCCAACCCTAAAAACCATCAAAGCTAAGCTAATGGTTCTCCTTCTCTTAATTTCCAGTCCATACAACATTAAGAGAATATACCAGTTGTATTTGATAGGGAAGACATTATACCAGTTGAATTTGATAGGGAAGACACTATACCAGTTGTGTTTGATAGGGAAGACATTATACCAGTTGTATTTGATAGGGAAGACACTATACCAGTTGTATTTGATAGGGAATACATTATACCAGTTGAATTTGATAGGGAAGACATTATACCAGTTGTATTTGATAGGGAAGACACTATACCAGTTGTATTTGATAGGGAAGACACTATACCAGTTGTGTTTGATAGGTTAGACATTATACCAGTTGTATTTGATAGGGAAGACACTATACCAGTTGTATTTGATAGGGAATACACTATACCAGTTGTGTTTGATAGGGAATACACTATACCAGTTGTGTTTGATAGGGAAGACATTATACCAGTTGTATTTGATAGGGAAGACATTATACCAGTTGTATTTGATAGGGAAGGCACTATACCAGTTGTATTTGATAGGGAAGACACTATACCAGTTGTGTTTGATAGGGAAGACATTATACCAGTTGTATTTGATAGGGAAGACATTATACCAGTTGTATTTGATAGGGAAGGCACTATACCAGTTGTATTTGATAGGGAAGACACTATACCAGTTGTGTTTGATAGGGAAGACATTATACCAGTTGTATTTGATAGGGAAGACAGCATCCCAGTTGTCATTTGGTTGTAATCTCAGAGGTAGCGTTGAACAGCCTGCCACTCAACTCTAGAGTACCATTACAAAGGAAAAGACAGACACTTGTTCCAAGAAGCAGATGCTTATTCCTACAATTAATATATTCATAAATCCATCTATATTTAAAATGGGGGATTTGACTTGAGCATATTGCACATGCTAAGATCTGACATCCCCATTCTTGAAATGCATGAGATGCTACAATCTGGAACACATCAATAAACAGTGAATAAATAGCAGCACAAAAAGAAAAGCAGTCAAATCAAATCAAATGTTTTGTCACATGCGCCGAATACAACCTTACAGTGAAAATCTTACTTACAAGCCCTTAACCATCAACGCAGTTTAAGAAAACTACCCCCCAAAAATAAGAAATAAAAGTAACAAATAATAATTCAAGAGCAGAAGTAAAATAACAATAGCGAGGCTATATGCAGGGGGTGCCGGTACAGAGTCAATGTGTGGGGGCACCGGTAAGTCGAGGCAATATGTACATGTAGGTAGAGCTTTTAAAGTGACTATGCATAGATAATAACAGAGAGTAGCAGCAGGGTAAAGGGGGGGGTGCAAATAGTCCGGGTAGCCATTTGATTAGATGTTCAGGAGTCTTATGGCTTGGGGGTAGAAGCTGTTTAGAATCTACTTGGACCTAGACTTGGCGCTCCGCTACTGCTTGCCATGTGGTAGCAGAGAGAACAGTCTATGACTAGGGTGGCTGGAGTCTTTGACAATTTTTAGGGCCTTCCTCTGACACAGCCTGGTATAGAGGTCCAGGATGGCAGGAAGCTTGGCCCCAGTGATGTACTGGGCCATGCGCATTACCCTCTGTAGTGCCTTGCGGTCGGAGGTGAAGCAGTTGCCATACCAGGCGGTGATGCAACCCGTCAGGATGCTCTTGATGGTGCATCTGTAGAACGTTTTAAGGATATGAGGACCCATGCCAAATTCAGTCTCCTGAGGCGGGAATAGGTTTTGTCGTGCCCTCTTTACGACTGTCTTGGTGTGCTTGGACCATGTAAGTTTGTTGGTGATGTGGACGCCAAGGAACTTGAAGCGCTCAACCTGCTCCACTACAGCCCTGTGTTTGGGGGCGTGCTCGGTCCTCCTTTTCCTGTAGTCCACAATCATCTTATTTGTCTTGATCACGTTATGGGAGAGGTTGTTGTCCTTGCACCACACAGTCAGGTCTCTGACCTCCTCCTTATAGGCTGTCTCATCGTCGTCGGTGATCAGGCCTACCACTGTTGTTTCATCGGCAAACTTAATGATGGTGTTGGAGTCGTGCCTGGTCATGCAGTCATGAGTGAACAGGGAGTACAGGAGGGGACTGAGCACGCACCCCTGAGGGGCCCCCATGTTGAGGATCAGCGTGCCGGATGTGTTGCTACCTACCCTTACCACCTGGGGGCAGCCCGTCAGGAAGTCCAGGATCCAGTTGCAGAGGGAGTGTCACGCCCTGACCTGTATGAGCCTGTTTATGTCTCATTTTGGTTTGGTCAGGGTGTGAGTTGGGGTGGGCATTCTATGTTCTTTTGTATTTCTTTGTTTTGGCTGAGTATGGCTCTCAATCAGGGACAGCTGTCTATCGCTGTCTCTGATTGGGAACCATACTTAAGCAGCCCTTTTTCCCTCCAGTCTTTGTGGGAAGTTGACTCTGTTAGTGTGTATGTGCTGTTGGTGCTACACCATATGATCTTCGTTCGTTGTTTTTGTTTCGGTGGGTTTAACAAATAAACATGTTTTTCTCAACCCGGCACGCTGCACCTTGGTCCGTCATTGAAGATCGTGACAGGGAGGTGTTAAGTCCTTAGCTTAGTGATGAGCTTTGAGGGCACTATGGTGTTGAACGCTGCGCTGTAGTCACTGAATAGCATTCTCACATAGGTGTTCCTTTGTCCAGGTTGGAAAGGGCAGTGTGGAGTGCAATAGAGATTGTATCATCTGTGGATTTGTTGGGGCAGTATGCAAATTGGAGTGGGTCTAGAGTTTCTGGGGTAATGGTGTTGATATGAGCTATGACTAGCCTTTCAAGCACTTCATGGCTACAGACGTGAGTGCTACGGGTCGGTAGTCATTTAGGCAGGTTACCTTACTGTTCTTGGGCACAGGGACTATGGTGGTCTGCTTGAAACATGTTGGTATTACAAACTCAGACAGGGAGAGGTTGAAAATGTCAGTGAAGACACTTGCCAGTTGGTCAGCACATGCTCGGAGTACACGTCCTGGTAATCCATCTGACCCTGCGGCTTTGTGAATGTTGACCTGTTTAAAGGTCTTACTCACATTAGCTGCCGAGAGCGTGATCACAGTCATCCGGAACAGCCGATGCTCTCATGCATGTTTCAGTGTTACTTTCCTCGAAGCGAGCATAGAAGTAATTTAGCTTGTCTGGTAGGCTCGCGTCACTGGGCAGCTCTCGGCTGAGCTTCCCTTTGTAGTCTGTAATAGTTTGCAAGCCCTGCCACATCTGACGAGCGTCGGAGCCGGTGTAGTACGATTCGATCTTAGTCCTGTATTGATGCTTTGTCTGTTTGATGGTTTGTTGGAGGGCATAGCAGGATTTCTTATAAGCTTCCGGGTTAGAGTCCCGCTCCTTGAAAGTGGCAGCTCTACCCTTTAGCTCAGTGCGGATGTTGCCTGTAATCCATGGCTTCTGGTTGGGGTATGTACGTACGGTGACTGTGGGGACGACATCATCGATGCACTTATTGATGAAGCCAGTGACTGATGTGGTGTACTCCTCAATGCCATCGGAAGAATCCCGGAACATAGCCTGAACTAAGTAGAGAACATAAGTCTCTCTGAGAGGAGAGGTGAGGATGGGAGATGAGAGGGTGGGGGAGGAGAGGGGAGTAGAGGAGCGGGGAGGAGAGACAGTTTTAATGAAAAATAAACAGCAATTGTCAATCATCAGTGATCTCATTGAGATTGAAAATCTCTGTTACAACACAGACCTGTCCCAAGGTGGTTTGAAGGTACGGTGTGTTTGGTTTAGACCTGTCCCTAGGTGGTTTGAAGGTACGGTGAAGGTTGGTTTAGACCAGTCCCAAGGTGGTTTGAAGGTACAATGTGTTTGGTTTAGACCTGTCCCAAGGTGGTTTGAAGGTACGGTGAGTTTGGTTTAGACCTGTCCCTAGGTGGTTTGAAGGTACGGTGAGTTTGGTTTAGACCTGTCCCAAGGTGGTTTGAAGGTACAATGTGTTTGGTTTAGACCTGTCCCAAGGTGGTTTGAAGGTACGGTGAGTTTGGTTTAGACCTGTCCCAAGGTGGTTTGAAGGTACGGTGAGTTTGGTTTAGACCTGTCCCAAGGTGGTTTGAAGGTATGGTGAGTTTGGTTTAGACCTGTCCCAAGGTGGTTTGAAGGTACGGTGAGTTTGGTTTAGTACACCTACGATCGTTTTCCCAGAGTCTGACAGAGTAAAGTGTTCCCCATACAAACACAGCAGGGGGCAACAGCAACATGGGTAGGATGCAAAACACACTGTATATATATATTATGCCTCAGTCGATTCAATATGACAAGATTAGTTACTAAAGCACAGTGGAAACTGAAGTCCCCTGACTGGCAAGAACAGGGGGCTCTCTCACACGCACGCACGCACGCACGCACGCACACACGCACACACACGCACACACACACACACACACACACACACACACACACACACAGACCATTAGCGGTGAATGGAAATAGCAGGACGTAATCTAGGGGATTTTACTACTTCTAGGGTCCGAGGCAGACAGGAAAAAACACATTTTTCCATTCACATTTTTTCAGGAATTCCTCCCTCACAACCTGTAGCTGTCTGTGTGTGTGTGTGTGTGTCAAATCAAATCAAATTTTATTGGTCACATACACATGGTTAGCAGATGTTAATGCAAGTGTAGCGAAATGCTTGTGGTTCTAGTCCGACAGTGCAGTAATATCTAACAAGAAATCGAACAAATTCACAGCGACTACCTTATACTCACAATGTAAGGGGATAAGAATATTTACATATAAATATATGGATGCGCGATGGCCATGCGGCATAGGCAAGATGCAGTAGATGGTATAGAGTACAGTATATACATATGAGATGAGTAACGTAGGATATGTAAACATTATTAAAGTGGCATTATTTAAAGTGACTAGTGATACCATTATTAAATCCATTTATTAAAGTGGCCAGTGATTTGAGTCTGTATGTTGGCAGCAGCCTCTCTATGTTAGTGATGGCTGTTTAACAGTCTGATGGCCTTGAGATAGAAGCTGTTTTTCAGTCTCTCGGTCCCAGCTTTGATGCACCTGTACTGACTTCGCCTTCTGGATGATAGCGGGGTGAACAGGCAGTGGCTCAGGTGGTTGTTGTCCTTGATGATCTTTTTGGCCTTCCTGCGCCTTCTTCACCACGCGTTCTGTGTGGGTGGACCATTTCAGTTTGTCCGTCATGTGTACGCCGAGGAACTTAAAACTTTCCAACTTCTCCACTACTGTCCCATCGATGTGGATGTGGGGGTGCTCCCTCTGCTGTTTCCTGAAGTCCACGATCATTGTTTGAAGTCCACGACTCCTTTGTTTGTTAACGTTGAGTGTGAGGTTATTTTCCTGACACCACACTCCGAGGGCCCTCACCTCCTCCCTGTAGGCTGTCTCATCGTTGTTGGTAATCAGGCCTACCACTGTAGTGTCATCTGCAAACTTGATGATTGAGTTGGAGGTGTGCATGGCCACGCAGTCATGGGTGAACAGGGAGTACAGGAGAGGGCTGAGCACGCACCCTTGTGGGGCCCCAGTGTTGAAGGTCAGCGGGGTGGAGATGTTGTTTCCTACCTTCACTACCTGGGGGCGGCCCATCAGAAAGTCCAGGAACCAGTTCCACAGGGCGGGGTCGAGACACAAGGTCTCAAGCTTAATGATGAGTTTGGAGGGTATGGTGTTGAATGCTGAGCTGTAGTCAATGAACAGCATTCTTACATAGGTATTCCTCTTGTCCAGATGGGATAGGGAAGTGTGCAGTGTGATGGTGATTGCATCATCTGTGGACCAATTGGGGCGGTAAGCAAATTTTTGTGGGTCTAGGCTATCAGGTAGGGTGGACGTGATATGATCCTTGACTAGTCTCTCAAAGCACTTCATGATGACAGAAGTGTTACGGGGCGATAGTCATTTAGTTCAGTTACCTTAGCTTTCTTGGGAACAGGAACAATGGTGGCCATCTTGAAGCATCTGGAGACAGCAGACAGGGTTTGATTGAATATGTCCGTAAACACACCAGCCAGCTGGTCTGCGCATGCTCTAAGGACACAGCTAGGGATGCCGTCTGGGCCAGTAGCCTTGCGAGGGTTAACACCTTTAATTGTTTTACTCACATCGGCCACGTTTAAGGAGAGCCCACAGTCTTTGGTAGCGGGCCGTGTCGGTGGCACTGTATTGTCCTCAAAGCACGCAAAGAAGTTGTTTAATTTGTCTGGGAGCGAGACGGCTGGTTCTTTTTGTAATCCGTGATTGTCTGTAGACCCTGCCACATACGTCTCGTGTTTGAGCCGTTGAATTGCGACTCTACTTTGTCTCTATACTGACGCTCGTTTGATTGCCTTGCGGAGGGAATAGCTACAATGTTTGTATTCGGTCATGTCTCCAGTCGCCTTGCCATGATTAAATTTGGTGGTTCGCGCTTTCAGTTTTGCGCGAATGCTGCCATCGATCCACGGTTTCTGGTTAGGGAAGGTTTTAATAGTCACAGTGGGTACAACATCTCCAATGCATTTCCTAATAAACTCACTCACAGAGTCAGCGTATACGTCGATGTTATTGTCTGAGGCTACCCGGAACATATCCCAGTCCACGTGATCGAAGCAATCTTGAAGCGTGGAATCCGATTGGTCAGACCAGCGTTGGATAGACCTAAGCACGGGTGCGACCTGTTTTAGTTTCTGCCTATAGGAGGGGAGCAACAAGATGGAGTCATGGTCAGATTTGCTGAAGGGAGGGTCTTGTATGTATTTCATAAGTTAGAGTAGCAGTGATCCAATGTTTTGCTTGAGCAGGTGCAACAATCAATGTGCTGGTAGAATTTGGGTAACCTTGTTCTCAAATTAGCCTTGTTAAAATCCCCGGCCACAATAAATGCAGCCTCAGGGTATATGGTTACCAGTTTACATATAGTCCAGTGAAGTTCTTTCAGGGCCGTCAAGGTATCTGCTTGGGGCGGATATACACGGCTGTGGCTATAATCAAAGATAATTCTCTTGGAAGATAATGCGGTCAGCATTTGATTGTAAGGAATTCTAGGTCAGGTGAACAAAAGGACTTGAGTTCCTGTATGTTGTTATGATTACACCATGAGTCGTTAATCATGGAGGCATACACTCCCGCCCTTCTTCTTCCCAGAGAGATGTTTGTTTCTGTCTGTGCGACGCATGAAGAAACCCGGTGGCTGTACCGACTCTGGCAACATTCCAGAGAGAGCCATGTTCCGTGAAACAGAGAATGCTACAATCTCTGATGTCTCTCTGGAAGGCAACTCGTGCCCTAATTTCGTCCACCTTGTTGTCTAGAGGCTGTAGTATGCTCGGAAGCGGTGGATGGTGTGCTCGCCTTCTAAGTCTGTGTGTGTGTGTGTGTGCCCCTGTTAACCCATTCCACCAGGGTTTGGCTCAGACTCCTCTATACCAACTCTCAGCGTGACCCATTCCCCTGCCCGACACACAGTCTCCATCCGCTTGGTCTGCCACAGCGAGGAGAGGGAAGAAATAGCTGATGGGAGTCCTGCTGTGATCATCGTTGTCTCAGCCCAACACCTAACCAAAGGCATGCTGGATAATGCTCTCCACTCAGCTCCGTGTGACAGCTGTGACTGACGCCTTAATCGCTGCTCTCTGGGAGGCCTAACTCACACACTCACACACACACACACACCATCACTCACACACACACAATCACACACAGCCCTGCATTCTCTCTCACACCTCGGAAACCTGAAAGAGACAATTCCACACATATCTACAGATTTCTGTCTCTCTCTGTCTCTTGTTGCCTTTTGTAACCCACCTTTCTTTTCCAGAAGAGAACAGAAGCGTTTCCTCTGTATTTCTTGATATTGAGAAACATTAGTAATTGGAAAACGTGGAGTTAGTGCTACTTGTATGGGATTGTGTGTAAATTGAGTTAGACTCCAGACCGTGGGATAAGGGGCCGTAAGCCAGCGAGATGTGTGTCTGTCTAATTGAATTAGTTTGATTGCTAGTGTGATTGATGGAGTCAGATGTTGGGGGATTTCCATGCTGTTGTGTCTGGTTTATAATTCCTGCTCCACGGGACACAGACCAGTCACATACACCAGGAACCAGCAATCAATCAACTAGCCTGGGGAAGTACTAAGAGGAATATGTGTGTGTGTGTGTGTTAGATCCATCCATCAGACAATGGAAAGTCATCAGCCCAATGACATCAGATATGGAACCCCAGCTACATTTAATCTGGTCTAATGCCCTATTAAACACACAGACTCCTCCTCTACTCTGGTAATTCTGCTCTCTGTGGTGTGTGTGTGTGTGTGTGTGTGTGTGTGTGTGTGTGTGTGTGTGTGTGTGTGTGTGTGTGTGTGTGTGTGTGTTTGTGCGTGCGCGTGTGTATGTGTGCGTTTGTGTGTGTGTGTGTGTGACCTCTCACGATGTGTGTGAGTGTAGCCCTAATGTTCTCCATATCTCAAGTCTGATGGATTAGGATGTTAGATAATTAAGGCAGCCGTCCATCTGCCTCTGTGACATACTTACACTGACTCCCCAGAGACACAGAGGGGGGGAGAGAGAGAGGTCCATCAGTACTCTATCACTCATCACTCTCCACTAACCAAGCAAGACAAGTGTCCATCCTGAAATGCTTGCATTAAGTTCAGACTTGGGTCCAATGCATGAGGAATTTGATATGAACAAAGTTTAATTTGATTTGATGAATGACATCAGCAGACACACTGACAGAGAATTTAATCTCCATTCTGGTGATGTCATCAGACAGAGCTACAGTTTAAACCATGTGGTCTAGCAGAAGAGGACCAATGGAAACCCCCCTTTGTCCAGGTACCTCTGATGACCACAACATCATAGCCACACACACACACACACACACACACACACACACACACACACACACACACACACACACACACACCACTAAAGCAAGTCCAGCTGTCCCAGTTAGCCCAGACACAGTCAGCCTGTAAAGCAGTAGGAGAGCGCCAGTTGCTCTACTAAAGTAGAGGTTGTGGCTGGGTCTGTCTCTCTGTCTGTCTCTCTCTCTGTCTCTTTGTCTGTCTCTCTCCCCCCCTCTTCCCCCCCCTCTTTCACTCCCCCTCTCTCTATCTCTCCCCCTCTCTCTCTCTCTGGCTCTGATTATATTTCTCTCTGATACGGATCTCATTACACACTGAAGACTTCGAGACAGAAAAAGAGCGAGAGAGAGAACAAGAGAGCGAGAGAGAGAACAAGAGAACAAGAGAGCAAGAGAGAGAGAGAAAGGGAGGGGGAGAACAGGGGAGCAGGACATGGAGCTACAGAGAGAAAACAAATCTATGAGCCTCTCTCATAGTGCTCCAATCTATAGGGAAAAGCATTCTGAAACCAACAGTCTCTCTCATAGTGCTCCATTCTATAGGGAAAAGCCTTCTGAAACTAACAGTCTCTCTCATAGTGCTCCATTCCATAGGGAAAAGCCTTCTGAAACCAACAGTCTCTCTCATAGCGCTCCATTCCATAGGGAAAAGCCTTCTGAAACCAACAGTTTCTCTCATAGCGCTCCATTCCATAGGGAAAAGCCTTCTGAAACCAACAGTCTCTCTCATAGTGCTCCATTCCATAGGGAAAAGCCTTCTGAAACCAATCGTCTCCAATAGAAGCTTAAAGCCACAATAATATCAGTAAACAGCTGTTGTTGTCAGCCGGTCAGGAAGTGGATGTTAGCTGAGGAAGCTAAATTTACGTAGTTACTATTTCTGATGAGTCTATACTGTAGGAATATTGCAGGCATACTAAACAGATAGAGAACTGGGTGTGTGGAAGCTAAAAGAGAGATAATATGTTTGATTCTTAACAAATGCTAAATATTATAGACCAGCTATAAACATTGACACATTGCTCTGTCAATATTCATATCTCTTAAGTCAACTTCAGTAATTTATCTCCCCCTACCCTAGGTAAACACAGCGATCAGGCTGGTTCCACCAGGCTACCCCTCCCCTAGGTAAACACAGCGATCAGGCTGATTCCACCAGGCTACCCCTCCCCTAGGTAAACACAGCGATCAGGCTGATTCCACCAGGCTACCCCTCCCCTAGGTAAACACAGCGATCAGGCTG
>QNTS01000826.1:81003-95519 GCA_003317085.1 Hucho hucho
CACTGAAGGCCTATAGGTTCACCACTGAAGGCCTATAGGTTCACCACTGAAGGCCTATAGGTTCACACACTGAAGACCTATAGGTTCACCACTGAAGGCCTATAGGTTCACCACTGAAGGCCTATAGGTTCACCACTGAAGGCCTATAGGTTCACCACTGTACTAACATGTCTATAATAGATATATAGACTGTTATAATTTACCAGTAAATGCTAACTAAGGCAACAATGGGTATGCAAACCAGGTATTAAAAAAGTTTGGTCCTTAGTCTTGTGGGTCTGTACGGCTGTGGGTCTGTAATGGCTGTGGGTCTGTAATGGCTGTGGGTCTGTATGGCTGTGGGTCTGTAATGGCTGTGGGTCTGTATTGGCTGTGGGTCTGTAATGGCTGTGGGTCTGTAATGGCTGTGGGTCTGTATGGCTGTGGGTCTATATTGGCTGTGGGTCTGTATGGCTGTGGGTCTGTATGGCTGCATTCTCTCTGTGTATTTTCAGTGCTTCTATGCTGTACTGTATCTTTACTCTCAAGAGTTCTTGTATTTTAATGAATTATTTTTCCATACAGTTATATATATAAAAAAAAATATTTTAATCTATTTACAAACGAAAATATTCAGGACATTTAGTATGACAGATGGAAGAGGGATGTCCCACTCTCTCACCGGTCATTCCATATATTATGACATCAGACACCATCAATCAATTAATGTCTGTTTGCCCATGCCTGACACATCCTCAATGATGTGTGTGTGTGTATCTGATGAGGCTCATCAGTCCACCACTAGCCCAGTCATAGTCAAATAAAACCTGATGGGCCGTAGTCCCACAGTTAAACAGACCAGACCACACACACACCCTCGACACAAACTGGCTGAATCAATGTTGTTTCAACGTAATTTGTTAATGTATTGTGACGTAGAATCTATGTTTAAAATTCAGTGGATTTGCAAAAAGTCATCAACTGTTGTTTTGAGAGGCTGAAATGTAAACCCCAGGATGGTAACCAATTTTCAACAAACCTTGTATAAAATAAGTTGAATTTGTACTTTTGAAACTACGTAAGATCTGGGAAGCACCTGCTACCTGATAATGAATCAATCTACAGCTACCCTGGTTGTCATATGGTGACAAGGACCATGTTATTTTGCTGTTCTTTTACAAAAATGTCTCTTTCAGCTTGGGGGATTTCTTCTTCATCTGAAGATGATGCATCGTGCTCAGGGTTGTATTCTTCCCCCATCTTCTTCTTCAGATACCTCGTCCTCTTCTAAATCATTGTTCTCTTGTTCCTCCTGGACATCTGAATAAATCAGATCTACGACCTGTTGGGCACTGAAACCTGCACTCATGGCTCAGCAAAGAGGGAGAGACTGTCATACTGGGAGAGACTGTCATACTGGGAGAGACTGTCATACTGGGAGAGACTGTCATACTGGGAGAGACTCATCTGCAGCACCTTTTTAGTCTTTACTAATGGGGAATGCAGTCGAACAATGCTTTCAAGAAATGTTTATTTTGTCTGAAATTGTTTTTATTTTGTCTGTGAACTTGAGTCATGTGTTAATATACTGGAGTTGCTTACCAAGACGACATTGAATGTTCCTGAGTGGCCTAATTACAGTTTTGACTTAAATCGGTTTGAAAATCTATGACAGCACTTGCAAATCTCTGTCTAGCAATGACCAACACAAACTTGACGGAGCCTGAAGAATTCTAAAAAGAATAATGTGCAAATATTGTATAATCCAGGTGTGCAAAGCTCTTAGCTACTTACCCAGAAAGACTCACAGCTCTAATCGCTGTCAAAGATGATCCTAACATGTATTGACAGGGGGTTGAACACTTATCTAATCAAGATATATTAGTGTTTTATTTTTCATAAATCTATTACAAATGTTAGAATTTTTCTTCCACTTTTACATTACATTACTTTGTGTAGAATGTAAACAGAAAATTACAATTAAATTCATTTTAATCCCACTTTGTGACATAACAAAATGTGGAAAAAGTCAAGGGGTGTGACTGAACGCACTGTATTTCTCCTTTAGATGTTGATATTTTGTTGCGTTGTCAACCAAACACAATTCAATATTACTTTTGTAATATAGTAAATAGCCTAAAGTTAAGGCTATCTTACAAACTAATGTAACAGTATTTAATCAACCTTAAAATGATTGACACATTCATGGCCACATTGAGGTTACTGTAACTATAATGTTATCTTGTGTAATCATAGAAACCGACATGTTGAAGAGAGCATGCAAAAGTTCAGGTCTGTTGACAACTTCACAACTCCCATAATAAAGCATTGATCACTTTCACTATGCATAGTGTACATACTTTTAATGCTATAAAATAAAGCGCACTGATAACCAATGTTCCCTCAAAAAAAATTGGGCACTGAGCAAATTTCAGGTCTGCTGAGCAAAAACTTGAGCATTGTGAAAATTCTGTGCAACTTCCAGTGAGCATATTCTGTGAACACTGAGGCTGTACCCACTTTAAGTTACAGTTTTAACAGTGGCCAAGTAGGCTACTGTGGCTATTTGATCATAATGTAGGCCTACCAGAGTGGCCTACCATCAAAAACAATGGAGTAATTTTTATTTATTTATGTATTATTTATTTAACCTTTATTTAACACCAAATGGGGATGCCTGAGCCGAGGCCTAAACAAGACTGCACTACAAGGTGGAATTCAACATTTTATATGTTGAAGCGATTTCTTGAGTCAAAGGATGCCATCATCTCTACCCTGGCCATTGTCAATGAACCTGTTGATGCTCTGACCCAAGAGGAATGGGAGGTGGTGGTGGAGGTGTGCAGAGTCCTGGAACCCTTTGGGCAGGTCACTGTGGAGATCAGTGGAGAGAGGTATAGTAAGCAGTTATTACTACATCATTATTTAATCCAGTATCATATATGCATATGAGCTGTAGATGAGAATGTAGTATCAGTAGACAAAACATTAACCTGAACTAATAAGTTACTGTTCTCTCTTTTCAGCTATGTGACAGCCTAAAAAATGATACTCCTGTGTAAGGGTCTGCAGCGAATCACAGCTAGCCGCTAGAGAGAAGCAAATGCAACCACAGGACATGTGACAGAGTTGATGGACACCCTATGTTCATCAATGGACAGTAAGTTCCACAGAATGGAATATAATCACGTGCTATCAGAAACCACTGCACTTGACCCCAGGTTTAAGAAGTTAGCCTTCAGTGATGCCAGAGCGATTGATGAGTCTCTTCAAAGAATAACTTCAGGAGCAGGGAGGGACAGCCCCAGCAGTCAGCTGGCTCAGGCACCAGGAAGAAGAGGGATCAGATGGAGCAGAAGCACCAGCAGTAATGCCACAAATGTCTGCTGTTTGGATGCTGTTTGATGAGAGAGCAACTGGGGATGCAGCACGAAGGAATCCCTCAGCAGATGCCATAATGGAGGTCCGATCCTATTTGGAGGAGCCCCTGCAGATCTGCAGATCCTCTGAGCTGGTGGAAGAACAAGGCCTCTGTCTACCTAAAGTCATGACAGGGAGACTCTGCATAGTGGCCACATCCATTCCTTCTGAGAGGGTTCTCGAAAACGGGACAAATAATTACTGAGAGAAGAAACCGCATCAGCCCCTCGAAAATGAGGCAAAATAAAAGCAAAATATGGTCAGCATTGCTGTGTGCTGCTGGTTATAACATGGCAATAAAGAAGAGAGAGAAAAGAGGGACCAGTTTAATGTTTTAAGTGGGATGCTGCAGTTTTGCACATTATTTATTTTCTATAATATGGTGCAATATTATATTATTATGTTGTTCAGATTGTATTCGTTTTGAATTGTTACATTAAAAAAGTTATACTTTAAAAGCACATGTGTAAAAGCATCCTTCTTTTATACATTTATTTCAATTTGTGGGATGCTGCAGTTTTGCAAATTGTTATTTATTTTTCTTTGATATGGTGCAATATTCTATTATGCTGTTCAGATTGTATTCATTTTGAATGGTTAGATTTATGCGCTTTGTTTATATACATTAAAAAGTTATACTTAAAATGCAAATGTTTAATAGCATTCTTTTTCATAACAAACCAATGCATTTTTAAATACATTGTGGTTAAGGTAGAGTATGATTTCATTTAATAATTTAATTAGAATTGTTTTAACACCAATCATAGTCAAACTATTGAAATAATACAAAACATTTTTTTAAAGAGACGTTTGGGAGCCAAAAGAGCCGTCTCTTTTTAGTGAGCTGAGACGAACGAGCCATCACTAACGGAGAATCTATGCATTAGGCGCGACTCTCACTCTCTCGCTGCAGTGTCCCCGCGTGAGGGTGGGTGCATGCGCCAAAAATGAGATCAGGTCTCTCCTCGACGCACATAGCAACAGTCTACCTGCTTCTCTACCGATAACATTTTAGACAAGTCGGACGGTCAGAAAAGACGACGAAATGGACGGTCAGAAAAGGAAAGGTGGAGCAGAGAGGGAGAGAATAAAAATGAGAAAGGCCTTTGCCACAGACACAGCTAAATGCTGCAAAATAAGCGACATGTTCGCCAGTTAGGATCACCACTTTATTTTAAGAATGTGAAATGTCAGAATAATAGTAGAGAGAACAATTTATTTCAGTTTTTATTTCTTTCATCACATTCCCAGTGGGTCAGAAGTTTACATACACTCAATTAGTATTTGGTAGCATTGCCTTTAAATTGTTTAATTGCGTCAAACATTTTGGCTAGCCACAAGCTTCCCACAATAAATTGGGTGAATTTTGGCCCATTCTTCCTGACAGAGCTGGTGTAACTGAGTCAGGTTTGTAGGCCTCCTTGCTCGCACACGCTTCTTCAGTTCTGCCCACAAATTTTCTAAAGGATTGAGGTCAGGGCTTTGTGAT
Source organism: Hucho hucho (assembly GCA_003317085.1). Classification (NCBI taxonomy): domain Eukaryota; kingdom Metazoa; phylum Chordata; class Actinopteri; order Salmoniformes; family Salmonidae; genus Hucho; species Hucho hucho. Next base: position 85,892 of record QNTS01000826.1, read on the forward strand.
GGCCACTCCAATACCTTGACTTTGTTGTCCTTAAGCCATTTTGCCACAACTTTGGAAGTATGCTTGGGGTCATTGTCCATTTGGAAGACCCATTTGCGACCAAGCTTTAACTTCCTGACTGATGTCTTGAGATGTTGATTCAATATATCCACATAATTTTCCATCCTCATGATGCCATATATTTTGTGAAGTGCACCAGTTCATTCATCTCTAGGAGACAGAACGCGTCTCCTTCCTGATCGGTATGATGGCTACAGTGAGGGAAAAAAGTACTTGATCCCCTGCTGATTTTGTACGTTTGCCCACTGACAAAGAAATGATCAGTCTATAAGAATAACAACAAAAAAATCCAGAAAAACGCATGTGAAAAATGTTATAAATTCATTTGCATTTTAATGAGGGAAATAAGTATTTGACCCCCTCTCAATCAGAAAGATTTCTGGCTCCCGGGTGTCTTTTATACAGGTAACGAGCTGAGATTAGGAGCACACTCTTAAAGGGAGTGCTCCTAATCTCAGTTTGTTACCTGTATAAAAGACACCTGTCCACAAAAGCAATCAATCAGATTCCAAACTCTCCACCATGGCCAAGAGCAAAGAGCTCCCCAAGGATGTCAGGGACAAGATTGTAGACCTACACAAGGCTGGAATGGGCTACAAGACCATCGCCAAGCAGCTTGGTGAGAAGGTGACAACAGTTGGTGGGATTATTCGCAAATGGAAGAAATTTTCCCATGATGTCAAGGAAAGAGGCACTGAGTTTGAAGGTAGGCCTTGAAATACATCCACAGGTACAATTGACTCAAATGATGCCAATTACAGTGGGGCAAAAAAGTATTTAGTCAGCCACCAATTGTGCAAGTTCTCCAACTTAAAAAGATGAGAGAGGCCTGTAATTTTCATCATAGGTACACTTCAACTATGACAGACGAAATGAGAAAAAGAAATCCAGAAAATCACATTGTAGGATTTTTAATTTATTTATTTGCAAATTATGGTGGAAAATAATTATTTGGTCAATAACAAAAGTTTATCTCAATACTTTGTTATATACCCTTTGTTGGCAATGACAGAGGTCAAATGTTTTCTGTAAGTCTTCACAAGGTTTTCACACACTGTTGCTGGTATTTTGGCCCATTCCTCCATGCAGATCTCCTCTAGAGCAGTGATGTTTTGGGGCTGTCGCTGGGCAACACGGACTTTCAACTCCCTCCAAAGATTTTCTATGGGGTTGAGATCTGGAGACTGGCTAGGCCACTCCAGGACCTTGAAATGCTTCTTACGAAGCCACTCCTTCGTTGCCCGGGCGGTGTGTTTGGGATCATTGTCATGCTGAAAGACCCAGCCACGTTTCATCTTCAATGCCCTTGCTGATGGAAGGAGGTTTTCACTCAAAATCTCACGATACATGGCCCCATTCATTCTTTCCTTTACACGGATCAGTCGTCCTGGTCCCTTTGCAGAAAAACAGCCCCAAAGCATGATGTTTCCACCCCCATGCTTCACAGTAGGTATGGTGTTCTTTGGATGCAACTCAGCATTCTTTGTCCTCCAAACACGACGAGTTGAGTTTTTACCAAAAAGTTCTATTTTGGTTTCATCTGACCATATGACATTCTCCCAATCCTCATCTGGATCATCCAAATGCTCTCTAGCAAACTTCAGACGGGCCTGAACATGTACTGGCTTAAGCAGGGGGACACGTCTGGCACTGCAGGATTTGAGTCCCTGGCGGCGTAGTGTGTTACTGATGGTAGGCTTTGTTACTTTGGTCCCAGCTCTCTGCAGGTCATTCACTAGGTCCCCCCGTGTGGTTCTGGGATTTTTGCTCACCGTTCTTGTGATCATTTTGACCCCACGGGGTGAGATCTTGCGTGGAGCCCCAGATCGAGGAAGATTATCAGTGGTCTTGTATGTCTTCCATTTCCTAATAATTGCTCCCACAGTTGATTTCTTCAAACCAAGCTGCTTACCTATTGCAGATTCAGTCTTCCCAACCTGGTGCAGGTCTACAATTTTGTTTCTGGTGTCCTTTGACAGCTCTTTGGTCTTGGCCATAGTGGAGTTTGGAGTNTATAAGTGAAATAATCTGTCTGTAAACAATTGTTGAAAAACGAGTTTTAATGACTCCGACCTAAGTGTATGTAAACTTCCGACTTCAAAATGTAAGTAGCCTAGCTAATAATAGCGACACGGCCGGTAGGCTAAATAGTTTGCACGTCTTACGTCTTCGTGGAGGAATTATATCATAGCAATGAGTGCAACATAGCGATCATAATATGACATTGAATGCAATATGTTTCAACTAGTAATAAATTGTAAACCTAGACTATGGACTTGCCTGCATTCGGTCATGACTCATGCCACATAAGTTACAGCTAGGGAAAGTGCACATACACTGTACAGAGAAAACAGACTCAGAGCAGGAACCTTCAGGTACAACTTAAAGGCACAAACCTAAACATGAAGGCTATTATTTTAGATTAATATGTGCTTTATTTATGACATTATCAGTAGGACTGTAATCGGGGGGCATACAATCAACGACTGCACAAGTGAGAGAGAGAGAGAGAGAGAGAGAGAGAGAGAGAGAGAGAGAGAGAGAGAGGTTCAGAGCCCGGTACAGGGAAAATAGAAAGGGACAGCGAAAGCACTGAAAATCCATTAAAATTATTTTGACTTATTTTTTCAGTACCACCCAAAACAAACCTCTCAAAGAGTCATTCCCAATGTATTCCCCTCCAAAGATGGCACAAACAGAAAATGGCTGACATACAATGAAGTAACTCACTCCTTGTTCTGCTCAGTATGTCTTGCATTCGCAAAACCTTCAGCCAGTGATAGTGCATTTGTCAAAGATGGCATGCAGGCCTGGAAACATGTCCATCAGAGAGTACAGGAACATGAGAGAAGCAAGACCAATAGAGAAAGTGCAGAAGCGTTTTTCCTCAGAGCCAGCAAAGCAGACATCCGTACCCTTCTGAGGGATAAGCAAATGTCAGTTCAACAAGACCAGGTCAGAAAGAGGAGGCAGGTCATGGAACGTGTGATTGATGTAGTTAAAGTTATTGGTAAATGTGGGCTTAGCTACAGAGGACACAGACACAAAACTGCATATGACTTGGAAAACATGGCCGTCAATCATGGCAAGTTTCTTGAGCTTATATTGTTGCTAAGCAAATATGATGCCTGCCTACAAGAGCATGTTAGTGAGTGTATTGAGAAGAGCAAGAAGCAGATGGGAAGTAAAGGAAGAGCGTCCTTGGTAACTATGATGTCCAAAACAACAGTAAATAAAGTAATTGAAGTCATCAGAATGTTGATTCAGCAGACAATTGCTGTTGAAGTGAGAAAGGCAGGGATGTTCTCAATACAAATGGACACAACACGGGATTTAACATCCACAGACCAGTGTGCAGTAGTTCTGCGATATGTCACTGATGTTGTCCACCAGAGACTCATTGCGGTCATTGACTGTGAGTCATCGACTGGACAGTACTATGTGGACCTTGTGAAACAGACCCTTGAGAAGGAGGACATATATATCAAACAGTGTGTTGGTAATGAAATAGACGGAGCAGCTAATATGCAGGGACAATACAGGGGCTTCTCTGCACTGCTCAAAGGAGAGTCTCCTAACCAAGTACACATGTGGTGTTACTCACATGTCCTCAACCTTGTTCTAACTGACACCACTGGGGTTGTTGTGGCATGTGGATCCACTTGCAAACAAGTGGCATGGATATCGTAGCAGCACAGCACTTGGTGGCGGGAACAGAGGATAACCTGAGAAAGTGTTCCCGAGACTTTGAGGGTGTGAAGAGGGCAGCAGATGACTTTGTTGGGTGGGCCAATGGCATTCTGGAGGTGCAGCAGGACTGTGATGCTGAAGCTCAGACTGCTCTCCCAGAGAAGAGAACAAAAGAACAGAAAACCAGGTGAGTTGGCAGAAAAAAATTAGCAATGGGCTGGTTATTTAAAAAAATTATTTCACCTTTATTTAACCAGGTAGGCTAGTTGAAAACAAGTTCTCATTTACAACTGTGACCAGGCCAAGGTAAAGCAAAGCAATGCAACACAAACAACAGAGTTACACATGGAATAAACAAACATACAGTCAATAATACAATAGAATAAAGTCTATATACAGTGTGTGCAAATGAGGTAGGATAAGGGAGGTAAGGCAATAAATAGGCCATAGTGGCGAAATAATTACAATATAGCAATTAAAAACACTGGCGTGATAGATGTGCAGAAGATGAGTGTGCAAGTAAAGATACTGGGGTGCAAAGGAGCAAAATAAATCAAATAAATAACAGTATGGGGATGAGGTAGTTGGATGGGCTATTAACAGATGGGCTATGTATAGGTGCAGTGATCTGTGAGCTGCTCTGACAGCTGGTGCTTAAAGCTAGTGAGGGAGATATGGGTCTCCAGCTTCAGTGATTTTTGCAGTTTGTTCCAGTCATTGGCATTAGAGAACTGGAAGGAAAGGTGGCCAAATGAGGAATTGGCTTTGGGGGTGACTAGTGAAATATACCTGCTGGAGAGTGTGCTACGGGTGGGTGCTGCTATGGTGACCAGTGAGCTGAGATAAGGCGGGGCTTTATGGATTACAAAATCAAGTATTCACTGCCGTTATGCAGCGCTGTGTGCAGATGTCTCCTGCATGAATCCCAAGCATTTTCCTGAGATCAGAGAAAAGGGCCTTCCAAAGACAGCCATGAAGGAGCTCAGCAATTGCTTACTGGAATTTGCTGAACATGCCACTGTTGAGGCATTGCAGGCTGAACTGATCAGCCTTGCATAACAGTGGGAAAGACTGAAACAGTCAGCATCGGAGGAGTACAACACCAGGGCCGCCGCCGCCAGTGATGAATCAGGGGAAGGCTTTGAGGATCCTGATGAAAGTGTGGAGTTGGTGAGCAGAAGTTGTTCCACATGTAAAAACTGCCCGATATGCTGCTATCACATAATTGATTTGGGCTACAAGTTCCTCCTCACCCTATCCATCACTCAGGTGGCTTGTGAGAGGACCTACTCCACCCTGACATTTGTGAAGAACCTCCTAAGAACCTCCCTCACTCAAGAGAACCTTGAAGTGTTCCTTTTGATGGCAACAGAGAAGGAGATTCTTATGGGACTTGACAAAGATGACATCAATGACAAGATGGCAAAGAGCAGTGAGTTACTGCGCCACCTACTGGTTTACTAGTGGTAATTACTTACTGGTTACTCTGAAGTAGCTATGCTATGACTCTTCCTTAACAGGCTGCCAAGTGTGAAAGAAAATTTGCTGTGAGTTAAAGCTTTTGTACAGAGGCATGTTTTTGGGACTTTCGTATTATACTTGCAGTTATGTAGCCAATGTTCAATTTCATTGACTCAGTGTATAGATGTGTTTATGTTTGTACTGTTTGCTTTATGGACACCAGTGAGCAAACATTGTAATCTAAAGAAAATTGTAGAGGAGTGCTTTTTCAACTTTTGTATTATTATTATTATTATTATTATTATTATTGTTGTAGCTCATGTTCAAGTTCAGTGAATGTGTGAAGTTTTTTGTAATACTTTTGATATGCTTGAATATAAAGATAATCATTTGAACATTTGAGCTAACTCTGTATATCTCATTCTCTTTTTAAAAAGTGTAGGCTAATTGTTTTGTGTGTCTAGCTTTGTACATTTCTATGTGCTATGATTGGTGTATTCCTAGTGAGTTTTTGAGGGTGCATCCATAGCCATAGCATACCTTGAAATCTCAATGTTCAGATAGGCTACTTGTTGGTCAGTCCCAAATGTTTGTATTTTGTAATGTGGATAACCTTCTTCCCAGATGAACATAGCGGCCAAATGTATAACTAGTTTGGTACCCGTTACATCAACAAATAGGGTTAGCCTACAAAATTAGCGGTCTGGTGGTTTGCATGAACAGGGTGGCCTGGGATGGAGTCAAATTCCCGGCCTGAATTATTGTTTCAGTCTGCCCCTGACGTGTGTGCTTTGGGGACCTTTAACAGAATGTGACTGGCAGAACAGAATGCATCCCATAACATTTTGAAATGGAAATAGCTGTTCTGTCATTCAGCCTACAGCAGCAACCAATGTGTAGTGTTCAATGTAGGCCTACGTTCCATGAGACTTTTGAAAAAATCATGCAGGGCTTGATGTTAACCTGTTTATCCCCTTGTCCTTCAGACAAGAAGGTGACTGAAAATGTTGTTGTGTTGTTTGATGCAAGAAACCACTTTACAAAATAAAATGCCTTATTATTCCCATACCATTATTACAGAGAACAAGACAAATTATGCTACTCTCTGCCTATTGGCTACTTAGCTTATTCAAGCCTGTCTCAAAATACAACACTGCCCCTTTAAGACAAGAAAAAGCTCTTTACCTGACTCGCTTTTCAAAGATGTCTAGAAATGTACACGTTTTGGGCTCTTACAGGAAGCAATCACTCAACCCATTGCTGACCATAAATTATCTATAACTGGGCTAATAATTCAGAAACTAGCAAAGGATATGAACAACATGTGAACACGTGGCTACATGCAGCTCTTGCTTTGATCTCAAAACAAGCACATCTACTCACACCACAGCTGTAAACACAGTCCAGTTCAAAGTGAATGGCAAAGATCCATTATGGCAATATAGGCCTACTGCAGCTCTGATTGGTTAGGCCACACCGGTCTGTGTAGAGTATGGACTGAGTCATGCAGGCTGTCTGTGTGGAGTATGGACTGAGTCAGGCAGGCTGTCTGTGTAGAGTATGGACTGAGTCAGGCAGGCTGTCTGTGTAGAGTACGGACTGAGTCAGGCAGGCTGTCTGTGTAGAGTACGGGCTGAGTCACATCTGTCTGTGTAGAGTACGGACTGAGTCACATCTGTCTGTGTAGAGTACGGACTGAGTCACATCTGTCTGTGTAGAGTATGGACTGAGTCATGCAGGCTGTCTGTGTAGAGTATGGACTGAGTCATGCATCTGTCTGTGTAGAGTATGGACTGAGTCATGCATCTGTCTGTGTAGAGTATGGACTGAGTCATGCAGGCTGTCTGTTTTGACTTGAGGTTATTGTTTATAGGGGTGCCAGGTAGGTTGTGCCTACCAGAGAAAATATTGGTTTCTCCTTTTGGTTTGGGAGGGAATGAGTCCCATCTGGTCCCATCTGGTCTACACCAATACAAAGGACTCATGTAAAAGTCAGGATGAACATACACTTTTCATAAACCCTCAAAACATTGGAAATAACTTGGAAAAAACAACGGTATTCTATTGCGTGGGTTGTATTACCAACATAAATGATCACACACACAATAATAATAATAATAATAATAATAACAACAAATAATGAGCTCTGGATCCTCCAGAAAAGTCCTGTACCTCGGGCCTAAAAGAGTCCAGCCCGGTAAAGGTGTTCAGGGAACTCAAGTGACCTTAGTCACGCAATGTTTGTCCATTCATAAAAGTGTAGCGTAAACCCGGTATCAATCATACAATCAAAATAACAATTATTTCACCACAACCATAAAGCGTATCAAATCTTAATAAGTCCTCAATTACAACTGACCACATAAATCATCCCGGTATACATCACACCAAAACACATGAAATACCATATACAAAAAGGTGGTAGTCAGTCGGTCAGTCAGTTAGAAAACCCAATCCACCAACAGATCTTCAGCGGAGAAAGGCCAAGAAAAACAACGGAGATGGGTAGTCCAACGGACGCAAAGAGTGGATCCGATCCTGGGTAAACTCGCTATTAGGCTACAAAAGTACACTTTTAAATGCAACAAAACAAACGGAAGAGAGGAGCTTCGGAACTGAGGGTTGAACACATCCTCATTCGCGGCTCCATCACAACCCCACTTTTGCGCAGCTGATGCTGGCTATTTCATTGGGAATTAAAGGGGAAGCGCTCTATGGGAAGGAGAAGCACTGAGACGGTTCAGACAAATTCAGGGCCGTCACACACCCCCTCCCCTGGAAAAAGCCGACCATTGCCCTGGACGGCACATCTTGGTCTGGGAAACCGAGAGGGTCTTCTCATCACTTTACAAAAATATTCAGGACTTTTTGGCGCTCACGCTCCTCAGCTGAAGGGTCACAAGCCTTAAGGCGTGAGACTTCTGGGTCTGTGAATCCGAGAAAAGTCTTCATCACTTTCCTCTTCAAAGATATCCACGACCTTGCGGCGCTCGATCTCCTCCAATTCCTCAGCCGAGGGGTAACAGGCCTTGAGGCGTGAGACATGGACAACGCGCATATCTTCACCTGTGTCCTCTTTCACCACTCGGTAGTTCAGAGGGCCCATCTGCTCCACAATCCTATATAGGAGCCATTTAGGAGCGAGTTTGGCCGAGAAGAATTGTTCAGCTTTTGAGTAAGGATGAGAGTGAAGCCACACTCGATCACTAACCTGGAACTGCATGTCTCGTCTCTTCTTATTATAATTTCTCTTCTGCTTGAGTCGAGCCTGGTTCACGTTCTTTGAGACGAGCTCTCAAGTCGTGGAGATGGACTACCTGGTCATAGCATGCAGAGTCTGGAATAACCTGCTGGGGCTGTAGCACCATATCCAAGGGTCCTCGTAGGGGACGACTCAGATTCAGCTCTGCAGGGGTGACTCCAGTGGACTCTTGCACAGCAGAATTCAGAGCAAATCGAAACTCGTGAAGGTGCTTGTCCCGGTGTTTGTGCTGGGTCCCTACATAGGAAGCAACCATTGTCTTCAAGGTTCGATTAACTCTCTCAGTGAGGTTGGTCTGTGGGTGATAGGCCGTGGTCAACTTCTGTTTCAGGTTCCATCTTTGGCAAGTCCCCTCAAAGAGATCAGAGACGAATTGGGAACCTCGGTCAGACAGCATGTAATCAGGCACTCCCCAGCGAGTCAGGATCTCTTTCGTGAGGATGTTAGAGACGGTCCTCGCGGTGGCCTGACGCAGGGCAAAGAGCTCCACCCACTTGGAATAGTAATCAACAAAAACAAGCATGTATACATTCTGATTGGAGCTTCTAGGAAATGGACCCATCAAATCCACTCCTAACATTTCCCAAGGTCAGGTAACCACAGTTTGCTGCAACTTGCCAGCAGTCTTTCTACCTTCTGGTTTGTACATTTGACAAACCTGACAGTTTCGGATGTGGGACTTCACATCCATGCTCAGATGTGGCCAGTACAGTAATGCTTGCAACCGCTTGTAGGTTTTGAACCTGCCCAAATGACCAGCTAACGGGTCTTCATGGAAATGTTGAAGCAGTTGAAGGCGTAGAGGTTCAGGTATGTACATTTGGTAGAGTGTTCTGTGAGGTAGTTGTACCACTCGGTAGACCTTGTCTTCAATGATGGTCAGCTTGGTGGTAGGATTGACCATTGTTTCTCCATCTTCCAGGATAGTTTGGTACAAAGCCTGTACTTCTGGATCATTCTGTTGGGCTTTCCATATGGCCTCATCAGAGATGGGAAAGTCAGTTTTGGGTGAGTCTCGACTGCTAGACAGGACAGTAGCACATGTAAGATGAGGGCCACCATTACCAGCAGCAGGAGCTCTGGATAAGGCATCTGGAACAGTGTTGTATTTTCCTTTCCTGTATTCTACTGCAAAGGTGAACTCTTGCAACCGTA
>QNTS01000826.1:96248-112841 GCA_003317085.1 Hucho hucho
CTCCTTTCCGCTTCAACGCGTTGAGTGGTTCTGCCACCTGGGAGAAGTTCGACACAAACCGATGGTACCATCCAGCCATCCCAAGGAACCGTTGAAGGGCCTTGAGTGTGGTTGGGACAGGGAATTCTTGTACAGCCTTGGTCTTTTCAGGATCCACATGAATGCCGTCAAAAGACACAATATGGCCAAGGAACTTCAGGGAGGTTTGGCAGAAGTTGCTCTTCTTCATGTTCAATGTCAGACCAGCTTCTCTTAGCTTGTCCAACACTGCTTGAAGATCTTGAAAGTGTTGTTCTCTGGTCTGGGAGTAGATAATTATATCGTCCAGGTAGACGAAACAGATCTTCCCTTTTAGCTCACCTAACGCAATCTCCATGAGTCTTTGGAAAGTGGCAGGTGCATTCTTTAATCCAAAAGGCATCACCTTAAAGGAAAACAAGCCCTCAGCACAGACACACGCAGTCTTGTCCTTGCTTTCCTGGTCCATCTCAACCTGCCAATAGCCACTATTGAGGTCAAGGGTAGTGAACACCACAGCACCAGACAATGACTCCAGGATCTCTTGGATGGTGGGAAGAGGATAGGCATCAGTCTGGGAAACATTGTTGGTCTTCCTATAGTCCACACAAAATCTAAGACCACCAGTCTTTTTTGGGATGAGGACAACAGGAGCAGCCCAGGGAGAGGAGGAACGCTCAATTATATCTTGTGTCAGCATATCATTAATGAGTCCCTTTTGGATGATTAGCTTTGCTGGGGACAAACGATATGGGTTCTGCTTGATCGGCATTTCCTGTGTAAGGAATATTTTGTGCTTCAGGAGCCCGGTGCGTCCCAGCTTTGAAGTACATACATCAGAGTTATTCTGCAGCTGTTCCCACAGCCTTGACTCCTCGGTCTGTTCCAACTGAGCTCTTCTTACAGCCTGTAAAAGGAGATCATCTGAAGTTTTACCAAGGGTTAGTGGTACCGGAGCAACGGCAGAGAAGACTGCCACATTTGGACCCCAATCATGTAACTTCGTAGCTTCTAATAGGAAGAAATGCGTCTCGCTCTGATTGTGTGGAAACCAGTAGCAATTGTGTGCGATATCAATCTGGACACCACTGAAGTACATGAAATCAATTCCCAACACGACAGGAAAAGCAAGGTTCTTGGTATGTCATATAGGAGCGGTTACACAGGTGGAACTCTACCTCACTCCATCCAAGTGGTCGTTTAGCCTCACCATCAGCCAGATATAGAGGACCTTCTGTCCACGGCTTCATGTTGTATTGTGGACCTTTAACCTCCTTCCACAGTTTGTCATTGAGCAGTGTGTAGGATGACCCGGTGTCCAGGATGGCTCTTCCTGTCCACGGGCCTATGGACAGGGGTAACACCAGTTGGTGCGGTATTAACTGAAAGGAAGGGGATGTCGATGGGGGGCGTAGGCAGTGACTCTTGGGGTTTCAGCTTTGGTCAAAGCACCCAGAGTAGGATGGTCTTTCCTGCGAAGGGAGTTAGGTGTGTTGGCCTGTTGTGATTTGTGGTTTCTGGAAGGATTTACTTGATATGGACTTGGACAGGTAGCTGAAGAATGTCCCTTTTGGCTACATCTCCAACAGAACATGGGGAGGGGTCTTGGCTGGAGACTCAGGCTGTTGTTGATGGTCTGGCTTGGGTAACTGTTTGGGTGTCGGTTTCTTTCTCTGTTCATATTGCTGTTGGCATTCTCTGTCCTTCTCGAACTGCTGTCCCAGTCGAACCAGTCCATCGACAGTGGTGACTCTTTCTCGGAGCTGACTGGCTAGTATAGGGTTGATGTTCTTCAAGATCAACTTAATGACCTCTTCCTCCTCAATGCCAGGTTTCCACCTTCTGCACAGGGAGTGGTGACCGTATGCAAAGTCACGGATACTCTCTTTCTCTCTTTGCACTCGATTCCTGACTCTGTCTGCCAGCTCATCTGTGTAGTCCTCAGACAGAAATGCAGAGGAAAACTTGGCCTCAAAGTCAGCCCAGGAGGTAGTGGTGAGACGTGCCACATCCCACCAGTCTCGAGCTGTCCCATGCAACACATTCCTTAATGTGGCAAGGAGTTCTTCATCAGCCAGGGGATTGAGGGCAAGAAAGTCACGACATCTTTCCAGATACATTAGCGGATCAGGACTGTCATCCTTTTTCCCAAAGGTGGGAAATTGCAACTTAATGGGCATCGCCCCCACATGACGTCTACTCAAATCACCATGAACAAAAGACCTAGGAGGGATTGAGGATGTAGAGGGTGAGGGAGTTATCAGACCATGAAAATGAACACCAGGATGCATGGTGGATTGCATCCTGCAAGGGGTGGCTGCAGCATGGCCTTGTTTTTGCTGTTCTGAGGTGCCAGCTTGGCCCTCAGTGGTCTGAACAGATGTGGACACCAGAGAAGCTCTGTGCAAGGAGTTGTACCTAAATGGAGGCCATGTCAACAGACACGTCATCCAACATTTTACCACATTTAGAGAGCTCTGTCTGCAAGTGGTCTACAGTGTTAACCAAAGGAGAAAAAACAGAATTAATGTCCTTGATGACCTCAGTGTGGTGATGTTGCAGGCGCCACTGGAGAGTGGCAGTGAGCTGGTTTCGTTGGTAGTCAAACTGCCTGTCCATGGCACCAGTAATTTCCCGTCTTCCACTCTCACTGAGCTCTGTCAGCGTGTGGGTTAGAGTACTAAGTGAGTCTCTGAATTCCATTGCACTCTGTTGTTGCTCTTCACTCAGACATTTGAATTTATGGTGGATTAGGGTTTGGAGATGCTGTTGAGTTCGACGAATATCAAGGATGTCACCTTGAAGTTGTAAGACTACAACCTCTGGAGATAAACCAGACAATTTAGGAAGGTTGGGTGTCAGAGGGAGGGCTAGCTCAGTACTTCCACACAGGTCCATGTCAATAAGTGAGTAACTAGTTAGACCTCCTGTGGCCTTAGGTCCAGACCGAGCATTCAGATTCCCAGGGCTCTGGCCCAAATCAACTCCATTATCTCCATTCACATTATGATTTGTACTGTCAACTCGATGGACAGAAAGACCCTGTGTATTCCCATTGACAGGTAGGATATGGATGAGCACATTTTCTTGCAGTGAATCCATTGTTTTAATTCCACACAATATTTACTTTGGTTATTTCTCAATGTTGATAGGTCCCATCTGGGGTGCCATTTTTTATGTAACGGTTTTGACTTGAGGTTATTGTTTATAGGGGTGCCAGGTAGGTTGTGCCTACCAGAGAAAATATTGGTTTCTCCTTTTGGTTTGGGAGGGAATGAGTCCCATCTGGTCCGTCAAGCCTACACCAATACAAAGGACTCATGTAAAAGTCAGGATGAACATACACTTTTCATAAACCCTTAAAACATTGGAAATAACTTCAAAACAACGGTATTCTTTTGCGTGGGTTGTATTACCAACATAAATGATCACACACACACATAATAAATAATAATAATAATAATAATAATAATAATAATAATAATAATAATAATAACAACAACAAATAATGAGCTCTGGATCCTCCAGAAAAGTCCTGTACCTCGGGCCTAAAAGAGTCCAGCCCGGTAAAGGAGTTCAGGGAACTCAAGTGACCTTAGTCACGCAATGTTTGTCCATTCATAAAAGTGTAGCGTAAACCCGGTATCAATCATACAATCAAAATAACAATTATTTCCCCACAACCATAAAGCGTATCAAATCTTAATAAGTCCTCAATTACAACTGACCACATAAATCATCCCGGTATACATCACACCAAAACACATGAAATACCGTATACAAAAAGGTGGTAGTCAGTCGGTCAGTCAGACAATCCAATCCGCCAACAGATCTTCAGCGGAGAAAGGCCAAGAAAAACAACGGAGATGGGTAGTCCAATGGACGCAAAGAGTGGATCCGATCCTGGGTAAACTCGCTATTAGGCTACAAAAATAACACTTTTAAATGCAACAAAACAAACGGAAGAGAGGAGCTTCGGAACTGAGGGTTGAACACATCCTCATTCGCGGCTCCATCACAACCCACTTTTGCGCAGCTGATGCTGGCTATTTCATTGGGAATTAAAGGGGAAGCGCTCTATGGGAAGGAGAAGAACTGAGACGGTTCAGACAAATTCAGGGTCGTATGGACTGAGTCATGCATCTGTCTGTGTCGAGTATGGACTGAGTCATGCATCTGTCTGTGTAGAGTATGGACTGAGTCATGCATCTGTCTGTGTAGAGTATGGACTGAGTCACGCAGGCTTTCTGTGTCGAGTATGGACTGAGTCACGCAGGCTGTCTGTGTCGAGTATGGACTGAGTCACGCAGGCTGTCTGTGTCGAGTATGGACTGAGTCACGCAGGCTGTCTGTGTAGAGTATGGACTGAGTCACGCAGGCTGTCTGTGTAGAGTATGGACTGAGTCATGCATCTGTCTGTGTAGAGTTTGGGCTAAGTCATGCATCTATCTGTGTAGAGTATGGGCTGAGTCATGCATCGGTCTGTGTAGAGTATGGGCTGAGTCATGCAGGCTGTCATGCACAATAGAATCCTACTCCGAAGCATTCTGCCTAGAGTAAAATCTCTTGCATAGTTTGTTTTGTTTCAGTATGTTGCATTGAAAGTGGCTAACATTGCGTTGATTCGATCACAGTTGCCACAGTAAAGGGAAACGTTGATACTTTTAACTAACAGGGAAAACTCTAGAAAGTTGAGTGTTCAACCTCATGCTTCTCTCCATGGGCTGATATTTCTTCTGCGGTCTGTGCAGCAGGCCTTCTCTGGGTTACTGCGTGCCCGCGCGGAGCTTAGAGGGAACATTGCTGGTAACTCATTAAGTTGTTGTATAAATTAACAAAATATCTGACATTGTATTCCCATTTGAACTTTACTGTGCTTTGAAATAGTTGAAGCGCAGTGGTACCGCATTTTACTGTATGCTGTATTTTACTATATACCGGCATTGGTACACGGACCTGTATGAATATTTACTTTACCTTTTGTCTTTTGTTACCAAGTTGTGGCTAAAATGAATTGTGTTAGCCGCTAATGCTAATCGCTAGCTAGTTAGCTAATAAATGTACTGAGTCAGGGCAAACGTAGCTAGCTAATAAATGTACTGAGTCAGGGCAAACGTAGCTAGCTAATACAGCATAATACTAGTGGTGGTGTAGGACTAAATCAGCATGTTGTTTGAGCAACAGTATCTTCTAAATCTGAGAGGAATAGACAAAGCATGAATATGTTACTAGATGAAGGAAGAGAAAACACTTCAAGTGGCACTCCAGTCTCCTTTTCACCTCATTTATCACCTGATTTACATATTGCTGCTCAATATGGCAAATAGAGAATGGGGTAGCTGCAGCTCAATATGGCAACCAGAGAATGGGGTAGCTGCAGCTCAATATGACTACCAGAGAATAGGGCAGCTGCAGCTCAATATGACTACAAGAGAATAGGGAAGCTGCAGCTCAATATGGCAACTAGAGAATGGGGTAGCTGCAGCTCAATATGGCGACCAGAGAATGGGGTAGCTGCAGCTCAATATAGCAACCAGAGAATGGGGTAGCTGCAGCTCAATATGACTACCAGAGAATGGGGTAGCTGCAGCTCAATATGACTACCAGAGAATGGGGTAGCTGCAGCTCAATATGACTACCAGAGAATGGGGTAGCTGCAGCTCAATATGACTACCAGAGAATGGGCGAGTGGTTATGGAAAGAAAAGTATTGGGCGTGTGGAAAGGAGTAGGTTTCTCCTGTTTCTTACCACGCAACTACCGTACACTAAGCTACCATACATTACATGGAGCTACTATACATTACATTGAGCTACAATACATTACATTGAGCTACCTACCATACATTACATTAAGCTACCATACATTACATTAAGCTACCATACATTACATTGAGTTACTATACATTACATTGAGCTACTATACATTACATTGAGCTACCATACCACAACAGTTTGCACTTCTGTTATGAAGCCACAGGATGAGTCTGAGTCATATTTCACTGTTATTTTTACACAACAACGATTGTACATTTTGGATTAAAAGTACTGATGATGGGTGCACTCTTGCTTCATGCTGTAACCGAAAGGTTCATGCTGTAACCGAAAGGTTGCAAGATCGAATCCCCGAGCTGACAAGGAAAAAAATCTGTTGTTCTGCCCCTGAACAGGCAGTTAACCCACTGTTCCTAGACCATCATTGAAAATAAGAATTAGTTCTTAACTGACTTGCCTGGTTAAATAAAGGTTATTAAAAAAAGAAATTAAAAAAGACATTGTATGCGTGTGCTTAGTGTGACTGTCATCCTGATGCTAGGTAGATGTTTCCGGACAGTAGTGCTTGTCAAGCAGGACGTTCATGCCCTTCCCATTGAGTAGACTGTATGTGCATGTATCAAGCTGACATCTAGATGGTTATCAATATTAGTTATTTCTTGTATAGGCTGCTATCCTACTTGAAATAAAACGATGGGAGGGGGAACAAATGGCCACATTAGCTTCCTATTGGGTACCACCGTCAGGTGTCAGGTCGGCAGGTCTGTCCATATAACACAGGTGCACTAGTGGCCTTCTTATCGACTCATCTTGCAGCCCAATCCGCCATGCAAAATGGTCGAGTGGCAACAAATCTGCACAATAGCTGATTCGCTTTCCATTCACCCACTCCTTTCGACAGACCCACTCGCCCATACTCGTCTCCATATCGGGTTGCTTTTCAACAGGAAAAGTACAAAAATCACTAAATGACGTCTTTAATGTAGCCAAAGATTATAGGGTCTCATTCCCCTGGGAAACACTGACCAACACTTTGGTTCTTACCCTGTCACAATAACGCCTCCAAAGAGATTAGTAGGCTATTCTAATTCCTCATTCTATGAACGCCTCCCTGGCTTTTTCATTCGTTGTCATGTTAAACAACACTGTATTCAAAGTGGCCACTATTACCCACTGGGAACACACTGGTTGAATCAATGTTGTTTCCACGTCATTTCAATGAAATTGTGTTGAACCAATATGGAGTAGATGTTGATGTAGAATAATCATTCTATTTCCATGATTACAACAGTTCACCCAATTGTTTTGATCTAAATCGCACGTCAAATCGCAATTGCAATCTTTGGTTAAAGATAGCGCCTAGATTTTTTGCCCATATCGTGCAGCCCTATGTGCCAGCGTGTAAATGATCTCAAATGAAATCAACTTCTGGTTGAAGTTGAACTGAACAGTATAAAACAATCAGAATGAAGAAAGACCCATTGAAATCACTTAGAATGTATGTGTTGCCACCCTAGTATCACGCACTACTCATAAAACAAATGTACAACTTTTATTATTCAAAAACATAAAATACTGTCATACTGTAAAAAATATTGTGATATGATATTTTGGCCATATCGCCCAGTCCTAAGGGAACGTACCGTAGGTTGTAATCTCATCAATCAACGTCTCAACCATTACCCATTTGTCCACGCTGAAATGACATCTCTCTCACTCCATTGTAGAGCACTGAAGCCCACCCTGAAGTACTGAGATGTTTAAGCCCAATGGAATCGGATGTATAAATAAAGGATATTATTTAAAAGCACCAGCTCACAGTCACCTAATACACACAACATACGAAACCCTATTCCCTCTATACGGCTCAGGTCAAAAGTAGTGTACTATATAGGGAATAGGGTGCCATTTAGGATGCATACATATACTGAGCAAAAATATAAACACAACATGTAAAGTGTTGCTCCCATGTTTCATGAGCTGAAATAAAAGATTCCAGAATTTTTCCATACAGCACAAAAAGCTTATTTCTTTCAAATGTTGTGCAACAAATTTGTTTACATCCCCGTTAGTGAGCATTTCTATTTTGCCAAGATAATCTATCCACCTGACAGGTGTGGCATATCAAGAAGCTGATTAAACAGCATGATCATTACACAGGTGCACCTTGTGCTGGGGGCAATAAAAGGCCAATGTGTGCAATGTCACGCAGCACAATGCCACAGATGTCTCATGCTTTGAGGCATGTATTTGGCATGCTGAATGCAGGAATGTCCACCAGAGCTGTTGCCAGAGAATTGAATGTTAATTTCTCGACCATAAGCCGCCTCCAATCTCATTGTAGACAATTTGGCAGTATGTCCAAACGGCCTCACAACCGAAGCCCAGGATCTCTACATTCGGCTTCTTCACCGGTGGGATCGTCTGAGACCAGCCACCCAGACAGCTGATGAAACTGAGGAATATTTCTGTCTGTAATAAAGCCCTTTTGTGGGGAAAACCCCATTCTGATTGGTTGGACCTGGCTCCCAAGTGGCCTCCCAGTCATATGAAATCCATAGATAAGGGCCTAATTTATTTATTTAAATTGACTGATTTCCTTATATGAACTGTAACAGTAGTTTCCTGCTGCGTGTCAGCTTGGCAATGGCCAACCGAGCATTCGGCATACTCTGTCAATTCTCCATATTTATTCTATTAGCTGTAATCTATGGAGGTCAGCAGAGAGAAGAGAGGGGAGGAGAGGGGAGGGAGAGGATAGGATAGGAAAGAAGTAGAAAAGAGAGGAAAGGAACATCAGGAGTTTAATTCTTCTGCCCTTGCCATTGACATATGGACCCTAGAGGTCAGCCAGAGTAGAGGTCAGTCAGTGACACTGACCCCATAACAAAGACCAGACTTCACTGATCAGTTGACATTGGTGGTCACAAAAATGCACACTGTTGTGCTGGTGCATTGCCAATCACATTTAGTTAGGCCTAATCTATAATTCTGAATGTCATGAGTCTGCAGCTAAATCATGATCCTGGGATATTAACAATACCTTGTGCCTTTACCAAACGCGGCAGAAATTGATTTCCATAAACGGGCCATGTGATGTGGGTGTAGAGAGAGAGCCTCAGTCTAGTGTGAGCGATAAATGTTACCAGAACACATTATTTTACTGCCAGTAGCCTCGATAAGGCTCTCTGAAACTATAATTAGGAAAATGTGTGTGCTTGCAGCCCTAGCATGTTGCTCAGCGCGTGCACAGGCACGGCTTTCTCTCTCGCCAGGGTTCAGAGTTCGAGACTAACTGGAGAGATGTTTTATTTCCTTGAGTGAGTTGAGCGAGCTGGGAGCTAGCCTACAGTACACCTAGACACACTTGGCACCGTTCGCCGGTGGCTTTTCTTCTCATTCCACCATAAGGTGGGGTGTTAGAGAGGAAAATACTGCACACATTGGGCTATAACAGAGTTACCTTTCTAGCTAATAGGTTATGTTTAGAGTTTGCACTTCCTCTTCCAATGACATAATGGGGAGGTCAAAATAATGAAAAACAATCCTCCAAATCTATTCGTTTTAAAACGTTGATTACTTATCTTTGCCATTTCATTCACCTGATGATAAATCAATACATTAATGAAAAACAATTGCTAACGTATGATGGGGGTCCCTGGGTTGCCGTTTTGCCTGGGAGGGGGTCCCTGGGCAAGACAAAGGTATCTCTGGTAACTCTGTTATAGCTTAAATCAGGGGTCTTCAACTTTGTCTTGCCCAGGGACCCCCTCCCAGGCAAAACGGCGACCCAGGGACCCCCATCATACGTTAGCAATTATGTTTCATTAGCTCGAAAGGTAACTCTAAACACACTTTCTCTAAATGCAGCTGTTAATCTGGATAAACAAAGATTAGGGTTACCTGCTGCGCTGTTAGCCTATTCGAGGTGTTTTTTCAAAACCTATATCTGATACTCCAGTGAGTGTAACGTGCTCAACATTAGGAGTTGAAAAGTAAAGTTTACATCATTAGAAAGAAGATATTATCCTCTTTTCAACTGTCCGGTATACAATAAAAAATTCAAAAATCGTTTATTATGTTGTTGCGAGCGATTTTCATTAAGAAAATGAAAAAATGTTTTTTTCCACTTTAAAATTGTTCAAGAAAAATACATGGACCCCTGCAGTACCCCTGGCTGAATATCACTTGCTTAAAGCTATAATCCTTAGTTGTTACATCAATGTTTCGGATTTATAAACAGGGATGGAATTTATGTTTTTTGGGGCACTCGCCAGCTGGGCTAGTAGACTGCAATTTTTACTAGCCCGGGTCCAAAATATGTAATATTTGAAACGACAAAATGTAACTAGCCAGGCTAGCATATTATCTTAATTTGCATCCCTGCTTAAAAATGTATGATTACCTATATTATATAGGTAATCATATATCTAACTTAGGCTATATCTTCGCTTCTGATGCGGTACGCTCATCAGGCATTTATAAGTTATATTCTTGAAGAATGTCATGATAATATAACTTATAATATAACGTATTTCTGACACGTAGATAATATAATAACGCCTGACGAGCGTACCCCATCAGAAGCGAAGATATAGCCTAAGTTAGATATATGATTACCTATATAATATAACTTATAAATGCCTGATGAGCGTACCCCATCAGAACCGAAGATATTCTTCAATAATATAACTTATGTGCGTATCCATCAGAACCGAAGATATAGCCTAAGTTAGATGGGGTTTTTTAACTTTATTTAACTAGGCAGGTCAGTTAAGAACAAATTATTATTTACAATGGGGAACAGCCTTGTTCAGGGGCAGAACGACAGATTTGAACCACTAGGCTACCTGCCGCCCCCGATTTAATCGATATTTGTAAACAAAGTAAACATAAACAAACACTGTATAGACTCGAAACATGGTTAAAACTATAATGTTGATATCATGGATGGTCGGTCCTTGCATCCATAGCTTGCATCCATTTGAGAGTGGTTACATTTCTCCCTCAGCTTTTTACCAAGTGCGATTTGTTATTGTTTTCGATTAAGGATTCTTGCTTTAAGGAATGTGCCAAATACACAATGCTATGCAGATAATATTGTTCTGACTTCTGATAGTATTTCTGACACGTAGACTAGGCCTACATTCACCTCCAATCTCAAGACACAACTTTGGGTAAGAAATGTTGCCCAAAGGCCAACTTGATGTGTCATCATCATTGGAAAAGAGTGAATTTGAAAACAGTTAAGTTCCCCTTCTCCACACACAGCGAATTTGCCAAGTTTGACACTATTGAGTTTAAATATGACACTTACTTGGCATTCTGAGTGCTCCACATTATAGTTTCCAGTAATTTGCCGTCAGAAGGTAACGTCGACCTAAATACGAAGATAAAGATCCAGAAGTAACACTTCAAGCACGCGACCCCTGTCATTCTCACAACCGGGAGATAGAGCGAGCCGACGAGAGAGTCCCGACCGGCCGTGCGCGTGGCAGGGGAGCAGCCGCTTTCTATCGCTTTCTTCTGTGGCTCGTGTGTTTGTTAGTCGGGTGCATGTGAGGTCGATGTTAGATACATGTCCCTCTGTCCAGTATGTCTTCAGATACTCGTTTAGACCTGTCTTTGGTTGAACCGTCCGCAAAGCGCCCGTGTCAACAGCCGTTGGCTCTTAATTCCGGTATTGAGAGGTTCGGCGAGGGATGAATACCGATGTGATCCGTTGTTGACCTGTAGCTGAGAAACCGGGTAAGTTCCTTCTTATCGTCTTTGTCCCTAATGTCACACCGACTCGGTTCTTCGTTGGTTCAGGTAGCCTATGCCACGGTCTCTTTGTACCCTAGGCTATTATTGCGGTCAGAAGGGTAGCCTAACGGCAGATGTCTTTGTCAGATGAATATTATCACCCAGCAAAGCTCTCTCTACCCGTCGCTGTATTTCATAGGATAGATTACAACATGTATCCATCAGTTAGAACTCCACCAGCAGCACCCCCGACATAACACACTTTAACCGTCTCTTCTCCTCATTCCTCCATTCTCCTCTCTTCCCTAGAGCGGAGAAACTGCGGTGAGTTAATGTAGTAAATATTTCCTTTCATCCGCTGCGCTCCCCCTCTCCTCTTCTCTATTCGTCCTAGAACGTTTGAGAGGTCCGATTGCGCTGGAGCTGTATTCCTGCACGCACTGCCCGGATGCCTCCATGCAGCAGTAGACCGGGTAGTAGATATGTCCTCTTTGTCCCTGAGTCTATAGTTATTTATTGTGCAGTAGACGAAGGACGCACAGTTAGAAGAGGTCTAGTCTACCAAGGGTCAGGACTTGCTCTCTCTTCCTCTGTCTCTCTCGTTCACTGCGTGGAGCCCGACGTCCCCGGGTTTGAGTCTCTCCTCGAGCTAAACAGTTGTACCGTAACCTTACGCCCGGGCGCGCAAGGGACAGCCCACCATGTCAGCCGCCGCAACCAATCAGATAGCTCGGTCCGAACTCCGGCAGCGGTGTGTGTGTGTTGGTCCGGTCCATTACCCCAGTCCATTGCTCTGATTGCCATTTAAAACTTTTCCCCCTTATTATTATACTGTATGTGTGAACATCGCAAAAGGAAACATGTATGCTAATGCAATGACCATTATAAATCACATAGGGGAACACCTACAATTACAATTATTTTTACATCTTTAGGCTATTTCAAGCATGTTTTATACAAAACGAGTAGTGTGAATTGCTCCCCTGAATCTCATCACAATGTCAGACAATGAACTTTATGGGAACCTATTACGTCAACTGGCGCATGGCGAATTTGGCCCCGTGGGTGATTTTCTTTGGCCCCCCAAGTTGTCTGAGCAAAAACAATCTCTGCCAAGGTATTCCCACGCATAATAGAGAGATATACACCCCTTCAAATTAGTGGATTTGGCTATTTCAGCCACACCCATTGCTGACAAGTGTATAAAATCAAGCACACAGCCATGCAATCTCCATATACATTGGCAAGAGCTCAGTGACTTTCAACGTGGCACTGTCATAGGATGCAGCATTTCCAACAAGCCAGTTTGTCAAATTTCTGCCCTGCTAGAGCTGCCCTGGTCAACTGTAAGTGCTGTTATTGTGAACTGGAAACGTCTAGGAGCAACAGTGCCTCAGTCACAAAGTGGTAGGCCACACAAGCACACAGAACGGGACTGCCGATTGCTGAAGCACTTAGCGCTTAAAAATTGTCTGTCCTCGGTTGCAACACTCACTATCGAGTTCCAAACTGCCTCTTGAAGCAACGTCAGCACAAGAACTGTTCGTCTGGAGCTTCATGAAATGGGTTTCCATGGCCGAGCAGCCGCACACAAGCCGAAGATCACCATGTGCAATGCCAAGCGTTGGCTGCAGTGGTGTAAAACTTGCTGCCATTGGACTCTGGAGCAGTGGAAACGCATTCTCTGAAGTGATGCATCACGCTTCACCATCTGGCAGTCCGGCGAACAAATCTGCCTGAATGCATAGTGCCAACTGTAAAGTTTGGTGGAGGAGGAATAATGGTCTGGGGCTGTTTGTCATGGTTCGGGCTAGACCCCTTAGTTCCAGTGAAAGGAATTCTTAACGCAACAGCATGCAATGACATTCTTGATGCTTCTGTGCCTCCAACTTTGTGGCAAAAGTTTGGGGAAGGACCTTTCCTGTTTCAGCATGACAATGCCCCAGTGCACAAAGTGAGGTCCATAAAGAAATGGTTTGTCGAGATCTGTGTGGAAGAACTTGACTGGCCTGCACAGAGCCCTGACCTCAACCCCATCGAACACCTTTAGGATGAATTGGAAAGCAGACTGTGAGCCAGGCCTAATCACCCAACATCAGTGACCGACCTCACTAATGTTCTTGTAGCTGAATGGAAGCAAGTCCCTGCAGCAATTTTCATGTTTGCTGTTTTCTAGTGTACTATGGTATATATTGCTTTCTTTTTCTTGACACTCCTCCCAGTCATATTTAAGGTTAGAACTACCGTTCTAGGCGTTCTGATACTCCCAGCTTGGAGTTGTATTTTTTGATAACATAGCTACAGTATTTTACTATTCAACGTGTATAGTATTGCTTACTAGGTGTGTCCAATCAATTTTGTAACCACTCCCTCTTCAAATTAGGACTAATTGGAAAAGCTGTTTTCAAAGAGGACATTGTATTATTTCTTTGTACTCCCTGACGAAGGCCATGCAGCTGAAACGCGTCGTTTTTTAAAAACGTTGTTTCTATTGAACATGCCGTACTAATAAAGGCATTTTAATTAATTATATGAAGAGTGCCTTGGTCCTTCTTTCTTTTTTGATCTAGTGGAAAGCCTTCCCAGAAGAGTGGAGGCTCCTACAGCAGCAAAGAGGTGACCAACTCCATATTAATGCCCATGATTTTGGAATGAGATGTTCGATGAGCAGGAGTCCACATACTTTTGGTCATGTAGTGTATGTGATCGTATATAAATGTAACCAAGGTTTGAAATTATGATTTTTTTGTTGTCAAATATATCTGTTTGGGCTTCTTGCAGTCAATTTGCAAATTATTTGTAATTATGTTCCGGCCTTCTGAACATCCCCTCAAGAAAATAAATTGTCCTGTGGCTGAATGTAGTTGATGATCCATGCGATAGGGGCTGTCCATTGATGTTGAGGAAGAAATGCTACACACTTAATGATCGTGTCTGTATCTGCGCCGGCTCTGTGTGTCTGTCTATGTGTGTCACTTGTGTGTGTGTTCACTATAGGTTTGAGCCCATGCATTTGTATAATCAACATTGACCTTAATGGTTGAGGAGAGATCAATTGATAGATCACCTGGAGAAAACAGACTAAAATAATTGCATTAGAAAGATAGCAGGAATTTACAGTTACATAATATGTTTGGGGAATTAGTCATTGTATACTGAGTCTATAGATTTGTATTGTAGGTCTTCTACAGAAGGGCAAATCAAATTCCCAGCAGGGCTGGAACAAAAGCCTGCACCTCTAGCTCTCCAAGAGGACAGTTGACCACTGGATGTGTCCCAAATGGCACTCTGTTGTTCCTAATTCCCTATGGCTCTGGTCAAATGTAGTGCTCTATAAAGGGAATAGACTGAAATTTGGGGCACAGACCTGTGGTCAACATTCTACATGAACAGAAACATGGTGCTACACCCAGAGACTGAGGTCTGTGGTTCTCTATCACATATTTACACTCAGCAAACACTGAAACAATGACCTCATCACTGCGAGACGTAGCCAAGGCATGAAGTCAGCAGTACCACAGTGAATAAAACTAAAGATATTCTAGTTAATTGCTTTGCCTATTCCTCTCTGATAAAACCTATCCCAGCTGTCACTGGCCAGTCTCAGAGGCCTGTGTAGGTTTATAGAAGGTTTTTGAATGACAGGTAACGATGCACTGTGCTGCTCGTTGCATCGGTGATAGTGATCGTATTTATTTGTGCTATATAAGATGTTGGAGAAAGTTGTTTCGTGATCATCATTCTGCTCAGGACTGGAGTAGACAGATCGCTTCAAGCAGTTCAAGAGGTGCAGACATAAATTACCTTAAATCAGAAAAAGTAGCCAGAGACACTCGCTCAAATTTAAAAACTCTTGGTTAGAAACTCTTACTACTTGGTTAAGACATTCCGTTTAGACAACAATGGCCTTCATCAGACAGACAATGAGTGGAGCCTCTCGGCATGTGGAGGGTCAAATGGTTAACCCCTCTAGAGGAGAGAATTATGGGTAGGATGTGGCCTACTTGTGACTCGCCCCTTCTAGCTGCAATCAATACCACACACACATTAACAACTGGAGAGGAACACACACACACAAACAAACAGTTGTTATCCTGGGGTTATGAGGCTCTGAAATTGTTGTTACAGTGATTCATGAAGCTTTGATTTCACCACAGCCACAATAAAAGTCAAATAAAACCACTTCCTGTTTAGAAGTCTGATTACTGCCCAGACATCCTCCTCTCACAGCCTCACTCATAATTGCTACAGGAAATATTTTTCTGATTTCACTGAGTCACAGTTACTAAATTATCACCCCCAAAAAGTAACCGATTCATAATTGCTGTAGGAAATGAGTCAGACAGCCTTCTCCTCTCTGATCTGATCTCACATTGATTTGTTTTACACAAACTAATGTCCCTCCTTTGATGGCTTCATGGCCTGAAGGACTGTTTCCATTCTAGAGGAAGAAACTCTCACTCAGGATACTGTCTGTCGTTAGGTCACCCAGGCTACTGTCTGTCATTAGGTCCCTCAGGCTGTCTGTCTGTCGTTAGGTCACTCAGGATACTGTCTGTCGTTAGGTCCCACTCAGATTTTTGATTGGGGTTAGTGAGTGAGAGAGAGAGGGGGGTGCAACGGAGTTGGAGAGAGAGGGGTTTCAGCAGAAGACGGAGGGACAAGGGCTTTGGGAGGGACAAAAGTGTGAGAGAGAGAGAGAGAGAGAGAGAGAGAGAGCGGTATCATAGATGTCTGAACCCACTTGCACCCATCAGCTGTCAGATCACAGTCCTGAGTCCCTGGATTAACGTGTCACTGTCACTGCCTGTCTCAGTGACGTCACTCCGGGACAGAACACACACACACTTTAAGGAGAGCGCACACACCCAGGGACTAACTATAAATGTGAGGTTTTAATAAGAAGCAGAGGTTTCAGTGGCTCTCTCAGCTTCAAAGCACAAGCTCTCTCCTCCCCCCTCTCTCTGTCTCTCTCTCTCCTCCCCCCTCTCTCTGTCTCTCTCTCTCCTCTCTGTCTGTCTCTCTCTCTCCTCCCCCCTCTCTCTGTCTCTCTCTCT
>QNTS01000826.1:113337-146811 GCA_003317085.1 Hucho hucho
AGCTTGGTGAATAGCTTGGTGTGTCTCTACCAGGGGTATAGCTTGGTGAATAGCTTGGTGTGTCTACCAGGGGTATAGCTTGGTGAATAGCTTGGTGTGTCTCTACCAGGGGTATAGCTTGGTGAATAATATGGTGTGCCTCTACCAGGGATATAGCTTGGTGTGTCTCTACCAGGGGTATAGCTTGGTGAATAGCTTGGTGCGTCTCTACCAGGGGTATAACTGGAAAATAAGAACAATCCCAAATTTATTTTTGATACTGTCGCAAAGCTAACTAAAAAGCAGCATTCCCCAAGAGAGGATTGCTTTCACTTCAGCAGTGATAAATTCATTAACTTATTTGAGGAAAAGATCATGATCATTAGAAAGCAAATTACGGACTCCTCTTTAAATCTGCGGATTCCTCCAAAGCTCAGTTGTCCTGAGTCTGCACAACTCTGCCAGGACCTAGGATCAAGGGAGACACTCAAGTTTTTTAATACTACATCTCTTGACACATTGATGAAAATAATCATGGCCTCTAAACCTTCAAGCTGCATACTGGACCCTATTCCAACTAAACTACTGAAAGAGCTGCTTCCTGTGCTTGGCCCTCCTATGTTGAACATAGTAAACGGCTCTCTATCTACCGGATGTGTACCAAACTCACTAAAAGTGGCAGTAATAAAGCCTCTCTTGAAAAAGCCAAACCTTGACCCAGAAAATATAAAAAACAATCAGCCTATATCGAATCTCCCATTCCTCTCAAAAAAAATGAAAAATCTGTTGCGCAGCAACTCACTGACTTCCTGAAGACTAACAATGTATACGAAACGCTTCAGTCTGGTTTTAGACCCCATCATAGCACTGAGACTGCACTTGTGAAGGTGATAAATGACCTTTCAATGGCGTCAGACCGAGGCTCTGCATCTGTCCTCATGCTCCTAGACCTTAGTGCTGCTTTTGATACCATCGATCACAGCATTCTTTTGGAGAGACTGGAAACCAAAATTGGTCTACACAGACAAGTTCTGGCCTGGTTTAGATCTTATCTGTTGGAAAGATATCAGTTTGTCTCTGTGGATGGTTTGTCCTCTGAAAAATCAACTGTACATTTCGGTGTTCCTCAAGGCTCTGTTTTAGGACCACTATTGTTTTCACTATATATTTTACCTCTTGGTGATGTCATTCGGGAAACACAATGTCAACTTTTACTGCTATGCGGACGACACACAGCTGTACATTTCAATGAAACATGGTGAAGCCCCAAAATTGCCCTCCCTGAAAGCCTGTGTTTCAGACAAAAGGAAGTGGATGGCGGCAAATGTTCTACTTTCAAACTCGGACAAAACAGAGATGCTAGTTCTAGGTCCCAAGAAACAAAGAGATCTTCTGTTGAATCTGACAATTAATCTTGATGGTTGTACAGTCGTCTCAAATAAAACTGTGAAGAACCTTGGCGTTACTCTGGACCCTGAACTCTCTTTTGACGAACATATCAACACTGTTTCAAGGACAGCTTTTTTCCATCTACGTAACATTGCAAAAATCTGAAACTTTCTGTCCAAAAATGATGCAGAAAAATTTATCCATGCTTTTGTCACTTCTAGGTTAGACTACTGCAATGCTCAACTTTCCGGCTACCCGGATAAAGCACTAAACAAACTTCAGTTAGTGCTAAACACGGCTGCTAGAATCTTGACTAGAACCAAAAAATTTGATCATATTACTCCAGTGCTAGCCTCTCTACACTGGCTTCCTGTTAAGGCAAGGGCTGATTTCAAGGTATTACTACTAACCTACAAAGCATTACATGGGCTTGCTCCTACCTATCTTTTTCTGATTTGGTCCTGCCGTACATACCTACACGTACGCTACGGTCACAAGACGCAGGCCTCCTTACTGTCCCTAGAATTTCTAAGAAAACAGCTGGAGGCAGGGATTTCCTCTATAGAGCTCAATTTTTATGGAATGGTCTGCCTATCCATGTGAGAGACGCAGACTCGGTCTCAACCTTTGTCTTTATTGAAGACTCATCTCTTCAGTAGGTCCTATGATTGAGTGTAGTCTGGCCCAGGAGCGTGAAGGTGAACGGAAAGGCACTGGAGCAACGAACCGCCCTTGCTGTCTCTTCCCTGCCGGTTCCCCTCTCTCCACTGGGATTCTCTGCCTCTAACCCTATTACAGGGGCTGAGTCACTGGCGTACTGGTGCTCTTCCATGCCGTCCCTAGGAGGGGTGCGTCACTTGAGTGGGTTGAGTCACTGACCTGATCTTCCTGTCCGGGTTGGTGCCCCCCCCTTGGGCTGTGCCGTGGGGGAGATCTTCGTGGGCTATACTCGGCCTTGTCTCAGGATGGTAAGTTGGTGGTTGAAGATATCCCTCTAGTGGTGTGGGGGCTGTGCTTTGGCAAAGTGGGTGGGGTTATATCCTGCCTGTTTGGCCCTGTCCGGGGGTATCGTCGGACGGGGCCACAGCGTCTCCCGACCCCTCCTGTCTCAGCCTCCAGTATTTATGCTGCAATAGTTTGTGTCGGGGGGCTAGGGTCAGTCTTATATCTGGAGTATTTCTCGTCTTATCCGGTGTCCAGTGTGAATTTAAGTATGCTAACTCTTATTCTCTCTTTCTTTCTCTCCTTCTTTCTTCCTTTCTCTCTCTCGGAGGACCTGAGCCCTAGGACAATGCCTCAGGACTACCTGGCCTGATGATTCTTTGCTGTCCCCAGTCCACCTGGTCGTGCTGCTGCTCCAGTTTCAACTGTTCTGCCTGCGGCTATGGAACCCTGACCTGTTCACCGGACGTGCTACCTGTCCCGGACCTGCTGTTTTCAACTCTCTAGAGACAGCAGGAGCGGTAGAGATACTCTGAATGATCGGCTATGAAAAGCCAACTGACATTTACTCTTGAGGTGCTGACCTGTTGCACCCTCTACAACCACTGTGATTATTATTATTTGACCCTGCTGGTCATCTATGAACATTTGAACATCTTGGCCATGTTCTGTTATAATCTCCACTGGCCACCCCTCATTGCTTGGTTCCTCTCTAGGTTTCTTCCTAGGTTCTGGCCTTTCTAGGGAGTTTTTCCTAGCCACCGTGCTTCTACACCTGCATTGCTTGCTTTTTGGGGTTTTAGGCTGGGTTTCTGTACAGCACTTTGTGACATCAGCTGATGTAAGGGCTTTATAAATACATTTGATTGATACCAGGGGTATAGCTTGGTGAATAGCTTGGTGCGACTCTACCAGGGGTATAGCTTGGTGCGACTCTACCAGGGGTATAGCTTGGTGAATAGCTTGGTGCGACTCTACCAGGGGTATAGCTTGGTGCGTCTATACCAGTGGTAACTACACCATTCAATCCTGGACAGATTTGTTTGGTGGAAAATTCTAAATTTGGGTAAAAACAACACTCCAGGCCACTCTTGAATATCTAAAACTAGAAAGACAGTATGTAAATTATAATGGACATATATAACTAGATACAGTATGTAAATTATAATGGACGTATCAGTTTTGAAATAAGTGCCCTTTTATTGCCCCTCAAATAGATTTTGTCAAACAAATCGTTAAAAAAAAATCTGTGTGGATCTCCGTTGAAGGCCTAGGTGAGGATTTAAATTTTCTTTTTTGAAATCCCAATTTGGCCCTCAAGCCCAATGGTTTGCCCACCCCTGCTCTACACAAAGAAGCAGTTCTCCGAGAGCAACCTCTGACCCTCCTTTCCTCCTCCTCTCCTCGGTGTGTGTGTGTGTGCGTGTGTAGGAGTTTGTGTGTGTGTATGGGGGGGTTGACCTTAGTTCAAGCCCTGACCTCTACCCCTGTACCTCACCTCTCCTGGACTTAAAATCCTCACCTAGGCCTGTTGTGGTGACAGGATCCATCCACACACTAGTCTCTCTGCCAACCTTACACAAGGACAAGAATGGCTAGTGCCAGTTTCACTCATTTACCAACTATAACATCTAACACTCATTCAGTCAGTCATTCACCACACCTTCCTTCGCTCTAGCACTCCGTCCCTTACAGGGGAAAATGATAGGCAGTCAAGAGTGGGCTGAACACACCACACCACAGGGTTCCCACGGCACAATATTGTTAGAACAGACATACCGTGGAATCCCTGATCTCTTCCTGCTTGTCTTCAGACTCCGTAAAACCACCTCTCTCTCTCTAATGAACAGAAATGCATTGATTCTTAGATTTAACATCCACGTCTGCCCTGATCCACAAAGTTATTATTTTCTAATCCGCGAGATGTCTTTTTTGCTTTTTACATTTTTTTGTATTGTTATTAAATTACTCTATAGGGTACTTTCCACACCTGCCGGTCTGCCAGTCTGTCTGTGTGAGGCCAGAGAAGACTAGTGAATGAATATTCTCTTGTCTCTGCCCTGACATCCCCAGCGAGATTACAACTGATTACTTCACTAATGATTTAACCACGGATTTAGAATCCCATGGATTTAACGCTTTGAGGTGCAGCCTACAGACAAAATGTTAAAGGCTTTGTTTTAAGACTAACGGATTCTAATCAATAAAATTACAAAAAGGATGCACATTGAACAGTTATTTACGGAATAGAACAGCGATGGGAGTAACTGTCAGGCAGGTCTAACTGACCCCTTACTTAGACCCGTTCTCAGACCTCCTGCTTTAGGTTCAAACATCTGTTAAAGTCCACTGCCCAGTGCGGCTTCAGATTGCTGGTCTGAAGGGTTGCATCCCAAATGGAACCCTAGTCCCTATATATTCTCTATGGGCCTTGGTCAAAAGTAGTGAACTAAATAGGTAACAGGGTGCCATTTGGTATGGAGAGGGGGCCTTTAGGTTATCAGGAGTAAATATAAGCCATATCTCTGGCCTCTGCAGCTGGAGGAACTGCCAGCCTGAGATTTAACCTCTCAGCCCTGACCCTGTCAACACACACCAGAGCAGGGCAGTGAGGGAGATTCAAGACGTACACACACTAGAGCAGGGCAGTGAGAGGTCGCCAAAGAGGATGGCTGACGTTTTACATGCTCCTGACCAATTGTGCTACTTTGTTAGTTTTTTTGCATTGTTTGTAACTTATTTTGTATATAATGTTGCTGCTACCTTCTCTTATGACCAAAAATAACTTCTGGACATCAGAACAGCGATTACTCACCACAAACGTTTTCCTTTAACGAGTCCGATGAGAAGGATATATTGCTCTCCCGGGAACAGGCCCAGGTCCCCGTCATTTGCATGAAGAAAAGATGGGGGGAAAAAGAGGACACAGATCGGGCTGCCTTCTGAGTAAAAGTAAACTCCCATTGCCTTCCATTCTACTTGCTAACATGCAATCATTGGAAAATAAAATTGATGACCTACGATTACCCTACCAATGGGACATTAAGAACTGTAACATCTCATGTTTCACCAAGTCGTGGCTGAACGACGACGCAAATAATATAGAGCTGGCGGGATTTTCCATGCACCGGCAGAACAGAGATGCTACGTCAGGTAAGACAAGGGGTGGGGGTCTGTGTCAGTTCTCATCTATATTATTCGTAGCCGTCTATTTACCACCACAGACCGATGCTGGCACTAAGACCGCACTCAACCAACTCTATAAGGCCATAAGCAAACAATAAATGCTCATCCAGAAGCGGCACCCCTAGTAGCCTGGGACTTTTTTCCTGCATTAGTAAAATCAGTTTTACAATTTTTTTACCAGAAAAAAACTCTAGACCACCTTTACTCCACACACAGAGATGCATACAAAGCTCTCCACCGCCCTCCATTTGGCAAATCAGACCATAATTCTACCCTCCTGATTCCTGCTTACAAGCAAAAACTAAGCAGGAAGTACCAGTGACTCACACAATACGGAGGTGGTCAGATGACGCGGATGCTACGCTACAGGACTGTTTTGCTAGCACAGACTGGAATATGTTCCGGGATTCATCCAATGGCATTGAAAATTACACCACCTCAGTCATCGGCTTCATCAATAAGTGCATCGACGACGTTTTCCCCACAGTGACCATACGTACATATCCCAACTAGAAGCCATGGATTACAGGCAACATCCACATCGAGCTAAAGGCTAGAGCTGCAGCTTTCAAGGAGCGGGACACTAATCTGGACGCTTGAAATCCTGTTATGCCCTCAGACGATCCATCAAACAAGCAAAGCGTCAATACAGGATTAAGATTGAATCCTACTACACCGGCTCTGACGCTCGTCGGATGTGGCAGGGCTTGACAAATATTACGGACTACAAAGAGAAACCCAGATGCGAGCTGCCCAGTGACGCGAGCCTACCAGATGAGCTGAATGCCTTTTATGCTCGCTTCGAGGCAAGCAACACTGAAGCATGCACAGAGCACCAGCTGTTCTGGATGACTGTGTGATAACGCTCTCGGGTAGCAGATGTGAGCAAGACCTTTAAACAGGCCAACATTCACAAAGATGGATTACCAGGACGTGTACTCAAAGAATGCGTGGACCAACTGGCAAGTGTCTTCACTGACATTTTCAACCTCTCCCTGACTGAGTCTGTAATACCTACATGTTTCAAGCAGACCACCATAGTCCCTGTGCCAAGGAATTTAAGGTAACCTGCCTAAATGATTACCGCCATGTAGCACTCACGCAGGTATCCATGAAGTGCTTTGAAAGGCTGGTCATGGCTCACATCAACAGCATCCTCCTGGATACCCTAGACCCACTCCAATTCGCATACCGCCCCAACAGATCCACAGATGACGCAATCTCAATCGCATTCCACATTGCCCTTTCCCACCTGGACAAAAGGAACACCTACGTGAGAATGCTGTTCATTGACTACAGCTCAGCGTTTAACACCATAGTGCCCACGAAGCTCATAACTCCCTCTGCAACTGGTTCCCGGACTTCCTGACGGGCCGCCCCCAGGTAGTAAGGGTAGGCAACAACACATCTGCCACGCTGATCCTCAACACTGGGGCCCCTCAGGGGTGTGTACTTAGTCCCCTCCTGTATTCCCTATTCACCCACGACTGCGTGGCCAAACACGACTCCAACACCATCATTAAGTTTGCTGATGACACAACAGTAGTAGGCCTGATCACCGACAACGATGAGACAGCCTATAGGGAGGTGGTCAGAGAACTGGCAGTGTGGCGCAAGACAAAGGAGGTGACAGTGGACTACAGGAAAAGGCGGGCCTAACAGGCCCCCATTAACATCAACGGGGCTGTAGTGGAGCGGATCGAGAACTTCAAGTTCCTTGGTGTCTACATCACCAACAAACTACCATAGTCCAAACACACCAATACAGTTGTGAAGAGGGCACAACAAAACCTTTTCCCCCTCAGGAGACTGAAAAGATTTGGCATGGGTCCCCAGATCCTCAAAAGGTTCTTCAGCTGCACCATCGAGAGCATCCTGACCGGTTGAATCACCGCATGGTATGGCAACTGCTCGGTATCTGTCCGTAAGGCGCTACAGAGGGTATTGCGTACGGCCCAGTACATCACTGGGGCCAAGCTTCCTGCCTTCCAGGACCTATATAATAGGCAGTATCAGAGGAAAGCACATAAAATTGTCAGACTCCAGTCACCCAAGTCATATACTGTTTTCTCTGCTACTGCACGGCAAGCAGTACCGGAGCGCCAAGTCTAGGACCAAAAGGCTCCTTAACAGCATCTACCCCCAAGCCACAAGACTGCTGAACAATTAAATCAAACGGCCACCGGACTATTACATTGACCCCCCCTCCCCAATTTGTTTTGATACTCGCCGTTTATTATCAATGCATAGTCACTTCACCCCCACCTACATGAACAAATTACCTCAACTAACCTGTACCCCGCACAGACTCAGTGCCGGTACCCCCTGTATATATCCTTATGTTATTGTGTTACTTTTTAGTTTATTTGGTAAATATTTTCTTAACTCTTTCTTGAACTGCACGGTTGGTTAAGGGCTTGTAAGTAAGCATTTCACTATAAGGTCTACACTTGTTGTATTCGGCGCATGTGACAAATAATGTTTGATTTGATTATTGATTTGAGATTCTAGACGTTCACACACTATAGCAGGGCAGTGAGAGAGATTCTAGACATACACACACCAGAGCAGGGCAGTGACAGGGATCATGAACACACTTGTTTGAGTAAGTTCAGGGCTGAGAAAGGAACCTTTTTAGTTTCCCTACACAGCGGTACTTTGTCATTCTGAAAGGAGGGATGACGAGAGAGAAGTCTGATGTGAGGAGGATAGACCTCTCCAGATCTTTCAGACAAGTTGCGTATTGAATGGAACCCTTCCCTTCACATCCCTCTATTCCGCTCATCTCTTCACCTCTTTCCTTCTCTGCACCATTCACCAGATCACAGGCAGCAGCCGTAGTGAATGGTGCTGAATGGATCCCTTCCCTTCATCCCTCATTCACCCCTTCCCTCGTTCCCTGCAATATTCTAACGAGCGGCCATTGATCGGAGGTTCTCTTTAGCTCTGTGTTTAACATAGAGGCCTCCACAGTCTTTCATCTACTGCCAGACTCTCCTATAACAGCCATAGACTCCATCTCTCCCTCCTCTCTCTCTAGACATACTGATTGCTACCAGCATGGGGGAGCTGTGCCCTGCATAACTTGTACCTGTAGGTAGGAGATAAACAATGTAGAAAGAAGATAGGAGCGATATATGGAATGATACACTAGTTAGAATATCAAAAGTGGAATGGAAGTTGCTCTTAGATTTTCTATTGTTTAATCGATAGTCTGTTAACAGTGGCTACGCACTCACATTATATACACTCTACACAGGCTGCTCAATCCATTAACAGTAAGACACCAGCTATATACACTGAACACAGGCTGCTCAACCCATTAACAGTAAGATAACAGCTTTATACACTTAAAGGCAAAGCAGCTCTGACAGTGTTGTAACGGGGCAACCCTTCCAAACTTAGTCTTGACTCATGAGAAGAACAGAACGTGAGAAGCCTGCACTTCAAAGGCTACTCTGACTGACACTTAATATGCAACAAGAAAAATCCCAGACATGTTGGTGTCTGGGATTTATGTGCCTATATAGTGCATGGGGCTCTGGCCAGTAGTGTAGGGAATAGGGTCTTTCCTTTGAGGAAACATCACCCCCTAGTGGCAATGAGTAGCTGTGGTTAAAACCAACCAACAAAAAAAAAAAAAATTTCAAACAACGCAAACTGATTAAATAAAATCACAGCACTCATGTCGAGTTGGTTTACTTTTATTCCAAAAGTGACTGTCTCCAGACAAGTAAAAATCTGACCGTGAGTGACAATAGGATGGGGAACAAACAATACCACGGAAGTGTGTGTGTGTGTGTGTGCGTATGTATGTGAAAAGATTCAACACACATGTCCAAAAAGGAAAAACACAAATGAAAATAAAGCTTGATGTTTGTTTTATATACAGGAAGGTTCAAATAAAGGAATTATACCAATGTAGTGGTAGTAAGTGACAAAACAAAAGCCACAGTCATTTTTACTCCAAAATATTTACTTACATAAAATAATAATTAGGTAAAACACACACAGGCTGTTTGTATCTACTTCATCGACATCACATCTGGACCATCTTGAATGTTTTCTGTCATCATAACAACCCCAATAATCACCTTTCATGGCTACCTCTGACACGGAAGAAAGTTGTGAGAGAAAACAAATTTAGGACCTTTCCAGAAACAACCCCAAGCACCCTAGTCTTACGAGGTCCTCCCAAATCTCATCTACAGAATCTTTCCGGGGCTACCTCAAGCCTAACCCCTAGGTGCTAGTGTAGAACTATAGTAATTTGATGGGTATAAGCAATACGGTAGTAGCTTCACCATTTACCTCGGATAGACTAGTTGGGATGAAGCCAAATTGCTTATACCTTACCCATTCCTATCAGATATACACAGGTGCCTTGGAGAGTCTAGGTATATAGGCATAGAATGACTAGAACAGGAAAAAGCGCCCCTTAGACAACATCAATTTCAATCTAGTGATACTATTTCTATGGGGCTAGGGGCAGTTTCTGGACAGGGCAGTTGATTTCCTTCCACTATAGCATGTTTAAGGCTCAGGCATGGAATGATTACAAAGTAGATAGATTTACCTCAGTAGACAAAACATTTCATTAAAACTTATGGACAACATAATAGTTCATGTCACATGTAAGCTTTGTCTAGCTGCCAGAGTGCTGCTACTGTTGAAAAGTGTCCCAAATGGCACCCTATTCCCTATATAGTGCACCACTTTTGACCAGGACCCATAGGGAATATAGGGCCTGGTGAGGGCACCAGGGAATAGGAATAGGGTACCATTTGGGATGAAAACAATCTCAACCTTTCTATAGGATTATAATGATGACTGGTTTTTAGTTAGTTACACAGTTCTATATTGTGGAGTTTTGCGACAGGACAGTATTATTACTCATGGATGTTGATGCTGAAAATCTTAAAGCTGAAATTTCACAAGCCAGATTTTTTTTCTCATAATGAGTCTCATCCAAACTAATTTACACGTAGGAAAAACGGTAGAAACCCCCAAGACGTTAAGAAAAAAAAAATTACAAATACAAATTTAAAAATCTTCCGACACCTGACTACCCATGCTTTTCATTTTAAACATTTCTGAAACATTAACTTTTTAGGTTGAACATTTTAATAAAAAAAAAAAGCACAGTTATAAAATCAGCACCGATTCATATATAACTTTATTTAAAATTTAGAGATAGCTATTTCAACACTAAATATGCTGGATTTTCTGGAGCTGGAGAAATGTTTTTTCTGTGTATTAACATGCTGCTTGCTTGTCTCAGTCAGCACAGTGGTGGCACTACCAGAGAGAAAAATCACCTCGCTGTCCATTGGGAGAGAAATCTCTACAGATAGGTAGAAGGGTGCAAATCTTTGGGTAAGCTTCAGGACTTGTGTAACACCTAGTTCCTTGTTAAACACTTTTGGCTGCATACCAAATGGCACCCTATTCCCTATATAGTGCACTACTTTAGAGATGCATCCTGGGCCTCTTCACAGCAACTACTGGGGTCCTCAGTCAGACTGTATCCAACAACCACAGAATAGAAGCAGTACCTACACAGTTGGATATGACGAAGAGATCTTCCGGTCCAAACGTTGCAAGAAACTATACTGAAGCATGTACAACAGTGTGGCGTTATTTCTACTTGTTTCGTATGAAGGAATCTGCCCTTGGAAAACAGTTGTGCCCTTTACTTGGGCCAACGGTTGGATGCGTGTAGCTACACCCATGACTCTTGCAGCTGATCTATTCAACAGGTCACCAAGTGAACCAGCAGCAGTAGTCATCACAACCACAGAACCAACAGATTCTACTGACAGTCCAACATGGAGGAAAGGAAAACTAAAAAACTGAAAATAGCATAAAGACCATGTCCATCCACTACTACCACAGCACAGCTAGCTAGCTACCTTTCCTACTAACAACCTGTTTATAAATGACTAGACCACACCGGTTACTCACTATACTAGCATAGAGACAGGGTTAGAAGACATTTAAACATCTCATTCCATCTCCATTTGGAAGAAAAATAAAACATTCTAGAATAATGGAACTTTCTTCAGACTAAATGTCTGGAGGATTCCTCTAGGTTTGAAACTGGTTTGAAACTAACTGAAAGGGGAAAAGCTTACCCAAGGATTATAAAAGTAGTTTGTTTTCATTCAGTCCCCTCTGAGCAAGCAACACTGTGTGTGTGTGTGTGTGTGTGTGTGTGTGTGTGTGTGTTAGACCATGGAGTATAAACCAGAGAAGACTTCAGATCCGCATCTTAACTTCTCCATAAATACAAAATGCCTCTCCTCTTCGTCTATAAATACCAGTTTAAAACATGGACACTCCAAGGACCTGCAGAGACAAAAGTGATCATTACACATCTGTAAAAGCACTTAGCAACAACATGTCTGTCTTACATATTACTATAGTGAGGCTGAACCAACCTCCCAGATCTCGTCTCAACTATTGGAAGTCTGGAGAACTTCAGTATTGTGTTTTAATGTAGCGCTGGCAGTCAAAGCTTGTGATTGATTGTGGAGGCCTATGTTTCCCCCTAAAGAGAGAGGCATTTCCTTGTTTTAGCTTTTTGTTTTCCTACTGTGTTGGACAAAGTTTTAGTAGCCTATGCGGAGTGAGTTTGTATGTTATGCATGCTAGCTTGTTGCATCACTAGACCACTGTACTCCACCCCTTTTTATCTTCTTCCTGAGGAGAACTTCCCCAGGCTTTCTAACAGAAAAAGCTCAAAAGGAATGTATTCAACCAAATGATCTTCCACATTTAACCCAACCCCTCAATCAGAGGTGCGGCTGTCTTAATCAACGTCCACATCATCGGCGCCCGGGAGCAGTTATTGGGGGCCGGTTCGTATATTCGAACCAGCAATCTTTTGGTTACCAGCCAAAAGTTCTTAACCGCTAGGCTACCTGCTGCCCCAGAATGTGTAAAGCCTGGGCTTCCGAGGCTAATATTACTATAAAAGCAGAGGTTGGAACCTAAATTACTTTCCAATCATTTAGTTCTGAACAGAACCATAATCCTTTTGTTACGTTTCACTGTTCTGACCAGCAAAATCAAGTTCTGAACCGGTTCAAAACCAAAAATAAGTAACGGTTTATATCATTCCTTTCTGAAATACATTTTTTTTTACATTTAGTGAGACATTAAATGAATTCACCAATCATGCAGTGCGGACAGAGCAGCTTGCTACGGAGCGAACAAGCTATAGCTCAGCAAGTTTACATGTGTGATGGAAAGACAAGTGTCGGGCGCTAGATGCAACTGAAATTTTGCAGGTGGAGGCGGCGGCTTGGCTTGAAGCACATCTTGTTATGACATGCATTATCTGAATTAGGTCCACAGAGGAGCAGCTTCTATGAAGGAACTTTCAATGTCTTTGAACTTCAGAGTTGGCTTAACATTGGACCAGAGCTAGCTAGCCAACAAGCTTGTGTGCAGAGTGGCACCAGAATTCAAATAAAAACACGTCTTACGTTTCTGTAGTTAATAAATCCAATGTGAAACATGATAATTATAGTATCCTTAACTAGCATTGAAAAAGATCATCCATTCTTTTCTAATTAAAACCTTTCGGACTCACGCGTGTAACGTCAGTAGTCTACGCTTCGGAAGGGTAGGGGCAGGTAGGGGAAGGGGGATACCTAGTCAGTTGTACCACTGAATGTATTCAACTGAAACGTGTCTTCCACATTTAACTCAACCCCTCTGAATCAGAGCGGTGCGGGGGCTGCCTTAATCAACATCCACGTCTTCAGGGCCCGGGGAACAGTGGGTTAACTGCCTTGCTCAAGGGTAGAACGACAGATTTATACCTTGTCAGCTCGGAGATTCGATCGAGTAAATGTAATGCATCTCAATAGGAAAATTGTGATTTTACACAATGTAGAAACCTAATTATCTACTAAATTACTTTGTAATTTCAATTACGTGTATTCATAACATTTTAGCTTTTATAATAAACTAAATGTCTTTACAATGTTACATAGTTTATTTTAGTTGTATTCTTTAAAAAAGAAATTAGCGTACGGGCACCTGGCTTGTAAGTAAGCATTTCATGGTAAGGTCAACACCGGTTGTATTCGGTGCATGTGACAAATACAATTTGATGTGGTATTTCCTGGCGGCCTCCCATCTCAGTATTAACCAGGCCGACCCTGAACGGGCGTGTTTAACTTCTTAGGGAGCGGCTCCTGAGGTGACGGTTTTGGAGAGTCTGGCGTGCCCAAAGTAGAATGCCTCCCACTCAGGCCCAGAAAATAGGATATGCACATAATTAGTACTATTGGATAGGAAACACTCTGAAGTTTCTAAAAAAGTGTTAACATAATGTCTGTGAGTATAACAGAACGGATATAGCAGGCGAAAACCAGAGGAATTTCTGTCCTGGAAAAAGTGTTTTTGACACATTGCCTCATTTTGAACCCCTCCCTATTGAAAACAACCATTTCTGGGAGTAAGATTTCAGTACCTATTGCTTCCACTGGATGTCAACAGTCTCTAGACAGTGTTTGATGATGTTTAGTTGCTCTGGATGGTAATAGAAGAAGAATTTCGAAGTGGTCATCGGATGTAAACAGAAGAGGATGTGCGTTCACGGGCTCGCGCGCGCTGTGGTTTTTTTCCTTTCCTATCGTCCAGTTTATATTCCGGGTGAAATATTATACTATTTATACATAAAAGTGTTCCTAAGGATACATTTAAAATTATGTTTGATTGTTCTTGGACAAGTGTATAGGTTGAACGCGTTCTCTTCACGGTTCAATGGGCGAGCGGATGCTGTATTTTATGATCATAACGCGCCAACCAAACGAAGATTTATGGATATAATAAATTACTTTTACTAACAAAAAACCATTGGATGTCTTCGTTGGACACTTGGGAAGCCCTCAGCAGAAGTTCTTCAAAAGGTAAGAGATTTGTTTTCGCTGTGAAATGTGTTGTGTGAACCATGATGGTTTATGAATTTAAGCTAATGGAAATATTGGAGGTGCTACCCTCAAACAATCAAATGTTGTGCTTTTGACGTAAAGCCTTTTTGAAATCTGACAATGCTGTGATATTGCCAAGAAGCAGAGCTTTTGATGACTATGCAACACTTGTATATTGATGAATGTTTAATAATTCAACTTTTGGATTTAGAATTTGGCGCCTTGCATTTCACCGGGTAGTGTCCCACCACTCCGTAAGTAGTTAAGGTGGTATGGCCACAAGCGTAGTGGTGACAGCAAAGAGGTGCAGTGCTTGTTACATATTAGTTTCTAGGGAACAATAAGTGCTTTAAAACATACCTAGAATTCGTATTCACAATGACAGCCTAGGAACAGTGAGTTAACTGCCTGGATCACGGGCAGAACAACCGATTTTTACCTTGTCAGCTCAGGGATTCTGCCGCCCCAATAAAATAAAGTAAAAATTCTGGTGCTCCTAAATTTAAGTTGAGAGCACAAGTACTACCAATGAAAATGTTTAATTTAGACGCTGTGTATGTATAAGGAAGAGTATTACTATAGAGTAATAATGGTTGAGTATAAGAAGAGTTACTTACAGACTCGTCCATGATAGAACCAGGGTCAAAGTAGTCTGGTTTCAGCTCTGATCTCTCTCTCCTGTTCTTAGAGGGGGGCTGGAGAAAGGAGAGACAAACAAATATGAAATTATTTAAATTCTGCTTATATGAGCTGATGGTGACAATTACACACTGAACAAAAAAATTAACGCAACATGCAACAATTTTCAAGATGTTACTGAGTAACAGTTCAAATAAGGAAATCTGTCAATTGAAATACATTAATTAGGCCCTAATCTATGGATTTCACATGACTGGGAAAACATATGAAAGGGTAGGGACGTAAATCAGAAAACCATTCAGTATCTGGTGTGACCGCCTCATGCAGTGTGACATCTTCACAGAGTTGAACAGGCTGTTGATTGTGAGCTTTGGAATGTGGTCCCACTCTTTAACGGCTGTGCGAAGTTGCTGAATATTGGCGGGAACTGGAACACACTGTCATACACGTCGATCCAGAGCATCCCAAATACGCTCAATTGATGACATGTCTGGTGAGTATGCAGGCCATGGAAGAACTGGGCCATTTATAGCTTTCAGGAATTGTGTACAGATTCTTGCGAAACATGAGGTGATGGATGAATGGCAAGACAATTTGCCTCAGGACCTAGTCACGGTACAGTGCATTCGGAAAGTATTCAGACTTCACTTTTTCAACATTTTGTTACGTTACAGCCTTATTCTAAAACAGATTTTTTTTTAATATTTCCCGATCTACCCCATAAT
The DNA here is from genome assembly GCA_003317085.1 of Hucho hucho. Taxonomy (NCBI): domain Eukaryota; kingdom Metazoa; phylum Chordata; class Actinopteri; order Salmoniformes; family Salmonidae; genus Hucho; species Hucho hucho. The sequence goes on from QNTS01000826.1 coordinate 129,143, forward strand.
GACAAAGCAATTTTAAAAAAAATAAATTTTACCAAATGTATAAAAAATAAAAAAAACATCAGATTTACATTAGTATTCAGACCCTTTGCCATGAGTCTAAATTGAGCTCAGGTGCATCCTGTTTCCATTGATCATCCTTGAGATGTTTCTACAACTTGATTAGAGTCCATCTGTGGTAAATTCAATTGATTGGACATGATTTGAAAAGGCACACACACCTGTCTATATAAGGTCCCACAGTTTTTTTTATTATTATTTTTTGATGTTCGTAATTTTACCCCCCTTTTCATGATATCCAATTACTATCGTCTCATCGCTGAAACTCCCCAATGGGCTTGGGAGAGGCGTCCTCCCAAAACATGACCCGTCAAGCCGTGCCACTTCTTAACACCCGCTCGGTTAACCCGGAAGCCAGCTGCACCAACTTGTCGGAGGAAACACCGTTCAACTGACAACCCAAGTCAGCTTACAGGCGCCGGCCCGCCACAAGGAGTTGCTAGAGCTCGATGAGCCAAGGAAAGCCCCCCGGCCAAACCCTCCCCTAACCCGGACGGCGCTGGGCCAATTGTGCGCCCTATGGGACTCCCGGTCACGGAAACCCAGGCTGTAGTGACGCCTCAGCAGTGCAATGCAGTGCCTTAGACCGATAAGGTCCCACAGTTGACAGTGCAAAAACCAAGCCATGAGGTCGAAGGAATTGTCCGTAGAGCTCCGAGACAGGATTGTGTCAAGGCACAGATCTGGGGAAGGGTACCAAAAAAAAAAATCTGCAGCATTGAAGGTCCCCAAGAACACAGTGGCCTCCATCATTCTTAAATGGAAGAAGTTTGGAACCACCAAGACTCTTGCTAGAGCTGGCCGCCGGCCAAACTGAGCAATCGGGGGAGAAGGGCCTTGTTCAGGGAGGTGACCAAGAAACCGAGAGTTTCTCTGTGGAGATGGGAGAACCTTCCAGAAGGACAACCATCTCTGCAGCACTCCACCAAACAGGCCTTTATGGTAGAGTGGCCAGACGGAAGCCACTCCTCACTAAAAGGCACATGACAGCCCGCTTGGAGTTTGCCAAAAGGCACCTAAAGACTCTGACCATGAGAAACAAGATTCTCTGGTCTGAAGAAACCAAGATTGAATTCTTTGACCTGAGTGCCAAGCATCACGTCTGGAGGAAACCTGGCACCCACCATCCCTACGGTGAAGGATGGTGGTTGCAGCATCATACTGTGGGGATGTTTTTCAGCGGCAGGGACTGGGACACTAGTCAGGATCGAGGGAAAGATGAACAGAGCAAAGTACAGAGAGATCTTGATGAAGACCTGCTCCAGAGAGCTGAGGACCTCAGACTGGGGTGAAGGTTCACCTTCCAACAGGACAACGACCCTAAGCTCACAGCCAAGACAACACAAGAGTGGCTTTGGGACCAGCTTCTGAATGTCCTTGAGTGGCCCAGCCAAAGCCCGGACTTCACCCGATGAAACATCTCTTGAGAGATCTGAAAATAGCTGTGCAGCAACGCTCCCCATCCAACCTGACAGAGCTTGAGAGGATCTGCAAAGAATAATGGGAGAAACTCCCCAAATACAGGTGTGCCAAGCTTGTAGCATCATACCCAAGAAGAATTTAGTCTGTAGTCACTGATAAAAGGTGCTTCAACAAAGTACTGAGTAAAAGGTCAGAATACTTCTGCAAAATGTTGTTGCCTACTCGGGGGGGCACGGTCCACAGAGACGCTTGTTTAATGTGAGCAGGTTAGAGACACAATCCGGGGGCTACGGATCTCGACTTTGAGAAGTGCCAGACGTCCCAATATTTTCAAACGTTTTGATTTTAATCGGCACAAAATCTTCAATGCTCTTGTAGTGTGAGATGTGCAACGACAATGAGCAATAGCCAATGAGAGCTCGCCAGAGAAGAACCCAGTGAGATGACGCTGCTTCGCATCACCCAGAATGTGTAGACTCTAGAAGGAGCCATGACTACTACTAGTATGCGTTTGTACTTGCCTTTAACCAGAGACAATGTGTCAAACCGTTACAGCTCTGAAGTTCACAAGCAATGCTATTCAATTCATAATAATTCATATAATTCAATTCATAATGTTATTATGAATATATTTCAACTCCGTATGGCAAGCGTGAATGTCTGACTGAAAATGTTAGAGGTTGCTTTGAGCCACAGATCGTTGTAACTACTTTAAATCTACATCACATCATTGTTTTGGCGAGACAGCGTGCTATGGAGAATCCTCACGACCAAGTGAAGTATCTTGTCGTGTGTGTGACCTACCGTCCGTGCCACATCGTTCAGTGTACACACCACTACGCCGGCAAGACAAAAAAAAAATTAGATAGGAGATTAATGCGAGAGGTTTAGCGATGTTAGGATTTTTAAAGTTGTGTAGTGTACACCCGGCTTAAAACGACAGTTGAGGTAGCTTATTGTAGAGAAATTAACATTCGATTATTTTGCAACAGCTCTGGTGGACATTCCTGCAGTCAGCATGCCAATTGCAGGCTCCCTAAACTTGAGACAGCTGAGGCATTGTAGACAATTACGGAACATTTCTGGGATCTTTTATTTTAGCTCATGAAACCAACATTTTACATGTTGCGTTTATTTATATATATATATAATATTCCCCCCAGGATATTTCGTGTTTCTTGACAGATATTTGTGGATCACCACATCATTCGCTGTAAAAGGTTTTATAAACCAAAAGACATATTTGTAGAAAAAGGTCAAAGGTCTCACCAGGTCGATGTCCATGGTGTCAAAGTCCATGCCCTCGTTGAGGTCTTCCATACGACCCTCTGATGACATCATCACGTCCTCTACGATAGGCTCCTCATCCTCCTCCATCAGCCCTGTACCACGCCGACTACACACACACACACACACACACACACACACACACACACACACCACACCATATTAGTACAAACAACCATCAATATAGAGTAGCTGTACATCAACAAATGGTTAGTCCAAAAACCGATATGTAAAGGAAGTAGCTCTTACATGGCCTGTTGCAGGTTGGTCCTGAGCTCGGGGTTAGGGAGGGATGGGTGTGTGTGTGTGTGTGTGCTCTTACATGGCCTGTTGCAGGTTGGTCCTGAGCTCAGGGTTAGGGAGGGATGGGGGTGTGTGTGTGTGTTCTTACATGGCCTGTTGCAGTTTGGTCCTGAGCTCGGGGTTAGGGAGGGATGGGGGTGTGTGTGTGTGCTCTTACATGGCCTGTTGCAGGTTGGTCCTGAGCTTGGCGTAGTTCATGGCTCTCTCCTGCTGCTGACGAACCTCCTCCTGCTGCCTCTGAGCCAGCATCCAAGTCACCTGTGTACTACAAACACACACAACAATAAGTTAGACAACCACACTGGTGGTTCAGGTAGGTATACGTCAAAAGAGAGATGAGAAAAGGAGAAAGAGAAAAGCAGAAAGAGAAGGAGAGAGAATCTTACTTGTAGTCGATGGGTGTCTGGTGGAGTTGAGGGGTCTGGGGGAGTGTGTGAGGGTGAGGATGCTGCTGGGAGTCTGAGGGGAGGGCGTACACTCCCATGTAGCTGTCGTCTCTCCCCCGTTTGGCCTCCTCCCTCATGTCCCCTGGTCCTCTCATCATGGTAGAGGTGAGGTGGGGGGAGGGCATCATCACAGGAGTCTGCATGCTCTGGTGCTGCCACGACATATCTGTACTGCTGCTACTGCTCTCCTCCGCTAGAGAGAACACACACTGTTAAACACACACACGCCACTAACATGGCCATGTAGTGACCACAGTTGACTTCTAGACCCTGGTTCTGTAGCTACCTTCAGGCAGTTTCCTCTTGGCTGCAGCGACGGGAGCAGTGGGAGTAGCAGCCTTGGTCTTCTTGGATCTGACCGACGACCCTCTGGAGGAGTAGCCGGAGACCACAGACATGGTGTCATCGTCTCCGCCAGCCTGCAGGGAGTTCCTGTAGGAGATGAGCGGTAGCCAGCAATCGTCTCTCTGGAGGGCCATCTGGAAGGTCATGAACCTCTCCAGATACATGTGACTACAGGGGAGAGAGGAGAGATGTTACACACACTGAACAAAAATATAAAACGCAACATATAAGTGTTTGTCCCAGGTTTCATGACCTGAAATAAAAGATCACAGAACAAAAAGCTTATTTCTCTCAAATGTGTTTACATCCCTGTTAGTGAACATTTCTCCTTTGCCAAGATAATCCATCCACATGACAGGTGTGGCATATCAAGAAGCTGATTAAACAGCATGATCATTACACAGGTGCACCTTGTGCTGGGGACGATAGACTCCTAAAATGTGCAGTTCTGTCACAACACAATGCCACAGATATCTGAAGTTGAGAGGGCATGTAATTGGCATGCTGACTGCAGGAATGTCCACCAGAGCTGTTGCCAGAGAATTGAATTTCTTCAACATAAGCCGCCTCCAATGTTATTTTCAAGAATTTGGCAGTACGTCCAACCGGCCTCACAACAGCAGACCACATGTAACCACGCCAGCCCTCCATATGCCTCTTCTTCACCTGCGGGATCGTCTGAGACCAGTCACCCAGACAGCTGATGAAACTGAGGACTATTTCTGTCTGTAATAAAGCCCTTTTCTGGGGAAAAAACATTCTGATTGGCTGGGCTTGGCTGCCAAGTGGCCTCCCAGTTATGTGAAATCCATAGATTAGGGTCTAAATGTATTTATTTAAATTGACTGATTTCCTTATATTAACTGTAACTCTGAAATGGTTGTGTTTATATTATACATACACACCTGTACACACACACACAACTAAACAAAGTAATTTGGAAGGTCCTTATGGTCATGTGTCTGGAGGGGACACAGTCCTCTTGTCCTGCTTCATGACATATCATACGAGTCATCACTTACACAGACATCAGTTACCACACACACGCGTACGTGTGTCTGATTAGGAGAGGCAGAGGTGTGTACTCACACAGTCCTCTTGTCCTGCCTCATTAGTTTGGAGGAAAACTCAGAGAGGATGTCCAGGAAGGCCAGGTGAAGAGGAGGGTTGCCCTCTCCCTGGGGACTGGGCTCCTTAAACGCAAACTCTATACCATCCCTGGGGGGGAGCGAGAGCAGAGGTAGGGAGAGGGGAGTGAGAGTAGGAGACAATTTTAGTTCAGAAAAATGGGGAGGTATCTAACAGCATATGTAGGTACATTAACTAGTCCTACGTACAGCTCAAATTCATCATATGCTAATCATGTTCAGTCATTTTAATCATATTAAAAAGCTGAAGTATTTCTGCTGGTTACGTCAGTCTTGTGTACAATAAAGCTAGGAAGAGATCAGAAGAGACTGACTTGTGCAGCATGGCGATAGCGTCTCGTGTTTTGACCTGGTCCAGACCGAAGGTGAGAGAGAAACGTCTGGCCAGCTCCTTGATCCCACAGAACGCTGAGGACGAGCGGTCAAAACCTGTCCCCAACTCTGACAACATCTCATGGAACAACTAGAGGAGGGCGAGACGGGGAAGAGAGGGCGAGACGGGGAAGAGAGAATAAATGTGTGGAATCAAGACATGTTTCTTGGTTCCAGAAAGGCTGGCCTGCAGTCTGGAGATCAGGAATAAAGTTAAAACCAAGATCTAGCTTGACTAAAACAACAGTCTCTGTGTGTGTGTGTGTGTGTGTGTGTGTGTGTGTGTGTGTGTAACCCACCTGTTGTAGACTGAGGATGAGTGTCTTGGCACATTGGATCTTGTCTATCTGTCTGGTCTTAGACATGGTCTCCTTGATGATGTCACCATAGTCATTATAATACTAGAGAGAGAGGAAGACGGTTCAGCCACAAGTCAGTCTCTTACAGGAAAAAGAAACAGGACTTCTGATCATTTGCAGCCAAGCAGGACATGGGATGACTCCAGTAATGATCTGGTGTTTAAGGAGTGTCATAGGCAAGAAGAAGTGATAACCATATAATCTATGGAATGGGCGTCCCTGTTCAAGTCAACAATGGGATAACGTGTGGACTGACAAGCACTGCGAGTGTATGAGTTTAACAGTCATATTCCCAGGGTTAGAGGTTCCAAGTCCTTTCTATAGATTCTATTTCTCTGGTCATAACTGTGTAAAGACAGACAGGTGAGCGTTTCTCCATTCTCACCCTCATGTACTGCTTAAAGATGTCAGCTCCAGTGTTCATCTCTACTACGTTATAGATGATAAGTTTACAGTAGGCCGCCAGGAGGTTACGTCTCTTATGAAGAGCTTCTATCTTCGCAGCCTCGTCATCCTGCTGGCCATCTGTAGAGATACAACAGATAGTTACACAGCCAGTCACAGCGCTCTTATCTAGAGCTTCCATCTTGCTGACCATTTAAAAAGGTAAAGCCAGGTGCACATATCACAGGGCCAGATGGTAATGTAATTCATTTAGCAGGGTCTCGTTGGTTAACGACGGCCAAACAGCTATTTTCAAGTGCAAATAAGCAATCCTACTGGAAAAGACTGTAGTGGTGTTTATGTAGCGGTGTGTGTGTACCTGTGCTGCAGTTGTCATCGTCCTGGTCTATGAAGACATGGTGCAGTATGAAGGACAGTAGTTCTGTCTGTAGCGAGTCATCAGGACTGTAGACCAGTGGCTCCAGCTGCTCTCTGCCACCTGATACCATCTGATGACTGAAGACTAGCAACACATCACACAGGATGGTGAACGCCTGGGGGGGGGAGAAGAAAAGAGAGAGAGAGAGAGATGGACTGTTGGTTATCAGCGGTCTGCCTCCTTGGCTACGTCTTCCTCATCTCAATAGGGTGGCATGGGGATTCTGAGAATTTCAGGTTTGAAAATGACTGGATTTAAATCACTAGGATGTGAATAGCTGCTACAGGACACTACCTGTTCCTTGACGGTTGTGTTGACGTTGGTGAGGTAACGTTGACACATCAGACAGAACATCCGCATCTGTTTCCTCAGGCTCACCAGCTCCTCCTACAAAAAATATTACGTGATCAACACATCCTCCGAGATGAAATACAAAATGAGTGAACCATCAAAAGACGTGCTGTATAAACCTTGACTGCCTCCCCAATGCCATTTTCCTAGCTACCAGATGACACCCTAATGAATGAGAAGGTTCTGAGCTGCCAACCAGTTGCATACCTTTCTGTGGCTGCCCTCTGAGACCTTGGCCAGGTGCCACAGGATGACATAGTGGGTACACTGCAGAGCATGGACCACTATCTGCTCTGGCATGTCTCCGTTCTCAATGCCCGTGTTGAGCAGCTTGAAGTTACTGCTGAACAGATCCCACTGGGACAGGTCATGGGCACTGGGGGAGAGAGAGTTAAGAACATCAGGAGACACAGAGAGAGACACAGAGAGAGAGACCGAGAGAGAGACCGAGAGAGAGACCGAGAGAGAGACCGAGAGAGAGACCGAGAGAGAGACCGAGAGAGAGACCGAGAGAGAGACCGAGAGAGAGACAGAGAGAGAGAGTTCTTTACTTGTGAAATGCTGTGATTCTCTTGAGAGTAGACAGGACCTGGTAGGCATCATCATCATCAGGCTCCTCACCCTGAACACAGAGACAGATCAGTGTCCGTATCAACGACACACACAGACAGATCAGTGTCCGTATCAACTACACACAAACTGGTCCACTCCCCCTAATTTATGTAAAACGAATAGACTGGTGGTAGAAAGTCCCTCTGGCCCAAACAGCTTTCTCCCCCTCTGAGCGCTCTCCTCCAATCCCCTCTCACCCCTTGTAGGAAGTTCTTTAACAGTCTGTTGATTGTCCACCAGTTCCTTCTCTCCTCACCTTTTCCCTCCCCCTCCATCCTCCTCCCCCTCTCACCTCTTGTAAGAAGTCTTCCAGCAGTCTGTTGAATTTGTCCACCATTTCATCCAGAAGCTGTGACCTGGCGATGTCCACTCTGTTAAAGATGGTGAACTCCTCGTTGCAGAGAGCATGGTAGGTCTTCGAGCACGCCTCCAGCACCTCTGTGTCTGTGTGTTTCTCCACGATCTCCCTGATCTGACGCAGCAACGCCTCCAAGTGCTAGAAGAAGAGGGAGTCGGGAAATATGTTTTAGAGACATCTTGCAGTGTTATGCATTTGATATTTCACAACTGTCATTGTACTGCACAGTGCTTTGAATCAGGTTAGTGTAGGGTTGGGGCTTAGAGTGTGAATTAGACTACAGTGTAGGGCTGGGGGTTAGAGTGTGAATTAGACTACAGTGTAGGGCTGGGATTAGAGTGTGAATTAGACTACAGTGTAGGGCTGGGATTAGAGTGTGAATTAGACTACAGTGTAGGGCTGGGGGTTAGAGTGTGAATTAGACTACAGTGTAGGGCTGGGATTAGAGTGTGAATTAGACTACAGTGTAGGGTTGGGGTTAGAGTGTGAATTAGACTACAGTGTAGGGTTGGGGTTAGAGTGTGAATTAGACTACAGTGTAGGGCTGGGGGTTAGAGTGTGAATTAGACTACAGTGTAGGGCTGGGATTAGAGTGTGAATTAGACTACAGTGTAGGGCTGGGGGTTAGAGTGTGAATTAGACTACAGTGTAGGGCTGGGGGTTAGAGTGTGAATTAGACTACAGTGTAGGGTTGGGGGTTAGACCTTCTCCAGTCGTCCTGTGGTGTAGATATCCAGGTCAAAGAACTGAGGGAGCTGCAGCAGGTTGGTCACCTTCTCTGTATCTATGGAGTACTGAAACAGAGAGAGGCAGCACACTCACAAACAGTACTGCATGCAGGGGACACAGGTTTATTAGAGGGTGAAGGTGTAGTGTCCTACCTTGGCCAGCAGAGGGGGTAATGTCACAGCAAACAGCTCTGTCATTCTGGTCCTGTCATCTAGCTGGGTCTTCTTCTCCTTCGCTGTCATCACCTGGCGGGAGAACAAACACCATTGTAAATACAACCCATGTTTATTTATTTTCCCCTTTGTACTTAAACTATTTGCACATAGTAACAACACTTTACATAGCCTTGACATTTGAAACTCGTGAGTGTGATGTTTACTGTTCATTTTTTGTTTATTTCACTTTTGTTCATTATCCATGTTTCCCATGCCAATAAAGCTCTTTGACTTGAGACAGAGAGAGTTCCCGTTTCTGACCAGTCTAGTGTCTTACCCTCTTCCCAGTTCCGCGGCCTACGGGCGGGTGGCACTCTGCAGCCTGGCGCACCGTACACAGCATTATCTCTATGAGAGCCGTCTCCTGTCTGTCTGTCAGGGCTACACACACCAGATACATTAGAGACCAGGTATAGGGGTTATGGGTCAGAGGTCAAGTATAGAGGTCAGAGGTCATACCTTCCTCCCCTGATACAGGGTCATCAAGTAGCAGGCTGGTCATGCACTCCCAGTCTTTCAGTAGGTCTGCTCCACTCTCCCACAGAGAGTCCACCAGGTACGCAGCATGCTCATGAAGCTGGAATACACACGGGAGAGATAAGCAGGGGCAGAGTGTGGGAATTTCTACCAGTGAGTCTTGTAAGTATGCAGCATGTTCATGGAGGTAGAGACCGGGTCAGAGACCATGTGTGGGTAGCTGTGTGTGTGTGTACCTCGCTTTCCAGGAAGAAGAAAACAGTAGTTTTGATGAGGTTGGCGTTGGGGCTTTGTCTTCCTCTCCTCTTGGGGGCTCCCTCCTCTTCCGGCTCCCGCGTACTGAACAGTCTGGAGAGGAGAGTCACGAGTATTTGATTTAGAAAACTATATCAAAATTACACTAAATATACAAAAGTATGTGGACACCCCTTCAAATTAGTGGATTTGGCTATTTCAGTCACACCCGTTGCTGACAGGTGTATAAAATCGAGCACGCCGCCATGCAATCTCCATAGACAAACATTAGCAGTAGAATGGCCTTACTGAAGAGCTCAGTGACCTTCAATGTGGCAATGTCAACAAGTCAGTTCATTAAATTTCTAGCCCTGCTAGAGCTGCCCCGGTCAACTATAAGTGCTGTTATTGTGAAGTGGAAACTTCTAGGAGCAACAACGGCTCAGCAGCGAAGTGGTAGGCCCCACAAGCTCACAGAACGGGACTGCTGAGTACTGAAGCGCGTAAAAATCTGTCCTTGTTTGCAACACTCACTACTGAGTTCCAAACGGCCTCTGAAAACCACGTCAGCACAAGAACTGTTCGTCTGGAGCTTCATGAAATGGGTTTCCATGGCCGAGCAGCTGCACACAAGCCTTTGATCACCATCTATATGCTTGGCGTTGCGCATGGTTGTAAAGACGGGGAGAGGTCTGTCCGTAATAAAGAGATGCTCTGCAGGCTCTAGTTTTGCCTTTTCTTGATTATTGTCCCGTCGTGTGGTCGAGTGCTGCAAGGAAAGACCTAGTTAAACTGCAGCTGGCTCAGAACAGAGCGGCATGTCTTGCTCTTCATTGTAATCAGAGGGCTGATATAAATACTATGCATGCCAGTCTCTCTTGGTTAAGAGTTGAGGAGAGACTGACTGCATCACTTATTTTTATACAAAACAATGTGTAGAAAAACCCAAATTGTTTGCATTGTCAACTTACACACAGCACTGACACACACACACACACACTTACTCCACCAGACATGCCACCAGGGTCTTTTCACAGTCCCCAAATACAGATCAAATTCAATAAAATGTACAGTATTATATAGAGCCATGTAACTCCCATCTCATATTGCTCAAATAAACAGCAAACCTGGTTTCAAAAAACAGATAAAGCAACACCTCATGGCACAACGCCTCTCCCCTATTTGACCTAGATACTGTATGTATTGACATGTAAGCCTTAAAAATAAAACAAATTTGATGTAGTTCTGTCCTTGTATATTAATGTTCTGTATTATGTCATGTTTCATGTGGACCCCAGGAAGAGTAGCTGCTGTTGCGAGGCAGTAGCTAACGGGGATCCTAATAAAATACCAAAGTGTCCGCTGGAGTGATGTAAAGCTCGCCACCATTGGACACTGAAGCAGTGGAAACCCGTTCTCTGGAGTGATGAATCACGCTTCACCATCTGGCAGTCCGACAAACTAATCTGGGTTTGGCGGATGCCATGAGAACGCTACCTGCCCAAATGCATAGGGCCAACTGTAACGTTTGGTGGAGGAATAATGGTCTGGGGCTGTTTTTCATGGTTAGGGATAGGGCCCTTAGTTCCAGTGAAGGGAAATCTTAATGCTACAGCATACAATGACATTCTAGATGATTCTGTCCTTCCAACTTTGTGGCAACAGTTTGGGGAAGGCCCTTTCCTGTTTCAGCATGACAATGCCCCGTGCACAAAGCGAGGTCCACACTGGTTTGTCGAGATCTGTGTGGAAGAACTTGACTGGCCTGCAGACTGACCTCAACCCCATCGAACACTTTTGGGATGAATTGGAACGACCTCACCAATGCTCGTGGCTGAATGGAAGCAAGTCCCCGCAGCAATGTTCCAACATCTAGTGGAAAGCCTTCCCAGAAGAGTGGAGGCTGTTACAGCAGCAAAGGGAGGAACCAACTCCATATTAATACCCATGATTTAGGAATGAGATGTTTAACGAGCAGGTGTCCACATACTTTTGGTCATGTAGTGTATATAAACCTCACTTATAGACACTAGCCCAGCCTAAATAAAACAGACATATCTCTTGCTGTTCCGGGGAAGAAACCAGACATGGTGTGTTAGCATCACATTTTGCAGGACAACCTCTTGAACTGCACCATCTCCTTTTCAAGAGTGTTTTGATTGATTGATTGATTGGACTTTAGAGAAAATAAATACATGATAGAAGAATGTGTGACAACGGATTAAATAAAAAATTAAATAAACAAATCCTACTTCTTGAAGAGGAACTCCCCTGCTGCTATGGCGACCGGTCGGTGGGCGGAGTAGACCAGGTGATAGACGCTCTCACAGTCCTCTGGGCTCAGTACCTCATCTGTACTACTGTAATACACACACCATACAATCCCCCGGGCTCAGTACCTCATCTGTACTACACACACCATACATATACATACCTCCGGGCTCAGTACCTCATCTGTACTGCTGTAACACACACAAAGTACAGATTAAACACACTAATTAAACATTAATAGCTGAACTGTAGCAACTTACTGTAGTACCAGAGTGAGCAGTTTTATTGCTTGTACTGCGACATCATACTCCTTGTCCAAAGTCATGGAGACAATGCGATCCTGTGAAGAGAGGAAATGAATGACAAAGATTTCAGATTTAGCTGAAATACCTCTACTCAAAACCGCTGGGGCCACCCATATGAAAACGCATTAACGTACTACTGTAAGTCGTTTTGGATAGTCTGCTAAATGGCATTTGTGAAAATTGAGCCTTGAGGTAACTAGTTGTAGTGTATTGATGTGTCCAACAGGTGGCGCTCTGACCTTGAAGCGGCTGGTGAACAGCTCCAGTCTGGTGTTCAGTTCTCTGTTGTAGTAGAGACCCTGCAGCGCTGTCAAACATTTCAGACGAACCTCACCTTGCTACACACACACACACACACACACGAACACAGGAATTACACACGCGTCTAACACACACAAACTCGTTAGAATTGCACACACTCCTAACTCAAACACAACACCTTGCTGACAAGCGTGCGCACACACACACTCTCCCTCACCTTGTCGTGCATGGTCCAGCCTACGTATTTCAGGTAGCTGTCGTTGAGGAAGGCGTCACTGTAAAGCTTCATCCACATTCCTATCTCCTCTATAGTGATAGCTCTGATCTCTGCTATGGCATCACTGTAACACAACACACAACCATCATCAGCAGCATCATCATACCCTCTATACAGAGGGATAATGTATCTCAAATTAAATCCATCCTATCTATGATAATTTCTGTGATGGGAACAATGGACAGGTCACGTACCGATATCGGTGTACAAACACACCCTTGAATATAGCATTCATCATGTTTTCTATTTCGTCCTGATTTTCTTGAAGCTGAAATCAGAACAAGAAATCAGTAAGATGACGTTTTGATCAGGGTTCATCAGGTTCAACTTTCACCAAGAAAATCAAGATTACCAACATTACAGAAGAGATAGCTAGTATAGTTATGAAGGCACTGAGGTGTATAATTACACAGTGTAATGTTGTTCTGGTGGGGTTGTATAAGTAGTAGGAGGCAGCAGTGTTTCATGTTCTGGTGGGGTCGTAGTAGAATGATCGGGCAGATGGAAGCCCAGTGGGACATAGTGTTATGTAAACTAGGACACAGCCATTGCTGCCAGCTCAACCACAGGGCCTAGTAGAACCCTTTAACTCTCCCTGTCTGACTGCAGGCTAACTGACTGGTTATGCTCCAACGGCATGTCTTCAAGCATCCTCATCTCTAAAATGTTATACATCATCTGATTGGAAAACTCTCACGAAGCTCCTGCACCTGGGTAACGTGTCTGTGCAGAGAGTGTTTTAGAAAGCACATTGTGAGAAGCAGCAAGGGCAGACAACCCTAAGGAAAACATGAGCCCAACTAACCTTAAACCAAAGGCCCAAAAAGCCTTACCCAGTTCCCCCAACACCAACCCCTAACCCAGGAGGAGCCTAACTCTGACCTCATCCCTCTCACCTCTTTGCGTTTCTGCAGCAGTAGCTCCAGCCGGTCGTTGGCTCTCTTGGCGACATTCTTGTTTCTCTCTGTCTCGTACTGCCGCTGTGTGTTGTCCATGTTGATACTCAGGTTTAGAGCTACATTCACCAGGGCTGTCATCAGTTTCATGGCTACACACACACACACAGTTAATCAGCGTACCCGTGTGACCAGGGAAGACAGAAATAACCGACTAACACAGACTGACATATCCCCTCACCTCACCCACTCTATTACCTGCCAGTGTGCTGGTGTGCCTGAAGGCTCGGACCTGTGAGTCCGACAGTCCGGTGAGGAGCGATATGACCGTGTCCATGAGGTACTCATCATAGATGATGCTGTACTGACACTGTCTCACCAAGACAGCAATGAACTCACAGAAACTACCCTTAAACTTCTTCCACAGTGGACCTGCCATGGTCAGAGGATAGTCTCCGCTGTCCTATAGAGGGGGAGGAGGAGGGTGGAGGGAGAGAGAATGTTTATGGGAGTTATGTCTTCACTATTGCATGCAACTCAAAGAGAGGGCAATGACATCTAAAACTGAACCAATTAACTGGTACATTTCAGGTGACTGATTAAACTTCAACCCAGAGTGATGCACCTACCACGTCTCTCACACACAAAACCTACCTCGTCAAACTCCTCTGTCATCCTCCTGATGATCTCAGAATTCTGCATGTTTCGGAACATCTCTCCACTGACCACTCCTTTACAGCCAGAACACTGGATGAAGAAGTTGATGAGGTCTAGCAGAGCCATGTCCCTGTCGTTTTTATACGCCTCAATCCAGTCATCCACCACAGACTGGAGCCAGGACAAACAGCAGCAGCAGAGTTAGACAATAAATACAGTCACTATGTTTCAACTCTAATAAAGCTGTTCTGGTCATTAGATAATCAAGAACTGTTGATAATCAAATAAACTATTGGCCTGTTAACTTCTTAGGGAGCAGCGCATGAGGTGACCGTTTTGGAGACCCTGGCGTGCCCAAAGTAAAATGCCTCCCATTCAGGCCCAGAAAATAGGATATGCACATATTTAGTACCATTGGATAGGAAACACTCAGAATTTTCTAAAAGTGTTACCCATTTGTCTGTGAGTAAAACAGAGCGGATATGGCAGGCGAAACCCCGAGGAATTTCTGTCCTGGAAAAAGTGGTTTTGACACATTGCTCATTTGGAACACCTCCCTTATGAAAATGCCCTTATAAGGGCATATGAATGCAGTACCTATCACTTCCTCTGGATGTCAACAGTCTCGAGAAAGTGTTCAGATTTTTTTTAGATGCTATTAGAGCAGAGAAGAAGAGGAATCAGGAAGTGTCCCCAGAGATGTCAATAGAAGAGGACGCGCGCTCTCGCCAAGCGCGCTCTGTGGTTCTCTCCTTTCTTATAGCCCAGTTTATATTCCGGTTGAATTATTATAGTAAATATACATAAAAGTGTTCCTAAGGATACATTAAAAAGGATGTTTGATTGTTCTTGGACAAGTTTATAGGTATAAGTTGAACGAGTTCTCTTCACGTTTCAATGGAGGAGTGGAGGCTGTAGTTTCTGATTATAACGCGCGAACCAAACGGAGATTTATGGATATAATACATCACTTTTTCTAACAAAAGAACCATGGATTGTCTTCGTTGGACACTTGGGAAGCCATCAGCAGAAGTTCTTCAACAGGTAATTGATTTGTTTTCGCTGTGAAATGTGTTTTGTGTGAACCATGAAGGCTAATGAATTCATGGTAATGGGAAAAATAGTGAAGGTGCTACCCTCAAACAATCAAATGTGGTGCTTTCGCCGTAAAGCCTTTTTGAAATCTGACAACGCTGTGATATTGCCAAGAAACAGAGCTTTTGATGAGTATGAAACACTTGTATATTGGTGCATGTTTAATAATTCAACTTTTGGATTTTGAATTTGGCGCCGCATTTCACCTGGTAGTGTCGGGAGTGGGGCGCTAGCGCACCACCACTCCCTAAGAAGTTAAAGGCCCAAGCCACTTCTGTGTGTAGGCTCACAGATACACTATGTGTTTCACACACTGTAAACATAACAAACACTATATCTACAATAGTATGTGGACAACCCTTCAAATCAGGAGATTCAGCTATTTCAACCACACCTGTTGCTGACAGGTGTATAAAAATCGAGCACACAGCCATGCGATCTACATAGACTAACATTGGCAGTAGAATGGCACAGTCATAGGATGCCACCTTTCCAACAAGTCTGTTCATCAAATGTCTGCCCTGCTAGAGCTTCCCCGGTCAACTGTTATTGTGAAGTGGGAATGTCTAGGACCAACAACGTCGAAGTGGTAGGCCACACATGCTCACTGAACGGGACCACCGAGTGCTGAAGTGTGTAAAAATCACCTGTCCTTGGATGCCACACTCACTACAGAGTTCCAAACTGCCTCTGGAACAACGTCAGCACAAGAACTGTTCGTCGGGAGATTCATGAAATGGGTTTCCATGGCCGAGCAGCCGCACACATGCCTAAGATCACCATGCACAATGCCAAGCGTCAGCTGGAATGGTGTAAAGCTTGCTGCCATTGGAACAACGAATTGCGAGCCAGCCCTAATCGCCCAGCGTCAGTGCCTGACCTCACTAATGCTCGTGCCTTAATGGAAGCAAGTCCCCGCAACAATGTTTCAACATCTAGTGGAAAGCCTTCCCAGAAGAGTGGAGGCTATTATAGCAGCAAATGGGGGGGGACCAACTCCATATTAATGCACATGATTTTGGAATGAGATGTTCAACGAGCAGCTGTCCACATACTTTTGTTCATGTAGCTTATACACAAAAATTCATTAGTTTTACACACACACACACACACACACACACACACACTGACCTGCATGGCACTTTTGCCCATCTTGACAACCTCGAACAGCATCAGGTTCTCCATGCCATTCTCCTGGTAGTGGCCGTTCATCCTCCCTGCTCCCCCCACTCCCTTCCCTCCTTTACCCTTCTCTCCTGCCGCCTTCTTCCCCTTTTTCCCACCCTGGGATGGAGGGAGGGGTGGAGAGAAAGAGAGAAGTTAATAAAGGTGTAAACAGCATAATGCTTACTAATATGGCTTGGTGTGTATACAGTAGCTTAAGGATGAAGTGAATATTACGTAGTGTGTATTGATGGGTTGCATGTTTTGTCACAACTTTTGAAAGTTCGTTTTGGACTGATGCCCGACTGAGCATTCTACTTAATGCATCTTCAAAGAGCGCTGATGAAGATTTAATCAAAAATGCATTACATTGACTTGGAAATACAATGACATTCAAAGGGGGATCAAATAATTAGTAGGAAAATCTTTTGCTGTCACCAGATTGACTTTAGATGCAGTATAATGTTAGCTAGCTAGCTAACATTGAGGGGAGGCCATCAGATTTGAGCTCGCTAACGTTAGCATTGCTAGCCATTTTTGACAAACTTTGCTAGCTAATGACAACATTGCCATCTCTTTAAAGTAAATCTGACGACATGATAATGCTGGAAGTTGTTTCCTACTAAATATTTGACTACTTTACCAATGTCATGGTATTTCCAGGCACTATAGTGTAATTTAGACTAAACAGTAGTTAGCCTCCATCCAGAATGACTGGGCTTATCACCACTTCAGGACACCGCCGATAGAGGACAGCTTGTGAACATTCATAACAATGGCATAGCGTGAGGAAGAGGTTCTAATATTATGTTGCGGTGCATAGCGTGAGGAAGAGGTTCTAATATTGTTGTGGTGTATAGCGTGAGGAAGAGGTTCTGATATGATGTTGCGGTGTATAGCGTGAGGAAGAGGTTCTGATATGATGTTGCGGTGTATAGCGTGAGGAAGAGGTTCTAATATGATGTTGTGGTGTATAGCGTGAGGAAGAGGTTCTAATATGATGTTGCGGTGTATAGCGTGAGGAAGAGGTTCTAGTATTATGTTGCGGTGTATAGCGTGAGGAAGAGGTTCTAATATTATGTTGTGGTGTATAGCGTGAGGAAGAGGTTCTAATATGATGTTGTGGTGTATAGCGTGAGGAAGAGGTTCTAATATGATGTTGTGGTGTATAGCGTGAGGAAGAGGTTCTAATATGATGTTGTGGT
>QNTS01000826.1:157920-207253 GCA_003317085.1 Hucho hucho
GTAGGTAGTGTTAGCAGCATTAGTAATGTAGGTAGTGTTAGCAGCATTAGTAATGTTAGTGTTATTAGCGTTAGTAATGTTAGCAGCATACATGAAAGTACAGATATTTTTAAAAACATGCTTTTCCATTTTTGGTCAAACAAGAGTTGCACTGAAGTGCAAAGGAAAGATTAATTTCAGAATAACGTGATTTAAAGAGATACAATATTTTGATGTGATCGCCACAACTTAATCAAATAATTAAGTGCATATCAGTTATGCCGTTAAACTTAAATAATGGAAATTGATCCAAGTATACAATTCATCCATTTATTCAGAGCACACAATGAATCATACAAGTGAAAGCATACTATTTGGTTTAAGGAACATAAGTTTTGGAACCCTCAGGACTTCTATTTCAGAAACCTGTAATTTGCAAACTAATGAGAAACGCATGATTTGCAAACCAATAAGGAAAGCCCAGTCAACAACTTCATAATATTAAGATAAATATGACGAAAACATGGAAATGGCATAATAGTCTGAAGAAAATATACAAACAATAAGTAAATTGAACTATTTGAAAAGGCACTGTTGATAACTGCAATGGTAGATCATGGTTCTGTACAGCGGAAGTATCAGAACTGTGGGTAGATGAAGTACAGCCATGGACAAAAAGTTGCATGTTCGACACACGTCGGGACAACAGTATCATTTTAGCTAACCCTATCCCTTTGCTTAACCTTTACCTTGTTTTCCTAACCTGCTACATACATTTTCCTAACCTTCGTTAGTTCTGCTAACCTGCTACGTAAAGTCCCTTCTGTCCGTAGCTGTACTCCATCTAGTCTCAACCTTAGTTTCTCATCTTGGTATGAAGATTCAGAGGCCCATTGCCTCTTGGGTATTGTATCAGTGAGCGCACACTACATCACATAATAAGGAAGTGTCTGTCATTATCTTTAAAACAATAATTGAAAAATAAAATCCCCACACTTCTCATGATTCTCTTATTCATATTTACAGTGGTCCTCCTCAAATATAATATATCTTAATGTACATTTGTAGTAGGAAAGCATGTGTTAATAAAATGTGTTAATAAAATAATTGAGAAGGTAAAGCAGCATTGCCATTTAAAAAGAGAGTCTCATCCACTTGGGCCCACATTCATTAAGCATCTCATAGTAGGTGCTGATCTAGGATCACATTTGCCTTTTAAATCATAATGAGTAAGAGACGGGACCTGGTCCTACGTCAGCACTCCGACTCTGAGACGACAATCCCTGACACCAGGTTGCATGTTAGGAGATGTATGTCTTGATCTTTTGTATGATGGCTCCACAGCATATGGGACACTTGTCAAGGGCCTCGGAACATTCCTTGCAGACGACCAGGTGCCCACAGGGGATGAAGACTATGCAGATGTCTCTGTCCATACACACTTTGCACTGTTTCTCCCTCTGCAGCTTCCGTAGCTTCTCAAGGGGATCCTCGTCTGAAATAGGGGAGAAACAGCAGTTGGTAACCGAGCACAATGAAGTAGTTAGAATACTGACCAACACAGTTTGATTATGTTTTGGGGGCGGCAGGTAGCCTAGTGGTTAGAGCGTTGAGCCAGTAACCGAAAGGTTGCTAGATCAAATCCCCGAGCTGCCAAGGTAAAAATCTGTCGTTCTGCCCCTGAATAAGGCAGTTAACCCACTGTTCCTAGGCCGTCATTGTAAATAAGAATTTGTTCTTAACTGACTTGCCTAAATATATATTTTTTTAATGTTCCTATAGCCAAGCCTCGTGTAGGCCTACAGTACTGGATAAACTAGGTCAAATTGCAAAATCCTGAGGAATAAATTCAGGAATTTATTTGACTTATACTGTAAACCTCAATAGCAGTTTTAATAGAACAGTGCACTGATATAATGATACTAGCAAGCATTGCTAAGAGACACATACCATGGTTCTCTGCTTCGATGTCAGGGCCTCTGTTAAAGCAGTCCTGCAGCAGAGTCTCCAGGCTGGAGTAGCCTGTCCCATCCCTGCGTATCCTCTCCTGTATAGTCCTCTCTACCAAGGCAGGCTCCAGACCCATCTCTACCGCCTTCTGGGCATTGGCTGACTGCAGCACCTCTGTAGAGAGAGGGAGGAGGCTGAGCATGTACTAGTAGGTGTTGGAAATAGCACCCTGTGAGAGAGATAGATATACAGTACCAGTCAAACATTAGGACACACCTACTCATTCAAGGGTTTCTTTATTTTTACTATTTTCTACATTGTAGAATAATAGTGAAGACATCAAAACTATGACATAACACATATGGAATCATGTAGTAACCCCCCCCAAAAAAAGTGTTAAATCAAAATATATTTTATATTTGAGATTCTTGAAATTAGCCACCCTTTGCCTTGATGACAGCTTTGCACACTCTTGGCTTTGCACACTCTCTTAAATGCTTCACAGAGTTCAAGTAACAGACACATCAACATCAACTGTTGAGGAGACTGCATGAATCAGGCCTTCGTGGTCAAATTGCTGCAAAGTTACCATTACTAAAGGACACCAATAATAAGAAGACTTGCTTGGGCCAAGAAACATGAGCAATGGACATTAGGTGGAAATCTGTCCTTTGGTCTGATGAGTCCAAATTTGAGATTTTTGGTTCCAACTGCCGTGTCTTTGTGAGACGCACAGTAGGTGAACGGATGATCTCCGCATGTGTGGTTCCCACCATGACGCATAGAGTAGGAGGTGTGATGGTGCTTTGCTAGTGACACTGCTGGTGATTAATTTAGGATTCAAGGCACACTTAACCAGCATGGCTACCACAGCATTCTGCAGCAATATGCCATCTCATCTGATTTGCGCTTAGTGGGACTATCATTTGTTTTCCAACAGGACAATGACCCAAAACACACCTCCAGGCTGTGTAAGGGCTATTTGACCAATCACTCAACCTCAACCCAATTGAGATGGTTTGGGATGAGTTGGACCGCAGAGTGAAGGAAAAGCAGCCAACAAGTGCTCAGCATATGTGGGAACTCCTTCAAGACTGTTGGAAAAGCATTCCAGGTGAAGCTGGTTGAGAGAATGCCAAGAGTGTGCAAAGCTAGGCAAAGGGTGGCTACTTTCAAGAATCTCAAATATATTTTGATTTGTTTAATACTTTTTTGGTTACTACATGATTCCATATGTGTTCTCATAATTTGATGTCTTCACTATTATTTTACAATGTAGAAAATAGTAAAAGTGAAGAAAAACCCTTGAATGAGTAGGTGTGTCCAAACTTTGGACAGGTACTGTATATATAATCTAACAATACCTTTAGCTAAAGTTCCAAAACTAATAAATAAAAAAAGTGAAAGGGGAACAACTTTACAAAAATGTTTATGTTACCGGTCTCATGACTTGAACATCCATTTAGGTGACTTGAAGCCTGGAAAATCAATAGAAGGAAGGAATTTTATATGGAAGGAGTCATGCAAGGATGGGTGCAGTTTAATATGTTTGACCACAGGTTTAGGGGTTAGAGGTCAGGGTTAGGAGGATGAAGTCTTGGAGACTTACAGCATTGTTGCAGCCAGGACCTTGTAGCTGAACGCTGCTGACGAACTCCTGTCCTTTCTCTGCCAGTAGAAAACTGCACCTGGATTAAAACATGACACGCAATGTTAGTGACAGGGAGAAGAAGCATGCATATGGTTGTTTACTTTCTACTTGTGAGTGTGTGTTTTTACCCAGGATAGTGTTTGGCGTGCTCCTCCCAGGGATCCTCGTCCTGCTGCCAGCCCTTCAGACCTCCACCACAGTGGAAACACCCCACATGGTCTGGTGCACCTGCACCAACACAGAAACACACACACACACACGTTAGGATATGTACCTGGTCCTTTCTATATCAACTCCTCCCTGGCCCTTTTACCGTAGCAGGTATAGGTAAGCATGAATTGGATTTGTTAATTACTTTTATCACAGCCAAAGCTCTAGTCTACCCCACACCCAGGTCTCACCTGTGTTGTAGAAGCCTGCTCTGGCCAGCCTCTCGTGATCAATAGGGTGCTGGATTCCTGCAAAGCTGCCTAGCCTCTCTTCAAAGCTCTGCATGGGGACACGAGGACCCGGGCGTGGCCTGGTCTCCTCCACCTCCCCCTCACTCCCCCCCTGAGAGGGGAGGTTCCCCACATCATGCCCCAGGATGAAGAAGCAGTAAGGGTAGTGTTTGGAGTGCTCCCCCCACGCAGTGTCCCCAGCCTCCCAGCCCTTCAGCATCCTTCCACAGCAGAAGCACTGCACCTGGTCACTCTCCCCCAGATAGAAGAGCCCTGCCTGGGCCAGCTCTCTAGGTCGGACCGGGGATGTGGAGGGCCACGGGCCGAAGGTGTTGAAGCGGGAGTCTTCACTGGCCATGTGCGGGGCCATGGGGTAGATGGTATCGTCCACCACCTCTCCCGTCCTCAGGCGGAACTCCATGTCCTCAGCGTCTTCGTTGTAGGGGGTTTCATTGGTCAGCATGGCACCTTGAAGAGAGTTAACCCTGGATCGATGGGTGCAGCTCAGGAACTTACAGGTGGGGGAGACCTGAAACATTGCAACAGTAGTATGATAATTTGGCAGAAACATGAGATAATGAAAAAAAAATAATAATAATTTGCACATCATCGTCATCCCCTTTTCATCCTCACCTCAGCGTGCCTCTCCACGGGTGCATCCCCTCCACACCAGTTCTCTACAGTCTTGTGGCAGCTGAAGCAGCGCACCTTGTCGGCCTGTCCCGTGAAGTAGAACCCAGCGCGGGCCAGCCTCTCCGCTGACACCTGCTGGGCCAGGGGGGAACCCCGAAATGAGTCCAGCCGCATGTCCATCATGGACCAGTCTACTGCGTGGTCTGACTCCAGATCACTGTCTCTCCCGGGGCCTGACATCACGACACAGGGCAGGGCTGGGCTGGGCTGGGCTGCCTAGGATGGATGAGCTGAAAAAATACATATAAAGTCATTTCCGGAGGCGCTAGTGAACAAGCTATCAGGAATTTGGACAGACACCATGTAAATGCATAAGTTTGAGGAGAGAGCATTGTATTTCCTAAAGTACCACTAGACGGCAAATATGCACATTGCTATGGATATTGGGACGCTGTGCCTTTAAGACAGTAAGGAGGGTGTGGTCACATGGAGGCGTTGGCTGTTACATGTGAGGGGTGGGGAGGCAGGAACAGGCTCTAGGATATGTTCTCACACTATCGGCTGCCCTGCTCACCATAGGAATACATAGACCATAACACACAGAAATACACAAAGCGAGCACACAATGATACACACAGCCAACTGTAATGAACACTTATTTTAAGTGAGCACTGACCTCAGTTTTTCATCCTTTCCTATGATCAACAAAGCTCAGCATTTTGTAGGAAAGGAGTTACATAACGCTTACTTTGTGATGTGAATCAATCAGCCCTCTGAGTAGTGTGTTGCAACACAATCAATACCCAGCCTTATCAATGTTGGGCTACTGTAGGCTAGGTGTTATGATACTTTCACACATAACACACCACACATCCCCATCAACAGGGAGGATCAGGAACTGTTGTCAGTTAGAACAATCAGGTATTTCACCTCAGGCTGTATTCACCAATCAAATATTATCCAATCCCATCACTGTTCCTGATATCAACAGTAATGCAATCAATTACATATAGTACATCGTTGCCAAGCCTTGTGTTAGGCTAGATAAGTTTGCCAAAGCAACAACAGACAGGCACCCAGGCTACCAAACAGAACGATAATTTCTATGGAATAGAAATTGGCTACTGTCTATGCTACCAATCAACCAACCAATATTGGTCATGCTGGTTTTAATCTTTTGTATACGTGACATCCCCATCGCAGCAAGCAAGGCAAGCTTCAGACTTTAAAATGCAGTTAGACTGGAGGTTGTCATGGTTTCGCAGGCAGCACTCTCACACTAATATGAACCTGGCACTTGCCATATTGCTGTGAAAACATGAGTAAATATGTGATGATGTCCTAGGAACATTTGCTGTATCCACTCATCCCATGCTCTCTCTGACGGCTCCAAAAGGAATCATGTGGATGCCATCATCATAAACAGGGCCCTGAGCGTAACATATTCTTGACTATGAACTGGCTAGCTTTTCATTTTAACTACAGCTTAGTACTTTTATGTGTGGCTATCTGAGGCCCGTCTGTTACTGACCAGAGCTCAACTGAATCTGAATCTCAATGCACAGGAAGGATAGATATGGATGGATGGATGTGGCACCACTTGGTCGAATGACAGCAATAGGCTGATCATACATGTGTGCAAAGTGTATGCCAAGGGGTCTGGATGACCTTTTCCGCACACTAGCGCCGTGTCATTGGTTCAAACTCCACTCTGACTCACTGTTCCCACTCAATCGCAACAGTCAGATGGACACATGGGGGGGGTCTACTGACCGGCCACGTAAATTCTGGAAAGTTCACAGGCTCTTGTTTGTGTCTAGTCAGACAAAAGCACCAAACATAAACATAGGTTGACGCGGATCGCAATGTGCTGCCGATTGTCCTGTTTGACAGTTGAGTACTCTACTGGGAATGGATGCGCGCTGTCAGGGATTACGCATTCTTCCAATGATATTTAGGACATAGTTAAATAAAACAAAAACAACGTTGTCTAATAACGAAAACTATCAAAGAAAACGTTAAATGTCTATAATGAACTTTGATCAGTCGATATTGAGCTGTTTCGCCATAGACAGTAACGTAGTACGACAGACGAGCTGTCAACCGTAACAGTTGAAAATGCATGCAAAGACATACCCAATACGCATACCTTGGAAAAGCTTGGATGTCACCTTGTGCCTCTGAGGTATTGGATGCTGCCTGTCTCCTTTCCAAATAAGATAGATCGCCAATATTTTTGGACCAGACTATTTAACCATGGTTTGGGAAAGTACATTCAGCGTTTGTGTTGTTCTGCGCACCAGTAAAGGCGCAGTCCACCTGACCACCATTGCGGAAATAGATCGTTTATGACGTAGGACGTAGGCAGAAAAGGGGGGAATTGTGGGGGAATTCGTAGTTTTGCTGCGTTCAAGTTCAAATCAGAACTAGGAAACTCTGACATTTCTGACTTGCTAAATGTTTGAACAGAGCACGTGTATAACTACAACCAAACTTAACTGTCAAACTATGACTCGTTCTATTTAGGACCGAGTGTCTGCGGGGTTTCACTCCTCCCTTGTACTTGATTGATGAATTAAGGTCACTAATTAGCAAGGAACTCCCCACACCTGGTTGTCTAGGGCTGAATTGAAAGGAAAAACCTGCAGACACTCGGCCCTAAATGGAATGAGTCATAGTTTCCTAGTTCTGACTAGTACTTGAATGGAGCATTTATATTACATTGGGGTCGAAACCCACCACTGCGACCTGTATGCTCTTGTTGGCTGTCACTCACTACATATCCGTCGCCAAACCCACTGGCTCCAGGTCATCTACAAGTCTTTGCAAGGTAAAGCCCCGCCTTATCTCAGCTCACTGGTCACCATAGCAACACCCGTAGCAAGTGCTCCAGCGGGTATATTGCACTGGTCATCCCCAAAGCCAGCACTTCCTTTGGTCGCCTTTCCTTCCAGTTCTCTGCTGCCAATGACTGGAACGAATTGCAAAAATCTCTGAAGCTGAAGTCTTATATCTCCCTCTCTAACTTTAAGCATCAGCTGTCAGAGCAGCTTACCGATCAGCGTACCTGTATACAGCCAATCTGTAAATAGCACGCCCAACTACCTCATCCCCATATTATTACTTACCCTCTTGCTCTTTTGCACCCCAGTATCTCTACTTGCATCTATAATTCCAGTATTAATGCTAAATTGTAATTATTTTCGCCTCTAGGGCCTATTTATTGTCTACCTCCCTACTCTTCTGCATTTGCACGCACTGTACATAGATTTTTCTATTTTTCTTTTCTTTTGTGTTATTGACTGTACGTTTGTTTATGTGTAACTCTGTGTTGTTGTTTTTGTCGAGCTGCTTTGGTTTATCTTGGCCAGGTCGCAGTTGTAAATGAGAACTTGTTCTCAACTGGCCTACCTGGTTCAATAAAGGTGAAATAAATAAATAAGAAATAAGAAATTAGTAATAGGCTGTTCTGATGAAAGTGGATGTATGGACAGAGATGTAGGCTATACCAGAGAGGAAGAGGCGAAGCGAGAGGGTTTACTCCACCCAAAACCTGTCCACGAAAATAATCCACAAAGAGGGGAACTTTTGTATGAAGATCAATGAGTGTCGAATTTGGTCAACAACAAAAATGTAATTGCTAGTTTGCTAGGTGAGGCTTATTTGATAGAATATACGTTTCGTAATGGCTAGGTTGTTATGACTGCACAAATATAAGTGGTCGCACTTGGCATCTCGGGGAAACTTTGAAAAAAAATATATATATATTATTGGAGTTGTGCCTGTTGTTCACACCTATTTGCCCTCTCACTGGCTAGAATGGTCACACCTCGCCTCCCTTCCATGTTTGAGGACATGTATTTCCATTGTTAGAGCAGTCACTCGACCATCTTGTCAATATAATAGATACTTTTTGGCTATACATTGACTTTCAATAAGGGAGGCAAAAGGGCCAGGGCTGATTTTTCTTTTATATGCTCAAACCAATTATCCACCATTTGTTTCTCCCAAGTCTACATAGAGAGAGATGTTGTAAACCCTGACCAAAACAAAAGTGATATGGGAAGAATATAGGCATTTACGTGGTTTTAAGGGTGAAACGGCACAGATCCTTCTTTCTAAAACCACCCCAGACTTTCTGAGAAGTTTACCCATTAAGCCAATGTGACATCGGGAAATGTGATGCTGTCATTTAATTTACATATTTGGAGTTGTTCATTAATCCAAACATCCTCTTACCCAAAATGTATTTTTGTGACCGATTCAATGAACTCAAATAGCCTATAATAATAATTATTATTTATTACATTTCTACAGTGATTTTCATAGAATCTCAAAGTGCTTCAAGAGCAAAAAACAAACAAGCAATATATCATGACAGGTCAACCAATAGATGCCAAGACTTTGAAAGCTGCATCCTCAGAAGATGGAGAGGGTCAGTTTATTTATGGCTTGAGTGGAGACAGCTGGTCAGAGGATGGTAGATGATGGAGTCTGCTGATGATCTTGTAGAGGGCAAGTCTGGGAACCAGCCTGACTCTTATACAGCGCTTGACATGGACTGAAATAGGTGCCGGTACTCATTTTGGGTGTCGGTACTGTTTACAGTTTAGGTGCAGGAGCTCAACAATACGTTTGAGCTAATATTCTATAAGAGGAACAGGAGCTCAAGCAGTAGAACATTTGAGGTGCAGTTACTCAGCTCCTGCCCAAGTAAGCACTGCTCTTATAGCCACTGGACTTCTCTTCCACTCTGTGTATCAGCCACTTGGGTGATGCCTCAGCAGCTCTGTGTGCCAGAAAGCGCACCACACAAAGTTCAGAATATTAGGGAAAGGGAAACTGAATGCCTTCAACTGAAATGTGTCTTCCGCATTTAAACCTCTTAAGGATCTGATACTTTTTTTCAATTTTCGCCTAAAATGACATACCCAAATCTAACCGCCTGTGGCTCAGGACCTGAAGCAAGGATATGCATTTCTTGATACCATTTGTTTGTGGAAATGTGAAATTTATGTAAGAGATAACACATTAGATCTGGTAAAAGTTAATACAAAGAAAAAAAACATGTTTTTTTTTGTACCATCTTTGAAATGATGAAAGAGAAAGGCAGTATTGTGTGTGTGCAAAATTTTAGACTGATCCAATGAACCATTGCATTTTTGTTCAAAATGTTGTATCAAGACTGTCCAAATGTGCCTAATTGGTTTATTAATACATTTTCAAGTTCATAATTGTGCACTCTCCTCAAACAATAGCATGGTATTATTTCACTGTAATAGCTACTGTAAATTGGACAGTGCAGTTAGATTAACAAGAAATTAAGATTTCTGCCCATATCAGATACATCTGTGGCTAGGTTGTTATGACTGCACTTTTTTTTGTTACTTACAACCTCATGCTAATCACATTAGCCTACGTTAGCTCAAAAGCTGAAGAACATCTGCACATCCAGTTACTTTCCACAGGTGCTGGAGTTGTAGGCAAACTCATGGAAAACAGAAAGGAAAACGCTGCACACTGCTGCTCATGCTCCCAGGTGAAATGTATTTACAACGCTTCGACCCTTAGGTCTTCATCAGGCATCCATATCCCAGGTGGGGGTGGAAGGTCCTATATTTAGGGGCAGTATTCAGTGACGTCACTTCCTGAAACCGGAGGTAAAGAATGTATAACATAGTTTCACAATATTAACATTCAATGTATCAAAATATGTGATCATACACAGAGAATGTGATCAATATTTATAGTAATATACATACAATATTAAATTAGGATAAAAAATAAAAATACATTTGAATTATTGAAACTATAAAAACGGTTTCAAGTCAAACTCCTCGTTAAGGCCAAGAGGAGACAGCGTGTTCAGCCTGTGGATCCAGAAAGATTCCCTTTGAAGAAGGTTCCTCTCAATGTCCCCTCCCCTGCGTGACATCTTGACCATTTCTATTCCAATGTATCTCAGAGAACCAATAGGATGTCCAGCTTGTACAAAATGAGCAGCAACCTGATTTTTTTGTCTCACCTGTCCGTATATTGCTGCTGTACTCACTGATCCGTGTCTTAAGTCTTCTACGGGTTTTCCCTATGTAAGACAGACCACAGGGACATTTCAAAATGTAAATAACAGTGGTGGACATGCAAGTAATCAGGCCCTTGATCTTAAATCTTTGTCCTGTGCGGGGGTGTGTAAATGAGTTGTATTTGTAATTACCCTCCGGAACCCCAAAAAGTTTCCCTTTTCTCTGGTGGGTAATCAGATTTAACCACAATATCTCTCACGTTTGGAGGTGTTTTAAAAACCATACGTGGGGGATATTTAAAAATGTGTTTCAATTGTGGGCCAGTATCAATAATGTACCAGTGCTTCCTGTTAATGTCCTTAAATGCCTTCCCCAATGGTGAGTATTGGGTAAAGCATGATGGGACATGTTCTGCTTTTTCTTTAACTTTTGGTTTAAGGCTTTCCAACCGTGTTAGTCCTTCAAAACAATCATTGGCATGTTTTACCCAATTATCTTTGTACCCCCTTTCCTTAAATCTTTGTGTGAGGTCTGTGGTCTGTTTCAGATAAGCAGCATCAGAGCTGCATATTCTTCTGATACGACTGAATTGACTTATAGAGAGACTTTTAATAAGTGGACGTGGATCAATGCTGTCACCTCTAAGGAGGGTATTCCTGTCCGTAGGTTTCCTGTAGAGAGGGATGTTTTGTCCTTAATAACCATCACATTAAGAAAACTGATTTGTCATAGTTAATGGTGAAGTGAAGGTGTTCATTCATTGAGTTTAGATAAGCATGGCATTCCAAAAGTTCTTCCTGGGTGCCTGTATAGATCATGAAAATGTCACCAAATATCTCAGAATTAGGAGAATATTGGAGAGAAAAGGGTTAAGGTCTGGATTCAGCACCACCTGTTTTTCAAACATTCCTAGATATAGGTTAGCATGATTAGGAGCCATTGTGGTCCCCATCGCTGTCCCTTTGGTCTGGAGGAAGAAGTCTCCTCTGAAGACAAAATAGTTGGAGGTTAGTACCAGTTCAGCCAAGTCCACAATACAATTGGTGCTGGGTAGAGCCTTAGGGGGACACCGACCCCGTAGAGGTTCGCACTGAATCAGAGAGGTGCGGGGGGCTGCCTTAATAGACCTCTGGGGAACTGCCTTGCTCAGGGGGAGAACAACAGATTTTTACCTTGTCAGCTCGGGGACTCAATCCAGCAACCTTTCGGTTACTGGCTCAACACTCTAACCACTAGGCTACCTGCTAGTCATCCTCACTATCATCCCTCTGCATCAGCACTGCTGTATTCCTCTCTTTCCCATTCCTCTCACGCTTCAGGCAACTCCTCAAATGATGTTCTCAGAAGATCAGGAATTGGCAGCCAGGTGAAACAAAAAAGTTGGTAGTATCCAGATGCATTTTTCAAACAAAAATATTAGCCAGCTTGCTAGTTAACCAAGCCAAAAAGTGTTAACTTGTCAGTCAATCTGTAAATCCATGGCTCAAAAGCACTATATATGCAATAAAAATTCACTGTTATAATAATTAAAAAAAAACACCTACAAAATAACTCTATGTACAGATTTACAGGAGCTCTGTGCTTAGGCTGGCAACCTGGTCTCAGAGCATTTCGTATTGTTATGTATGTAAATTGAGGTGCCCCATTTAATATTATATGTTACCCTTTGTATGGTATGTATTAATTTGTGGATGTCCATCACCCATTTTCGTATATGTTAAGAATTACAATTCGTATTATATGTTACGAATTTGCTAAATGTACAATATCTTACGAATTTGCAAAACATACTATGTTACGAATTTGCAAAATGTATGATTTGTTACGAGTTATAGCTAGGTAGCTGGCTAACGTTAGCTAGGCTAGGGGTTAGGGTTATGGTTAAGTGTAGGAGTTAGGATAATGGATTAAGGTTGGGGTTAGGGTAAGGGTTAGCTAAAAGGGTTAAGGTTGTTAAGTAGTTGCAAAGTATCTAAAAAGTAGTAAGTAGTTGAAAAGTTGCTAATTAACAAAAGTTGTCCATGACGACATTCGAACTCGCAACCTTTGGGTTACTAGACGTTCGCGTTATACGCCCACCCATTATATGCCCACCCATCCATCCACCCTACTTTCATTTTTGCCATAAGTTACCATCTGTCTTTTGCAACCATACCAAACATAACATCATACTAGTTTCAGTGTCCCGGATTTACTTTTACTATGTTACGTCTAGTTAATTAGACCAGGCCGAGGCTGCTACTAGGGCGCCATGACAACTACAGAACTCATGTGTTTTTACATAGGCCTGAAATATGGAAATACAGTACATGGAATGTTGAATCATGATTATTTAATCTTCTGATTTAATCAAGCCTATTGTTTTCCTTTTCAATTTTGGAAATAAGTTTAGGTGACAGGCTGATGGGTCAGAACCTCTGCTCAAATATCGGCTATATTATGATGCACCTTAGAATTTGTAAATGTGCGCCAGAAGTGCACTCAGACCTGAGTGTCCCAGACCTGAGACCTATTCAATAGGCCCGAAGATGCACCTCAATCAGCAGATCCTTCTCCGACTACAAGGCACTACAGAGGGTAGTGTGTACGGCCCAGTACATCACTGGGACCAAGCTTCCTGCCAACCAGGACCTCTATACCAGGCGATGCCAGAGGAAGGCCCTAAAAATTGTCAAAGACTCCAGCCACCCTAGTCATAGCAAGCGGTACCGGAGCGCCAAGTCTAGGTCCAAGAGGCTTCTAAACAGCTTCTACCCCCAAGCCATAAGACTCCTGAACATCTAATCAAATGGCTACCCAGACTATTTGTATTGCCCCCCCCCCCCTTTTACCCTGCTGCTACTCTCTTATCTATGCATAGTCACTATATAACTCTACCTACATGTACATATTACCTCAATTACCTCGACTAATCGGTGCCCCCTCACATTGACTCTGTACCAGTACCCCCTGTATATAGCCTCACTATTGTTATTTTACTGCTGCTCTTTAATTATTTGTTACTTTTAACTGCATTGTTGGTTAGGGCTTGTAAGTAAGCATTTCAATGTAAGGTCTACACCTGTTGTATTCGGCGCATGTGACAAATAAAATTTGATTTGATTCTATCTTCGTCGGTGAAACCGAGATTCCAGGGGGTCTGATCACCGGTGACATCTCCACGGCAACGGGCGCCTCACGCAGCAGACACACCTGGAGCATCATTCACGCAGGAGGTCAGAGAGGATGCATCCCCTGGAATTACAAACTACCGTTCCACTGTAGCGGTGTCTCCTCACTGCAGCCTTCAGGTGAAATATTTGAAGAGTGGTGTGGCAGTTTGAGGGAGAACTACGGGAAATGTGCAATAGTGGTGAACAATCAAAGCTGGAGGTCGCCAAGAAAAGGTAACTGTTGTAACTCGGGTTTCGCGGGGTACGTTGGACACCTGCCTGAGGCCTCGGTGGATCTCATGCCCATGACCTGCTGCCCGGCGGTGGCGCACACGTGCGGGCACAAGCTTCTTCAAATCCCGTTCCAGTGCGCGCACCTGAGCCTTCTGAACAAGGCGTGGTCCACCGTAAAATGGTTTGCGACCAATGACCGGAGGAACTATTCAGAGGCCATCTACAACTGAGGCACTCTACATAAATACATCTTTTGGAACGAGCTATTTGAGGAACTCTGAAGATGACCAAGAGGAAATGGGAGGAAGCCTTGTCTCGAGTTAGGATGAATGAGAATCATTACCTAAATGACAAACAGTGACAAGGGGTTAATTCAGACTATATAAAACAGATGCACATGACATTGGCTAACTTTTTTTTGGTAAAAGTATAGTCTCCATGTGCTGTATGTGATGTTAGTGCTATGGTCTCTGCAGAGAGGTCTGAACCTTTATGGCACAGGATAGTGCACTCACCCCATACTGCAAGGTTATTGGTTCAAGCACGGTTCCTGCTCCTCCTCAATCACTACTGTACACTATTAAACACTGACACATTCAGATTCACAACCAAAATAGGAATTTAATGTAACTTGTTACAGATGACCAATTTAATTGGAATCAAATGAATGCAATGAACTTACTACCAAATCACATTACACATCCAGACAGTGAAACATGTTTTAAATAGGCCTGGATATTAACATATGTAGTTGAGGTGATTAATTTAATCAAGTTGTTAAGACACCAACTTATAACAACATCTTTAAAAAAAAACAAGGTTTAAGAAGCTGAATTTCTAGAACAGTTTCAAACTTCATGCAACATCGGTTCCTCTGGTAAGTGGCTGTAGGGTATTATCATGGTCAGTCTCTGACATATATCCAGTCCAGTCAGAATAGCTCTTTCCTCCCATAAAGACTGCATCTCAATAGTCCACGGTACCCTACCCCCAATTGGAATATAGAGGATAGGTCAAAGCAATATGGAAGAGTTTATCCTGTTTTCTCAAATCAGTGCAGATGAAGGAGAGATGAGGAGAAAGGATGGAGAGATGAAAAAGGATGGAGAGATGAGGAAGCCCATTTAGACCACGGTCGACTAGATCTTGTCACTGCTTCAGTGTGTAGTCACATGGATCAGACGTTTCCTCCTACGATCCTCCGCAGCAGTGTGGCCAGACCACCTTTAGAGATCTGTAATGGCGTCTTCTCCTCCTTGTTCTCTATGTAGATGCTGGCTCCGTTCTCCACCAGGAGTTTAGCGGCCTCCACACGCTCCTCGTCACACGCCAGGTGGCTGGGGGAGACAAATATTTAGCATGGTGTAAAAAGTGTTGAAAACAGCATCATCAACACACAGACACAAACATTAAGCACAGCACAATGTAAAACACACAGCATCTAGAACACAACTTCAATACACACACACTCCAGTGCTTACAGTGCAGTGTTTCCCTCCGAGTCCTGTATGTTGGTAGAAGCGTTCTGTTTGAGCAGCAGCTGGATCAGACGGCAGTTGCCCTTGGTTGAAGCTCTGTGTAGGGGAGTAGACTCCAGTTTATCTGTGACATTAGGGTTCGCTCCACTCTCCAACAACAGGAGGGCGATCTGTGAAGACCAACCATTTGCATTATCAATCAACATAACGTTATACAGTTCTTGTTTTCTGCTTTAATAGCTGCAGAACTAGTGTAGCAAAGCCAGGGGAACATAGTTGGTTCTGGCAGGGATTGAACTAGCAACATTCAATCCCAAGACGGAGCTAATAGCGCCTGTGCCAACTAACTAACCTACTTGGTATTGAGTAAATCAGATCACTTCAGAACAGTATCTGTCTAACATTGTGGACCCAGTGTTGGTGTACCTCGTATCTGTCCTTGGAGGCAGCGTAGTGCAGAGGGGTGCAGCCGTTCTGGTTGACTGAGTTCAGCTGGGCTCCTTTGTTTATCAGTGACTTCACTATCTCCTCCCTGCCTGCAGATGCTGCGATGTGGAGGGGAGTCCAACTGGCCTGGGGACAAGGACAAGAGGTGAGACATCACTCTCAGATGGACAGTAACTTCTTCTTCTAGGATAGTCATGTAGCGATTGAGGGAGTAACTAAGCAGGCATGAACCAGAGGCTCAGTGGTTAGAGTATGTGTGTCTCCTGTAACATACAGGTCCAACGTCTCCAGACCTCTTGGCAGAGGCCGTAGAAATAGACTTGTTGGCGAAACTATTACCAAAGACACTTATAACCAATTCCCCTGTTCATCTGTACTACTACACTATAGTGACATTCAATAGATCAAACATCTACAGTACTTACAAGATCAATTTAAGATCAAATTATTGCAACGCAACAAGTCAATATAATTGTACAATGTTGCAGACAATGACTTTTCAGTATTTACATCATCTTGTAGGTTGACTTCCACCCCCAGATCCAGCAGAAACTCAACAATCTTGACGTGTCCAGCCGAGCAGGCCCAGTGGAGAGCGGTCCTTTGGTCCTGGGAGAGGGGAAGAGACCAGAGGAATAAGGAGGGGGACATGTGGATGTATCAGCAAATGTAGCTAGCTAATTGACTGACTGCTGCCTGAAGCAGCTAGCTCTGGTCATTTATTTAAAGTGATGATCATTTACCTGGTCCGTTTTGCAAGCGAGCGATTTATCCGTTAAAATACATTTCTTTAATTTGTCAAATTCACCAGTGAAGGCTAAATTACAGACTTCCACATTTGAAACAGTTTGCTCCATCATGAAAGATAGCTCAACTCACTAAGCGGTAAAATGGACTGAAATAAACATCAACATGACTCAGGAAATTTACCTAGGTTCTATTTCCGGGGTAAGTGCGCGTAAATTGAGCTTTCAGAATAAAAGCTCCCAGCAGCATGGCGGGAATTTTGCTCCATTATTGGTAGAGGATTTTTTTTTTTATTTTTTTTTAATGATGGGGAAGGGTAAAACTGCTGGAATTCCAATGTTGATAGAAGGAAACTTCATAGCTGTATCAAGTAAAGAAAAATCAAATGTCCCAGGTGGTGCGTTTACAGTGGTTCATAGCACCTGTGTGATCAGAGTAAGAGGAGACAGGGAAAAGTTAAATGAGTATGGAGATGTCTTAAAGAGAAAAGGGGAGTCGGGAGAAGCTATGGGTGCAGAGTTCTTTATGTTTGAGATGACAAGGGCGTTTGTAGGGCTGCGGGCGGACTACTCCTGGAGAAGATGGGGTGTGTTATGTGATGTTTAAGCACGAACCGGACAGTGTGTTGGAAGCAGTGTTAGGGTTGTATAAGAAGGTGTGGAGGACTGAGGTGATTCCTGCTGGGTGGACACGTGCGGTGGTGTTGCCGTTTGTAAAACCAGGTAAATATCCTGCTAGGGCGGGCAGTTATAGGCCTATCGCTCTGACATCCAACGTGTTAATTGATGGAAAAGATGATAGTGAGTAGGATGGTGTACCTCTTGGACATTAAGGGTTTGTGGGTGGGTTCAGGAGAGGGCGGTCTGCCATGGATGCCCTGGTTACAGTTAGCACAGAGTGGGTTCAGGAGAGGGAGGTCTGCCATGGATGCCCTGGTTACAGTTAGCACAGAGTGGGTTCAGGAGAGGGAGGTCTGCCATGGATGCCCTGGTTACAGTTAGCACAGTGTGGGTTCAGGAGAGGGAGGTCTGCCATGGATGCCCTGGTTACAGTTAGCACAGAGTGGGTTCAGGAGAGGGAGGTCTGCCATGGATGCCCTGGTTACAGTTAGCACAGAGATAGCCAAAGCCCTGATAATAAAAGAGGTGATGAGTGTTGTGTATTTTGACATTGAGAAAGCTTAAGATGCCATGTGTAAGGAAGGGTTGTTGATCAAATTGAGTGCATTGGGGGACGTCTGTATAACTGGATCATGGACTTTCTGTTAGATCGAGTCATACGGGTGGAGTCAGAACTGTCAATGGGATTTGAAGTGGACAATGGTACTCCTCAGGAATGTGTGGTTAGTCCAGTGTTGTTCACCCTGATGACAGATTACATATTTAAGGAGGTGGGACAGGATGTGGGTGTGGCCTTGTATGCCGATGATCTGGCTGTATGGAAGAGAGGTGGAGATGTCAAGTATGTATTGTATTGTAGGAGGAAAGTTACAGATATACGGTCAGGATATAGGTAGGATGTCTGAGTTTAACTATATAGGGATGTGGTTTGATAAGAGGTTTACGTGGAAGAGACATGTTGAGCATATTGAAATGAAGTGTAGGAAAGTGGTGAACCTCATGAGGGCAGTGGCAGGATATAATTGGGGGTTGGATAGACAAACGCTGTTGTATATGTACCAGGCATTGATCAGGTCATCTTTTAATTATGGGTGTTTTGTATATGGATCGGCAGTCAAAATGGTACTACAGTGCCTGGATAGATACAGCCAAGGGCCCTGAGATTGTGTGTGGGTGCCTTCAGGACGACACCTGTTGAGGCATTGCAAGTGGATAGTGGGGAACTGCCACTGAGAATAAGGTGGGACAAACTTGGTTTAGTGTACTGGGCAAGGTTGAAAGGGAGTTCAGAAGGACATCCTGCGGTCATGGCAACATGATTGAGGGCAGGAGAGAATGGGCTGAGGACGTGAGAAATATATAGATCATCTGTTTTTTAAGGATGTATACAGATGGTTCAAAGGATCCAGTCAGTGGAAGAGTGGGGGCAGGGGTGTATATCACAGATTTCAATGTTAGAGTATGTAAGCGGTTAACTGATTGTGTCAGTGTATGCGGCCGAGTTGATGGCCATGATTATAGATTTGAGGAGGTGAAACCACTCAGAGTGGTGATCTGTTCCGATGGGAGTAGTGGTAAGCTTTTGCTGGATTCCCGCCCATTAAACAGGTCTGTGTGATGAGTGGAGCATGTGAACTGTATGAAGTAGATAGGGAGACATGAAACAGGGCTGTGTGATGAGTGGAGCATGTGAACTGTATGAAGTAGATAGGGAGACATGAAACAGGTCTGTGTGATGAGTGGAGCATATGAACTGTATGAAGTAGATAGGGAGAGATAGGCTGCACAGGGTTTGGGTGGTGTAGTGGAGGGAGGAAAGGGGAGGAAAGTGGTGTTCATGACTATTTCACTTATTTAGAGGAACAGGACTAATGAAGAGAATTTAATGTAGGCAGGTCGTGACTGGCCTCACACTCCAGTACAGTAGGTGGCGGTGTATACACCTTACACCTTAAACGTTGGATGCGATCTGCTAACCCAATCCCAAAGAAAAACGCAAATAAAATGACTTTTATTTTGAAGAAACATGATCTTTGACCAGCGGAAGTAATTACATCACACGCTCGTCGACAAAAAAATGATGTTGAATCACACACATTTTCATAAACATCTTTGAAGTTGCATTCTGTGGTATTTTGATATCCCTCCAATGTCGAAATTGCTTGTCCATTTGACGACGAGGAAAGACAACAACAAGTCTACAGCGATGGCTGCAACAGTTGTAAGTTTATCTTCTAGCTATCTAACTAGAAAAAGCGAACCTCATGTGTTCTTTATTGTAGTTACGTTTTTAGTTGTTGGATTATATATTTGTAGACACCTAGCTACACTACAAACCCTACATGTGAACAGCGGGGTACTGTTCACCAAAGCCACTGGGGCCACCTATGCATCCAACGAGATTGGCAGTGAAGCTGGGTTTGAACCAATGATTTATATATACACCACTGGTTAGAACCAGCAACACTGCCATTTATGATATACTTTAAATCAAATCAAACTTTATTTTTCACGTGTGCCAAATACAACAGGTGTAGACCTTACAGTGAAATGCTTACTTATAGGCTCTAACCAATAGTGCAAAAAAGGTATTAGGTGAACAATAGGTAAGTAAATAAATAAAAACCCCAGTAAAAAGACAGTGAAAAATAACAGTAGCGAGGCTATATACAGTAGCGAGGCTACATACAGACACCGGTTGGTCAGGCTGATTGAAGTAGTATGTAGATATGGTTAAAGTGACCAAATCTGCGTGTACATACTACCTCAATCAGCCTGACTAACCGGTGTCTGTTGTCCCTGAGGGGCAATTTGACTTGGATAATAGAGTGCTGCTGCTTCCACATAAATTCATAGAATCAATTGACACAGCGTACACCCCCCTCCCTCCACACCCACATGGGGAAGACCTACAGGCACTGGAACTGCCACCTACCTACAGGCCTTCATCATGGTGAAATGCCACCTACCTACAGTTGAAGTCGGAAGTTTACATGCACCTTAGCCAAATACATTTAAACTCAGATTTTCACAATTCCTGACATTTAATCCTAGTAATAATCCCCTGCCTTCGGTCAGTTAGGATCACCACTTTATTTTAAGAATGTGAAATGTCAGAATAATAGTAGAGAATTATTTATTTCAGCTTTTATTTCTTTCATCACCTTCCCAGTGGGCCAGAAGTTTACATACACTCAATTAGTATTTGTTAGCATTGCCTTTAAATTGTTTAACTTGGGTCAAATGTTTCGGGTAGCCTTACACAAGCTTCCCACAATAAGTTGGGTGAATTTTGGCCCATTCCTCCTGACAGAGCTGGTGTAGTCAGGTTTGTAGGCCTCCTTGCTCGCACACGCTTTTTCAGTTCTGCCCACAAATTTTATATAGGATTGAGGTCAGGGCTTTGTGATGGCCACTCCAATACCTTGACTTCGTTGTCCTTAAGCCATTATGCCACAACTTTGGAAGTATGCTTGGCCATTTGGAAGACCCATTTGCGACCAAGCTTTAACTTCCTGACTGATGTCTTGAGATGTTGCTTCAATATATCCACATAATTATCCTTCCTCATGATGCTATCTATTTTATGAAGTGCACCAGTCCCTCCTGCAGCAGAGCACCCCCACAACATGATGCTGCCACCCCCGTGCTTCATGGTTGGGATGGTGTTCTTCGGCTTCAAGCCTCCCCCTTTTTCCTCCAAACATAACGATGGTCATTATTGCCAAACAGTTCTATTTTTGTTTCATCAGACCAGAGGACATTTCTCCATAAAGTACAATCTTTGTCCCCATCTGCAGTTGCAAACCGTAGTCTAGCTTTTTTATGGCGGTTTTGGAGCAGTGGCTTCTTCCTTGCTGAGCGGCCTTTCAGGTTATGTCGATATAGGACTCGTTTTACTGTGGATATAGATACTTTTGTACCTGTTTCCTCCATCTTCACAAGGTCCTTTGCTGTTGTTCTGGGATTGATTTGCACTTTTCGCACACAGGCCTAAACACATCTCTAGGAGACAGAACATGTCTCCATCCTGAGTTGTATGACGGCTGCATGGTCCCATGGTGTTTATACTTCCATACTTTTTTTTGTACAGATGAACGTGGTACCTTCAGGCGTTTGGAAATTGCTCCCAAGGATGAACCAGACTTGTGGAGGTCTACAATTGTTGGCTGATTTTCTTTTGATTTTCCCATGATATCAAGCAAAGAGGCACTGAGTTTGAAGGTAGGCCTTGAAATACATCCACAGGTACACCTCCAATTGACTCAAATGATGTCAATTAGTCTATCAGAAGCTTCTAAAGCCACATAATTCTTTGGAATTTTCCAAGCTGTTTAAAGGCACAGTCAACTTAGTGTATGTAAACTTCTGACCCACTGGAATTGTAATACAGTGAATTATAAGTGAAATAATCTGTCTGTAAACAATTGTTGGAAAAATGACTTGTGTCATGCACAAAGTAGATGTCCTAACCGACTAGCCAAAACTATAGTTTGTTAATAACTTCTTAGGGAGCAGCTCCCGAGGTGACGGTTTTGGAGAGCCTGGCGTGCCCAAAGTAAAATGCCTCCCACTCAGGCCCAGAAAATAGGATATGCACATAATTAGTACCATTGGATAGGAAACACTCTGAAGTTTCTACGAGTGTTAAAATATTGTCTGTGAGTATAACAGAATGGATATGGCAGGCAAAAACCAGAGGAATTTCTGTCCTGGAAAAAGTGATTTTGACACATTGCCTCATTTTGAACCCCTCCCTTATGAAAATGCCCATATAAGGGAGTAAGATTTCAGTACCTATTGCTTCCACTGGATGTCAACAGTCTCTAGACAGTGTTTTGATTCTATTTAGTTGATCAGGATGGCAATAGAAGAAGAATTAGGAAGTGGTCACAAGAGGTAAACAGAAGAGAATGCGCGTTCACCGGCTTGCGCGCGCTGTGGTTTTTTCCTTTCCTATCGCCCAGTTTCTATTCCGGTTGAAATATTATACTAAATATACATAAAAGTGTTCCTAAGGATACATTATCAATGATGTTTGATTGTTCTTGGACAAGTTTATAGGTATAGGTTGAACGAGTTCTCTTCATGTTTCAATGGGCGAGTGGACGCTGTATTTTCTCATCATAACGCACCAACCAAACTGAGATTTATGGATATAATAAATTACTTTTTCTAACAAAAGAACCATGGATTGTCTTCGTTGGACACTTGGGAAGCCCTCAGCAGAAGTTCTTCAAAAAGGTAATTGATTTGTTTTTGCTGTGAAATGTGTTTTGTGTGATCCGCATGGTTTATGAATTTATGGTAATGGAAAAAATATTGGAGGTGCTACCCTCAAACACTCAAATGTAGTGCTTTCGCCGTAAAGCCTTTTTGAAATCTGACAACGCTGTGATATTGCCAAGAAGCAGAGCTTTTGATGACTATGCAACATTTGTATATTGATGAATGTTTAATAATTCAACTTTTGGATTTTGAATTTGGCGCCTTGCATTTCACCGGCTAGTGTCCCACCACTCCCTAAGTAGTTAACAAGACGACCAATGAACACCCCAGGGGTGAGACCTATGACTGACCGACAGATAGACATAACTGAGACACAGTGTAACCATATTGAGTACATGAAGGAACTAACTTCTGTTGTAAGTTTTCTCCACTCTCACACTAGGAAAGCAGCAGAACCAAACCCAGGTGAGGATCCAGATGGATGCTCTGACCATCTGCGTAGGAGAATGGGTGAAACTACGAGTCCATAAAAGAAAATGGAACCAGCCACGATGGATGGGTCCCTTCCAGGTGACCATGGCAACACCCACTGCAATCCGGGTAGCGGAAAGGTCCGGATGGCACAATCTCTCCCACTGCAGGCTACTCCCAGGTTACCAACCGTCCTGCTTGGAGGACACAGAGGAGGAAAGAGGCTGAGATCCACCGATGAGGAGGGCCAGAGGAGAAACGGGGAAGACCACAGCCAGAGGGCCGAGACCAAAGGCCAGAAGAACCAACAGAGGGTTCAACCACAGAACCTGAAGAATCATCAGATGTCAAGGACACCATCATACACACACACTATGGTTGTGAAACGAGAAAATCGCAACCATGGAAACACACATGCAGGGTATTTATTGCTCTCCAAATTCTACTCGTTCCCTTTGTGGACGGGGATGTGGAGAATAATAAATGGGTGAAAGCAGTGACATACATAGGATTACAGGGGAAGGGGAACACATCTGGCACATGGGTAATGATTTTCCAGAAACCCACCTCCACAGACTCTCTATGGGGAACCCAGGCAGTACCAATTGGAAAGAATAATTTTGGATGTGGATTACTCCATTTTATGCAAAGGAACAATACCAGGGTTCGACAAAGAAACAGCAATTATACTATTGTGATGTTGGTCACTAGGGGGAAGGAAGCAGCATGGGAAGGTGGATTATCCAATAGGACAACAGGTAATAGTTCAGATGCAGCTAAAGAATTTAACTTCTTAGGGAGCGGTGGGGCGCTAGCTCCCGACACTACGAGGTGAAATGCAAGGCGCCAAATTCAAAATCCAAAAGTTGAATTATTAAACATGCATCAATATACAAGTGTTTCATAGTCATCAAAAGCTCTGCTTCTTGGCAATATCACAGCGTTGTCAGATTTCAAAAAGGCTTTACGGCGAAAGCACCACATTTGATTGTTTGAGGATAGCACCCCACATATTTTTCCCAT
The DNA here is from genome assembly GCA_003317085.1 of Hucho hucho. NCBI lineage: Eukaryota > Metazoa > Chordata > Actinopteri > Salmoniformes > Salmonidae > Hucho > Hucho hucho. The sequence goes on from QNTS01000826.1 coordinate 181,998, forward strand.
TACCATAAATTCATAAGCTATCACGGTTCACAGAAAACACATTTCACAGCGAAAACAAATCAATTACCTTTTGAAGAACTTCTGCTGAGGGCTTCCCAAGTGTCCAACGAAGACAATCCATGGTTCTTTTGTTAGAAAAAGTAATGTATTATATCCATAAATCTGTTTGGTTGGCGCGTTATAATGAGAAAATAGAGCCTCCAATCGTCCATTGAAACGAACGAGTTCTCTTCACAACTTATACCTATAAACTTGTCCAAGAACAATCAAACATAATTTTAAATGTATCCTTAGGAACACTTTTATGTATAAATAGTATAATATTTCAACCGGAATATAAACTGGGCGATAAGAAAGGAAAAAAACAAAGAACGCCCCAGCCGGGAGCGCGCATTTACTTGTATTGACATCTGTGTGGACACTTCCTTATTCGTCTTCTTCTCTGCTCTAAAAGCATCTAAAAAGAATCAGAACACTTTCTCGAGACTGTTGACATCCAGAGGAAGCGATAGGTACTGCATAAGGGAGGGGTTCTAAATGAGGCAATCTGTCAAAACCACTTTTTCCAGGACAGAAATTCCTCGGGTTTCTGCCTGCCATATCCGTTCTGTTATACTCACAGACAAAATGTTAACACTTTTAGAAAATTCAGAGTGTTTCCTATCCAACGGTACTAATTATGTGCATATCCTATTTTCTGGGCCTGAATGGGAGACATTTTACTTTGGGCATGCCAGGCTCTCCAAAATGGTCACCTCGTGCGCTGCTCCCAAAGAAGTGAAGGAGGGTGGGTCCATTGAGACTAAATGGCCAAGCTGGACGAAGGTTCCTAGCGTACAACCAGGTAACATTTCCCAGCTGATTAAATGCATAGGACCTCCAAAAGTACAATGGGGGAAGTATCTGACGGGTAGTAGATGTTGTGTTGACAGGATTAAAACCCACAATAACTCCCCCTGCTTGTATCTGCAACTCAGGGAATGTGGATGTAGGAAACACCACTAATTCCCTGTCTTACACAGGCCTAAAAACTGATACCAGTAGTTTTGATGTACTGGATGGGCAACAATTGATAACTAGGGTAAATATGTCAAACATAGGCAAAGGCATGGGGACACCTCCGGATCATATCTGGATCTGTGGGGGTAAGGGCTACATTTCCCTCCCCATGGGATGGAAAGGGTGTTGTTATCTGGGGAAAACTGAACTGACTGTAGCAACATTACCTGCCTCTGAGCTGCTGAACAGTTCTTTGCAAATTAGTTTCAGATCGTATGGCAGAGCTAAAAGAGCAGTGGCTCAAAATAATGAGGCTTATGGACATGTGCTGTCTAAGGTAGAGATGGCAGCCCTAGTAATCATTCCAGGTGCAGGAGTTGTAGTAAATGGTAAGTGGATTAACATTTTACATGCAGGCCCTTACTAATTTGACCGTACAGGGTTTTACTCAGTTATCACTAGATGTGCAGAATTTGATGGCAGTAGTGACCAGAGACACAATTATTATTACCAATGACCTGGCTAAATTAGGAGGTACTCTGGGAAAAGCTGACAACCCCATCTTTGACCAAATTGAACACTGGTTTAATGGTGTATTTGGAAACGTGATGGGTAAGGTTATGATGTTCCTGTCTGCCATGATTGTTCCACTTCTGGTAGGACTACTGTGCTTTGCTGTTGCTTTCTGTATAATAAAGTGCTTGGCTAAAAAGACTGTTGAACATTTGGGGATCATGGGACACATGTATGTTGGGGTGGTCACAAGAAGGGAGCAAACTTACCTAATGTGGTAGAAGGAAGATATGGGAGATACTAGAGCTTGTTATGTGTATATATGGGTCAACTGAGAGAAGAGTATAGTGATAGGAGAAACTATACTAAAGGGGATTTAGTGTGTTAGACTTACAGGTGACCGGTGTAAACCTTTCCAGGATAGAGGAAGACATGGCAGCACCAAACGACTCATCCCGGACAATTGGTGCATTTCTGGTTTCTCTTAATCCCATTGTTTATTCAACTCTGTGGTTCCTCCCAGGACTCAGGAGGAATGGGAGTATAGACAGACTCACCCCACCCCCACCAGCATTCCAAGAACCTCAGGAGTTGTTTCTCCCTTTAGCAGGCCATCCCTGGGATCAAATAGATCCGGGGGATTGCCAAATCTGTTTTTCAGAGGAGAATACTATGATTGAAGGTGTGAGACTCTGGGTGAGTCTCAAAGGGGGAATGATGGGGTCATGATAGGGGCTGTACCAAATGTTTGATGTATTATAATAATTGATAATGCTTATGTTGTATTAATAGAAGGGGAAGGGTTATAAGACCCCTCCCCCTTACATTTATAGGGTTCTAGACTACAGATTAACAATATATACAGTTGAAGTCGGAAGTTTATATACCCTTTAGGCAAATACATTTAAAATCAGTTTTTCACAATTCCTGACATTTAATCCTAGTAAAAATTCCCTGTCTTAGGTCAGTTAGGATCACCACTTTATTTTAAATATGTAAAAAGTCGAGAATAATAGTAAAGAGAATCATTTATTTAAGCTTTTATTTCTTTCATCACATTCCCAGTGGGGCATAAGTTTACATACACTCAATTAGTATTTGATAGCATTGCCTTTAAATTGTTTAACTTGGGTCAAACGTTTTGGGTAGCCTTACACAAGCTTCCCACAATAAGTTGGGTGAATTTTGGCCCATTCCTCCTGACAGAGCTCGTGTAACTGGGCCCGGTTTGTAGGCCTCCTTGCTCGCACACGCCTTTTCTGTTCTGCCCACACATTTTCTATAGGATTGAGGTCAGGGCTTTGTGAAGCCATTATGCCACAACTTTGGAAGTATGCTTGGGTCATTGTCCATTTGGAAGACCCATTTGCGACCAAGCTTTAACTTCCTGACTGATGTCTTAATGTTGCTTCCATATATCCACATACTATTCATTCCTCATGATGCCATCTATTTTGTGAAGTGCACCAGTCCCTCCTGCAGAAAATCACCCCCACAACATGATGCTGCCACCCCCGTGCTTCACGGTTGGGATGGTGTTCTTCGGCTTGCAAGCCTCCCCCTTTTTCCTCCAAACATAACAATGGTCATTATGGCCAAACAGTTCTATTTTTGTTTCACCGGACCAGAGGACATTTCTCCAAAAAGTACGATCTTTGTCCCCATGTGCAGTTGCAAACCGTAGTCTGGCTTTTTTATGGCGGTTTTGGAGCAGTGGCTTTTTCCTTGCTGAGCGGCCTTTCAGGTTATGTCGATATAGGACTCGTTTTACTGTAGATATAAATACTTTTGTATCTGTTTCCTCCAGCATCTTCACAAGGTAATTTGCTGTTGTTCTGGGATTGATTTGCACTTTTCGCACCAAAGTACGTTCATCTCTAGGAGACAGAACGCGTCTCCTTCCTGAGCGGTATGACGGCTGCGTGGTCCCATGGTGTTTATACTTGCATACTATTGTTTGTACAGATGAACGTGGTACCTTCAGGCNTGCACCAGTCCCTCCTGCAGCAAAGCACCCCCACAACATGATGCTGCCACCCCCGTGCTTCACGGTTGGGATGGTGTTCTTCGGCTTGCAAGCCTCCCCCTTTTTCCTCCAAACATAACGATGGTCATTATGGCCAAACAGTTCTATTTTTGTTTCATCAGACCAGAGGACATTTCTCCAAAAAGTACGATCTTTGTCCCCATGTGCAGTTGCAAACCGTAGTCTGGCTTTTTTATGGCGGTTTTGGAGCAGTGGCTTTTTCCTTGCTGAGCGGCCTTTCAGGTTATGTCGATATAGGACTCGTTTTACTGTAGATATAAATACTTTTGTATCTGTTTCCTCCAGCATCTTCACAAGGTAATTTGCTGTTGTTCTGGGATTGATTTGCACTTTTCGCACCGAAGTACGTTCATCTCTAGGAGACAGAACGCGTCTCCTTCCTGAGGGGTATGACGGCTGCGTGGTCCCATGGTGTTTATACTTGCATACTATTGTTTGTACAGATGAACGTGGTACCTTCAGGCATTTGGAAATTGCTCCCAAGGATGAACCAGACTTGTGGAGGTCTACAATTGTTTTCTGAGTTCTTGGCTGATTTCTTTTGATTTTCCCATGATGTCAAGCAGAGGCACTGAGTTTGAAGGTAGGCCTTGAAATACATCCACAGGTACACCTCCAATTGACTCAAATGATGTCAATTAGCCTATCAGAAGCTTCTAAAGCCATGACATCATTTTCTGGAATTTTCCAAGCTGTTTAAAGGCACAGTCAACTTTAGTGTATGTAAACTTCTGACCCTCTGGAATTGTGATACAGTGAAATAATAATCTGTCTGTAAACAATTGTTGGAAAAATGACTTGTGTCATGCACAAAGTAGATGTCCTAACCAACTTGCCAAAACTATAGTTTGTTAACAAGAAATTTGTGGAGTGGTTGAAAAATTAGTTTTAATGACTCCAACCTAAGTGTATGTAAACTTCCAACTTCAACTATATGTCGTCAGGAGTAACAGGCATGTCACTCCCCCCCATCCCTGGACTCTCTGGTCCTTCGGGAGAGAATATCCATTGTTTGCAGGTTTTTACACCTGCTTCGTCCCCTGCTTCCTTCTGGTTCCCGCTGGGTGCATCAGCTTCCTGGCTCCTTCCTGGGGCATGGACATCTTGGCTCCTTCCAGGCGCATCGACCTCCCCTGCTCCCGTTCGCTCTGTACACCTGCCTGGTGTATCAGCATCCTCTGCTTCCTCATGGCCCGGTGGTCATGTCTATTCCATGTCTAAAGACTGTTGACATCTAGTGGAAGCCATAGGAACTTCAATCTGGGAGCAAATTCCCTGTATAGTCAATAGCAAGTCAATGGAAAGACTGTGACCTCAATTTTTTAAATATGGATAGATTGTCCTCTGGTTTTTGCCTGCCATATCAGTTCTGTTATACTCACAGACATTATGTTAACAGTTTTAGAAACTTCAAAGTGTTCAACTTCAATACTACCAATTATATGCATATCCTAGCTTCTGGGCCTGAGTAACAGGCAGTTTACTTTGGGCACGTCAGACTCTCCGTACTTCTGAACACTGCCCCCTAGCCTCAAGAGGTTAACTCTTTTTGCAATTGTTCTAATGAGGGACCTTTATAGAGCCCTCCTTGAGTTGGTACAGGCATGGATCGACCCGTAAGCATTTAATGCGGAGTTAGATGCATGCTTCTGTTAGTTTCCATGCGACAGCTCATTAAAGCAAGCAGTAGTGCATCTACCCAGTTAAGCCCTGAAGTTGCACAGATCTAATTTGTCTTAGCCTTGAGGGTTCCATTTGCCCTTTCAACCATCCCTAGTGACTGGGGATGATAAACACATCGCAGTCTTTGCTTCATTCTTTTTGTATTATCAATTTCACAATTGTTTTTGCACAAATGCTGATCCATTATCTGAGCTGATTTCTGAAGGTATTCCAAACCTAGGTATCACTTCTCTGGTTAAAAACGTTGTTACTGTTCCTGATCCCTGATCTGCTGATTGTATTGCTTCTATTTAGCTGCTAATCTTGTCTATAATAACTAGTATGTATATTTTGCCGCGCACTGGTTTATCATATCCACATAATCCATTACAATGTGCCGAAACGGTCCTTCTGGGACCACTACGTGGCCTATGGATGTAGTTATCTCTTTACGTATGTTATTTTGCGTACATATTTCACATTTTGCCAATACTTCATCAGTCTCTGTTTCCAAACTGTACCAAACAAATGACATACACCATGTGCGTAAGCTAAATCAGTATAGATATTACCTGTATTTCCTTTCCCTAGCACACATGCTGCAGTCAATGCCTTAAGTTCTGCCAATTGGGCTGAACATGGTTGAGGACAATACTCAAATTTTTCCTCTGAAATCTTTTCCCTGTTTTCTTACCGCTGCATACCCTTCATGGTTCCCTGTATAGTCTTTATAATAGGAGCCATCTACAAAGTAATTCTTCAAATCCCTTCCCTCTCTGTCTAGCAATGGTATAGATTCAAGATCCAGACGCAATTTGGTAAACGTTAAAGATTCTGCTACACAATCATGTGCTTTCCCTTCAAATTCTAATAGAACTCTTTCAGTTGGATTGACAGTAGTACATCTCTAATGGAGACATCTGGATAGGTTAGTAGGGTCATGTAATATTTATGTTCCCTGTTCTATCAGCTCCACTATTTTATGATGTGTGTTTGTTGTCACAGGGTATCCCATAGTTATGGTTGACGCTTTATCATAAGCATAATGTAATGCTTGGTAACACGGTGGATAACCTTGAGCTACTGGATCTAATTTAGTACTGTAGTACGCAATTGGCTGTTTCCTTCTTCCACTACATGTTTCCTGCAAAAGTACTGCTGCTGCATATCTATCACACCTATTTGCTACATATAGAATTTTTGTGTAATCTAGGGCTGGTGCTGTTTGCATTTCCTTTTTTAGGGTCTCAAATGCAGTCAGAGCATCAGTGTTCCAGTGTTCCAAGATTAAGTTGTCCTGCTTCTTTCATTATCTCTCGCAAAGGAGCTGTTTTAACTACATATTCCTCTATCCAATCTGAGCTAAATCCAGTCATTCCTAAAAAGGTCATCATTTGAGCTACCGTTTGTGGCAATGGTGCTTTGCTGATTCCTTCCAGCTGTCCTGGTGCTATTGCCTTTGTTCCATGAGCTATGGTTCTTCCCAGGTACTCAACCTGGGGTTAGCAGTACTGAAGTTTAGTTTTAGATACTTTATGTCCTCCTTCTGCCAATCGTTGTAGTACTTTCATGGAGTCAGCATGGCACTGTTCCAATGTAAATGCACCGATCAATAGATCATCAGCACACTGAATCAATGTGCCATCAAGCATTAATTATATACGTGTATTGTCTTCCTCTGTATGTAAACACAAACAAATGTCTGCCTTCTTCCGCCAGGGGCACACTAAATGCTCCACACAGGTCAATCACTGTAAAGTACTTGGCATCCGGGGGAACATTTGTCAGCAGCGTGTGAGGGTTTGGAACTTCCACAAGCCAATCTTGTGCAATGTCATTGATTGCTCTTAAGTCATGTGCCAATCTCCATTTTTACCATTGGCTTTAAGAACAGGTAGCAGAGGTGTATTGCAACGGCTTTGTGTTTCTATCAGTACACCTGCTTTTATCAATCCCTCAATTGCCATGCTTATTCCTTCTTCAGCTTCTGGTTTCATACGGTATTGAGCTTTCCAGGGAGGCTTAGCATCAGGTTTCACTTTGATGTTTACAAGAGTTGCTGACTTCACCAATCCAACATATGTGTCATGTTGTGACCATACCCCATCTGGGATGATTTTTTCAATTTCCTGTCTTTGTTCACTGACTAACCCTATTTCTTCACCTAGCTGCACTTGCTGATTGGCTGTAACCTCTACTTCCCCTGGATCTCCATTCATTACTGTTGTGGTCAGTATTTTAATAAAAGGCTTATCTTTGGAAAGGAAAATCAATGGATTATCTGTTTTATCCCATTCACTTATCTTAGCTTTCTTCATCATTGGTCCCAATTCTTTTGCAGTAAATCCCTGATTCATCAACAATGTAATGACAGAGTCAGAGACATTATGCCATCTTTGTACAAACTTTGATCCATCTCTGTCATTCACATCCATTGCAGCTCTCTGTTTCCCTATAATAATATACTGTGACATAATTGGTGCTGACTTTCCATTTGCATTCATTATCCAAAGTTGTTCTAACAAAGGGTCTTGGTATGGGTCATATTGCATTATGCAATGGTATTCTCATTTTGCTCTATCAGCTTTAGGTATCTGGGCCTGAATAAATCTTCCCCACTTCCCTATGGTTCTATTTATTTCTGCCTCAATATTCCCTAACCAATACACAATAGCTGTCCCTCCCGTCATTACCATTTGTAATTTTAATCCTGTTTTTTCTATTATTACTCCTCCATGAGAGCACTTAATTTGTATACCCATTTTGCATAGAGCATCCCTTCCTAGCAGATTAATTGGGGTTTGATCTGATACTAATATAGGAATTGTTGCTGATTTGCCATAAGCCATAAGACGAACTGGAGCAGTCATTGGAATTAGCTGCGTTTTTCCAGAGAATCCTATAGTTTTGGCATATTTACCAGACATGGGGAGATGAGAGGCATAATTTGGACTTACACATATGTAAGTGGCTCCAGTATCTATCATCATGGGTGTACCTCTGTTCTCTATGTGAACCTGCAGCATAGGTTCATGATCAGCTCTCGTGGTTATCATTGGGAACTGACCCTCCCCTGTAGGATTCTCTGGGCATCCCTAGTATCCTTGATTTGGCCCCGTCCATGGGTTCACAGGGCCCTGTGGTTGCCTTTGGTTGCCCTGCCAGCCACAATCCTGGTTCCAGTTATTCTAGTTCCCACCTCCTTGTGGCTGCCAACTACTTTGGTTCCCTCCCCCTCGGTTCTGCCAAGGATTTGTGCGGCAATCTCGTCTGGAGTGTCCTGACTGTTGGCATCCCCAACAGACACCAGGTGGTCCCTGTGGACTTCTGGTTCCTTTTTTCTGATTATTTTGCGGAACGTTTTGTTGCTTATTGCCACCATTCCAAGTTTGGGGATGTTGTGTATACACATTCACAACTGGTGGTGTGGGTTGCACTTGGGCCTGCTGGACGGTTAGTGGTGGTGACCCTCCTGGGGAGACTGCAGCCATTGTCCCTACCCCCCGGCATGGGAGTTGTCACTGGGGCCTGGACTTTCTTTTTTCATTTGTTAGTCAGTTCTCTTCTAATGTCTTTCCCTTGTTCTATAAGTCTGTTCATCCTTTCTGTATTTGTCCACTGCATGACTCATGTGGTCACATAATTCTTTGTGTGACTTTGAAGTCAGTCCCACCACATCCTCCAGCCTGCTCTTTACCGACTGGGGCATAGCTTCTACCACTGAATTCCGGAACAGAGTTGTCATCAGTGGGTCTCCCTCTGGATCTCTTTCTGTTTCCAGTCTCCATCGTTTCATTTGTCCGTGGAGTTATACAGCAGGGTTTTCTGTGTCCCACACTGCTTCCCCTTTCAGTGATTTCGGGTCAATCCTTGCCGGGTATTCCGTTCTTAGAGCCTGCCAGATGGCTGGACGATGTGAGTCAAAGTCTCTTCCATCTCCCAGTGTATTCTCCACTGCCTCATCAAGTTCGCTGGACCGCAGTACATCCTCAATTTTTGCCTTTCCCACTACTCTCGCCAACAATGCCTTCAGATCCCCCACAGCCAGTAGTTTCCCCATAGTTTGTTCTTCAAATGATCTAATCCATTTTACAGATCCGGTAGGCGGGCAACCAATCCTTACAGGTCCTGTGAGCCCCATGGTACATAGCGCCCTTGCGTCCCTTTTATCAAAATTGGACATTGTGCACTATACCTTTCAGGTTCCTTCATCTTCCTCCTATTCCGTAGTCTTCCTTGCTGTCCTTCTGTGCCATACATCATTTCTCTAAAACAGGCTGTACCTCCTTCACTTTCCCCCTCTTGTTCCCTACATGTCTGTTCTCTCCGTTCCTTTTCTTTCCTTTTTTCAACTAGCCGTTTTTCTAACTCTCCTATTTCTTCAGTCGTTCTCTTGCTTCTTGCTTCCATTTGAGCTATTACATCTTCTTCCTGTGATTCTTCGTCGCCATCCTTTTTTACCTTAATTTTTGTTCTTTCTTCTCTCTAAAGAAAGTGCGGGGGAAGCATGTCTCTCTTCTCCCCACTCCACTTCTCCCTTTATTTCCATCATCCCTGTTACCATCGAAAATTGTCCATTGGTGTACGGTGGAGGGTTGGTAACCCACTCCACTTTTTCTTTACTTGTTTTTTCGTCATCCTTTTTCAGTGTTTCTCCTGCTGTTTTCATGCTCTTCGGCATTCCTTCTCCTTCTTCTTTGAACATTTTCATCCCTTCGTTCTCTTTCTCTTTTATTTCTTATTTTCTTTCCTGTGTCATTTGTTTTGTGTTTTTTTTTATAAGGGTTTCCATCTCCTCACACACCGAGACATCAAATGTTCCTCTTATCTCTTATTTTTGCTTTACTATCCACCTACTTAAAACCACTCCCTTTTCTGTAGTCTGACACGTGTCCCTGTTGTTCCTGGGCTATATTTTCCTAATGGTCCATTAAGCCACGGACAGCTTGACCACACTCTGTTTCCTCCCCCTGATATCCTTGTTACTCTTTCAATTCTACTCCCCCGTGCAATTGGTACATGTATTATGTTTCCTGTCACCTTATGTGCTTATATTCTCTGTCTCTGATTGTAGTATGGTTTCAAATGTTATTATATCTATGTTACCTGTACTTATACTATTCTACCTTACAGCTCAGTATTTAGGTTTTTAGTTTCCTCTCTAGGAAATAAATTATAGTTCTTAAACATAGCTCAGTATGTGATTTATAGTTTCCTCTCTAGTTAGTGGATGATGGTTCCTGAACATACTAATTACTTCATACTTCTAATATTTTGCAATTTCATTAGTCATTCATGTATCATTTACACTCCCCTCTCCTTTTTCTTAACATTCATGCATGCAGTTATTGAATTCAAATGTTACCAGTATCTTTTAGTTCATCTTCAATTTGGAGAGACCTACATGGTGCTTATATTGCTGAGGCAGGACTCCTGAAGCAAATCACACATTAACTATAAGTAAGAACTGAGCTTACCTGATAATGATAGGGTGGCGAGCCGTTTGTGAGACTCGCCCAGAAGACCCGACATCAGCTACAAAAGTTTCACCATTCACTGGTCCCTTGTAGCCACTCCTGGCAAGCTCGCATTTATGTTGTGGAAATATTGAATCAAATATTTCTCAGATACCGGAACTTGTAAATTAAAAAATACTTTATTACAAAAGTAACAGAAGCCGAGCAATTCTATGTAACGACTGACTTCTCTTGTTCAAAACATCAGTATTTATACCTTTCCACCAGACATATTCCCTCCTTTCTTTGTAAATGATTATCTTTCTGTTTTAATTCTGGCTTGTTTACGCCTACGTCTGACTCAGTTTAGATTATATTGGTGGCGCAACCACAGGTTCACTATAAAAAGAAATACATTTAATACATATATATGTTCCCATTATAAGTACATTTCCAAAAGATTTTAACGCTAGCGTCCCACCTACGACAACATCCGGTGAAATGCAGAGCGCATATATATGCATATAAATATATTTCAAACCAGCGCAGGCATTACAAAATCAAATATAGCGATAAAATAAATCACTTACCTTTGAAGATCTTCCTCTAGTTGCAATCCCACGGGTCCCAGGAAGACAAAGAATGGTTGTTTTGTTCGATAAAGTTCCTCTTAATATCCCAGAAACTCTGTTTGGTTGGCGCGTTTTGTTCAGTAATCCACCCGTTCCACTCGTTCCACATACAGCCATAGGAAACCTAAATAAGTTACCGATAAACTTTGTCAAAACAAGTCAACAAACATTTCTAATCAATCCTCAGGTACCCTAATATGTAAATAAACGATAATATTTCAGACGGACAATAGCCTGTTCAATAGAAAAGAAAAATACCGAAGAGCGCGCACACTGTCACGCGCGCAAAACAGTACAGTACACCACCAGGAAGAACTGCTATTTCTTGTTCGTTTTTCAAAAAACAAGCCTGAAACCATGTCTAAAGACTGTTGACAGACTGTTGTATACTCACAGACATTATTTTAACAGTTTTCTATGCAATACAACTATAATTATATGCATATCCTAGCTTCTGGGCCTGAGTAACAGGCAGTTTACTTTGGGCACGTCAGACTCTCCTTACTTCCGAACACAGCCCCCTAGCCCTAACAGGTTAATTAGTACAACCATGTCTTCCCAATACATATACATAGCTTGTGGCCCCTGTATTGGTTGGTAAAAATGCATAGTCACTGTCCCACACCAGTTCAGGTTTGTGTCACTTGGAAATGATTAACCCGTGTACCTGTCTAGTAACCTTGACTATATTCTATGTGGCCCCAAACAGTCTGGTCTATGTTAGTTCAGCTTAGCTGGAAATCACCAGGTGACTGGAGACTCTCCAACACAGGTACTGGAAAATTACCAAAGAGTAGGATTTTTCCCCAACACAGGTGGTCAGCCTGCCACGCAGTTTCCTTGTGGATTGCAATGTAATCGGCCATAATCGGCGTCCAAAAAGGGCAATTACCGATTGTTATGAAAACTTGAAGTCGGCCCTAATTAATCGGCCATGCCGATTAATCGGTCGACCTCTATCCTAGACCTTAGTGCTGCTTTGATACCATTGATCACCACATTCTTTTGGGGAGATTGGAAACCCAAATTGGTCTACATGGACAAGTTCTGGACTGGTTAAGACCTTATCTGGAAATATATTAGTTTGTCTTGGTGGATGGTTTGTCCTCTGACAAATCAACTGTAAATGTCAGTGTTCCTCAAGGTTCCGTTTTAGGACCTCTATTGTTTTCACAATATATTTTACCTCTAGGTGATGTCACTGTAAAGGACCCAGGTGTTACTCTGGACCATGATCTCTTTTTTTTAACATATCAAGACAGGACAGCTTTTTTCCATATACGTAACATTGCAAAAATCAGAAACTTTCTGTCCAAAAATGATGCAGAAAAATGTATCCATCCTTTTGTCACTTCTAGATTAGACTACTGCAATGCTCTACTTTCCAGCTACCCAGATAAAGCACTAAATAAACTTCAGTTAGTGCTAAACACGGCTGTTAGAATCTTGACTAGAACCAAAAAATGTGATCATATTACCCCCAGTGCTAGCCTCTCTACACTGGCTTCCTGTTAAGGCTAGGGCTGATTTTCAAGGTTTTACTGCTAACCTACAAAGCATTACATGGGCTTGCTTCTATCTATGTTCACGATTTGGTCCTACCGTACATACCTACATGTATGCTACGGTCACAAGACGCAGGCCTCCTTATTGTCCCTAGAATTTCTAAGCAAACAGCTGGATGCAGGGCTTTCTCCTATAGAGCTCCATTTTTATGGAATGGTCTGCCTATCCATGTGAGAGACGCAGACTCGGTCTCAACTCTTAAGTCTTTATTGAAGACTCATCTCTTCAGTAGGTCCTATGATTGAGTGTAGTCTGGCCCAGGGATGTGAAGGTGAACGGAAAGGCACTGGAGTGACAAACCACCCTTGCTGCCTCTGCCTGGCCGGTTCCCCTCTCTCCACTGGGATTCTCTGCCTCTAACCCTATTACGGGAGCTGAGTCACTGGCTTACTGGTGCTCTTCCATGCTGTCCCTAGGAGGGGTGTGTCACTTGAGTGGGTTGAGTCTCTGACGTGATCTTCCTGTCCGGGTTGGCTCCCACCGGGGTTGTGCCTTGGAGGAGATATTTGTGGGCTATACTCGGCCTTGTCTCAGGGTAGTAAGTTGGTGGTTGAAGATATCCCTCTAGTGGTGTGGGGGCTGTGCTTTGGCAAAGTGGGTGGGGTTTAATCCTGCCTGGTTGGCCCTGTCCGGGGGTATAGTTGGACGGGGCCACAGTGTCTCCCGACCCCTCTTGTCTCAGCCTCCAGTAATTATGCTGCAATAGTTTATGTGTCAGGGGGCTAGGGTCAGTCTGTTATATCTGTAGTATTTATCCTGTCTTATCCTGTGTCTTGTGTGAATTTAAGTATGCTCCCTCTAATTCTCTCTCTCTCCTTCTTTCTCTTTCTCTTCTCTCGAGGACCTGAGCCCTAGGACCATGCCTCAGGACTACCTGGCCGGATGACTCCTTGCTGTCCCCAGTCTAGCTGGTCGTGCTGCTGCTCCATTTTCAACTGTTCTGCCTGCGGCTGTGGAACCCTGACCTGTTCACCGGATGTGCTACCTTGTCCGGGACCTGCTGTTTGACTCTCTCTCTCTACCGCACCTGCTGTCTCTAACTCTGAATGATCAGCTATGAAAAGCCAACTGATGTTTACTCCTGAGGTGCTGACCTGTTGCACCCTCTACAACCACTGTGATTATTATTTGACCCTGCTGGTCATCTATGAACGTTTGAACATCTTGGCCATGTACTGTTATAATCTCCACCCGGCACAGCCAGAAGAGGACTGGCAACCCCTCAGAGCCTGGTTCCTCTCTAGGTTTCTTCCTAGGTTTCTGCCTTTCTAGGGAGTTTTTCCTAGCCACTGTGCTTCTACATCTGCATTGCTTGCTGTTTGGGATTTTAGGCTGTGTTTCTGTATAGCACTTTGTGACATTGGCTGATGTAAAAAGGGCTTTATAAATACATTTGATTGATTGATTGATTGATTGGTTCAGCAGCCCGCACCTCATTGGAATGGCTAGATGTCATACAGGGGCAACGCAAGAATATGTAGTGGGGCATTTCTGACCTCCCCAGTGGCTGCACTGCACGTGGAGATGAGGGATATGCCATTGCAGATTAGGAGACAGCAGCTGGCAAAGAATTATTGGGTCAACCTACAGGGACATTGGGTGTCTCATCCTGCGAAAGGAATTTTACAGGCATGCTGGGAACATGAGCGAAGACAGAACGCAAGCTTTGGGTGGGTGGGTAATACCCAGGCGAAGGAGATGGCACTGTATGGAAGGGAGTATAGTCCAACGGTAGCTATTCCTGTAAATCCACCATGGCTACTCCTGCATCCTGTAGTTGATCTAAAAGTGTTGGAGAGACTACAGAAAGATAGGGACGGTGTTGATCCATCTCATTTATTTAGTAGACGTCTGGAAACTGTGTATCAGGATTTTGTGGCCATTTACACAGATGGTTCAAAAGATCCAAGGACATACTGGGTCAGCATTTGTGGTGCAGGAATGTGGGGTGGCAGTCAGGAAACGTATTACAGAAAACGAATTACAGTGTTACAAACCCATGGCAGGATTAGACAGATGGGTTACAGATAAGATTTAGGAGCATGGCAGGAGCAGTGGAATAGAGATACTAAGGGCAGGCATTTATTTCAAGTACAGAGGAAAGTCGGGGAGGGGAGGACGGCAGGAAGGGACAGAAGAAAGGCTATTTTTACTAGATTAAGGGTGGGACACATCCGGGTTGAGTAAGACCTTAAATGTGATAGGAAAGTATCCAACAGGAAAGTGTGATTGTTGCCAGGAAAGAGAGACAGTGGAGCATGTATTGCTACAGTGTGGGCAGTATCAGAGGGAAAAAGAGAAGCTGAGATCTGGTATGAGGGAGTAGGGGATACAGGAAATGAGTATACAGAGTATATTAAGTATAACATACTTTTTTTCTTATTTGTAATAATAAAATAAAAATGGAATATTAAAACTTGCAGTGAAGCCGCTCAACATCTCCATCACATTAGTCATCTAACAGTCTCCCACCCAGAGAGACCCACTGAAGCATACTTTCCTATTTCTGCTATTTGTATTCCTCCGCGAGTTTTGATCCTATATATTTGGCAGACAGACCAGTTCCCTACCTCCCCCTGCTGCCACCTGTCTCCTCTATTTTTGTGGTAATGCTGTAGTCATTTGGTTGTAATCATGGATTGAGCAGACTTTCCGTCATTAGATATAGTCTAAAATATTGTATATTTTTTAAGAGCAACCGGACTGGCAGGTAGGATTTAGCATAACCGTGTCTCTGGCCCACACTCCAGTACAGTAGGTGGCGGTAATGCACCATATCGTTAGATGTCAACCGCCGATAAACCCCACCGAAGAAGACAAGCTTGCCTTGTGGTAGCTGGGTAGCTGGCTAGCTGGAAGTTCTCTTTCCAATTGTCCAATTCATTTTCAGTAAAGGGTATTTTCAAGAATGCCACCTAAGGGGAAAGGTGGCAAGGAGGCGGGGAAAGGTGGCAAGGAGGCGGGGAAAGGTGGCAAGGAGGCGGGGAAAGGTGGCAAGGGAGGCAAAGGTTTGTTTACTCTTCACTAAATTGACTAAGAAGGTTGGATTGAGAAACATGCTAACTAGCTAGCCAATTGTACAACAGCCTGTGAGCAGTTCAGTGGCAGTTAGCTAGCAGCTAGGAAACGTTAGTTATCTCCATGTAAGTCATGTTATTATGTTGAATGTTATCATTCAGGTGGAGCTGCTGCAGGGGGTGGAGACAAAGACAAAAAGGAAGAGAAGACGATTAAAGGAGGCACTTCTGTTAAGGTGGATAGCTATGTTAGCTAGTCTATGCAATGCTACATTCTAGCTATACCATATAGTCTTTAGCTACACTGTGTGTGTGTTCGTGTTTTCATGTAAGTATAGACAGCTAGCTAAATTGACTGACTATGCTGTTTTAACGTATCCTCCAGGTCAGACATATCCTGTGTGAAAAACATGGTAAATGCATGGAGGCGATGGAGAAACTGAAGGCTGGGGTTCGCTTCAGTGAAGTGGCCTCACAGTACAGTGAAGACAAAGCCAGACAAGGGGTAAGAGCAGTTCCCATGCACCAACTAACATACATGAACCTATTGGTTTATCATGTAGCTGAATAGGGTGCTGTCTGCTAGTACCTAAAAGGTCCACTGGATGGCATCCTCTCTGTCTTACTGTCTACAGTTTTTCAATATTGTTGTTCGGGTGAGAGAACTGAAGGGAATATTAATTAGTCGCAGACTGTTGTGGAACATTTGGTCTGTTGCAAAACTTTTTGCAACATAAACCGTTTACTCTAGGAACCAAACAGACGTAAAAACAATGAAATGGGAGAGACCTACCTGAATCTGTCCAATAGAAACTAATTTCCCATTTTGGAGTGAATCGTTTCCATTGCAAAACATTTTGCAACAGTGTCTGACTCATGAATACACCCCTTTGTGTGACTGTGGCAATATTGACTGTAGTGTTATCCTGGTTGTGACAGGGTGATCTGGGTTGGATGATAAGAGGGTCTATGACCGGACCCTTCCAAGACGCTGCCTTCGCCCTACCCAACAGCACCATGGACAAACCCATTTACACAGACCCCCCTGTCAAGACCAAGTTTGGCTACCACATCATCATGGTGGAAGGGAAGAAATGACCTGAAGGCTGGTGGCGGCAATGCACCATTAACATTGGATGCCAACCGCTGTTAAACCCCATTGAAGAATGCCCCGAAAGGAAAGATCCACTACTCTTCACGTTGACATTGGGACACTGCTTTCTCAGAGTAGATGGCACAATAAAATAAACAAATATTTCTTTCTTGCATAATGTTTTTCATGTCCTGTTAATTGCACAACAAAAGCAACAATGAAATGCTCTGTAAAGAGACACAGGCTATTAAGATGTATGTACTCCTGTCTGTAGCTAATAAAAAGTGGTTTAATTTTTACACTGGTGGTCAATTAAACAAACATTGTAAAATGTATGTGAATGAATTCCCATTGAGTTTGTTGCAGAAACTTACTCTGAACAAACATGTTTACAATTAATGTTTGACATTACCTCGCTTTTCATCATGCAACCAACGGTATACCACTTACATTCCAAGTAATTGAATAACCTAAAGTTAGATCAATTCAATAATCAAACTAATTTAAAGAATAACCTAGAAGTAAGAGTCCCACTTCGACAGCTCATTGGCCCAGAAATATGGAATCAGATGACGTAGTGTTTCCGGGTTCCCTTTCTGCCGGAGATCACAAGGTAACTTTCGGTCAATTCGTTCCGGCGACAGGGATCGACTGATTGGGTTTGGCTGCTGAAGGTAAGAATGTTGTGAGCTTGCCAAGTAAATGGGGGTGTCAATTGCTAGCTGGCCGCTGTAATCTTATTAACAATGTAATCCGTATGTAGATAATTGAGGTACATTTAAATGGCCAATATAAATATGTCTGCATTCATCTCTAACAGCCGACTGCTCAAATGAAAGCACGTAGAATATGTCTATTTTGAAGATCAAAATATGTTTACTTGTAGCGTCAGTGAACTGAAACTAATTCTTGTAATGCGTGTGGCCCTCTGGACTGTCTGTCAAATTTGGGAATTTGAAGAACACTAAACAGTATCACTTTCAGTCGTTTAAAGTGTGTTTCTTTCGGTTTACCAACAGCCTGGCCTACTCGCAGTAAGCAGCGGTGAATTGCACCTGCGTGTAGAGCAACGTTGTGTTCACAGTTGATGTGCAAATATAACTTGCAATCAGGTGGCAACTTTTTTTAACCAAATGATGTTGATTGTGGGTGGCTATACTGTGTTGAACGTTTCAACAGGAAACTGTTCCATAAACATAAGGTTGCCAACAAACAACGCATACACATTTGTATAGCAGCAGAATAAGATACCGGGTAGGGAGTGGGCTATTTAATTACGTTTTACTCACCACGTTTATTCCGGAAAATGTCTGTTCTCACTCTGGTAGCCTATGGACAAACATTAAGAATAAGCTACGTGGTGAGTTGATGCCTATTCGGCAGCTAGTTAGCTAGGTCAATTGATCATGCTACTTTGTATGCGTTGTTTGTTGGCAAAATTGTTCTTTACGAAGTTTTTGGAACAGATTCCTGTTGGGACGTTCCACAAATTATACCTACCGTTGACTGCTGCTGTATGATGGATGCGTCACATGATATCATCACGACCCATATAAATAGATCGCCTAGTCAGGATTCATAAGGTGAAAGAAAATCATATTGTCCACATATTGATCATGACTTATGTGTATTGCAACAACACTGTGACTTAAGCTCTGTGTCTGTGTTTCTCCGGTCCACTTGTCAATGTGTAGTCCAATCAAAGGATGCTATCCAGGTTTGATGTTTAAGCCAGTTATGACGGCTTAAAGAGCGAGTCAGCGTGACCAGGAGTAGCCCAGTACTCTGACCCTGATCAGCTCATCGTGGGGTGAGCTAGGAAGATGATATCATTGGTCGCGGCTGGCTCCATCTTCTTCAGTTGGCTGAGCTGTGGACATTGGTCAGTGAGTCAACTGGCTACTGGGGCTGGGTCTCAACACTGTGTCGTGGCTTCTTCGCCTCATCTCCTTCAGGAGAGTATACTGGGTGTGTTCCCACCACTTTGCTACCACCTGTCCTGCCCTACTCTGCCAGATCAGTGATCATGGAGAGGACACAAGGAAAGGAAGCTAGTTAATGAGACACAGCCGGAGTAGCCTATATGAGGACCCAGAGCACAGTAGACAGGGTTGGTTGTTGTTCACAGGGAGAGGTAATTCAGGCATTGGAGGAGTGAAGGCAAAGTTCATTTTCACATTCTGGCTGCACCCTGTCCTCACATAGGACAGCTAACCTAGGGAGCAAGAGGCCAGCACTGGGAGAGAGGTGCCGTATGTGTGTATACACATTTGACCATACTTGTGAGTACCAAAAGTCAGCGCAAAACTGTAAATCAACCAGAATTCAGAGAAGTGAGAACATTTAGCTGGTTCTCACTTGTAAAAAGGCTATTTTGGGCTTAAGAGTTAGGTTTAGGGTTAGAGTATGGGGTAAAGGAAAATATGATGTTGAATGGAAATCCATTCCCTTTTTAATGGAGCCTCCGGCATGTGACATACTGTAGTAGTAAACTACCGTTCGGTGTAGAAACCCTCTTGTCAAAAATAACAAGCGGTCTAGAACAGGTAGACGAGAATCCTAACCTAATGATGTTATTGATAGATCAAACCTGACCATCACTGCTGACTGTTTTCACTTACCCTTTTTCCTCACATATATTAATACCTTTTATTTTGTGTTCCAACATTAGGCCTACTCTGTTTGGATTGAGTGGACTTGGAACCAGACAGCATCAGCATAAAGTGAGCCCCTACTTGTCTCTGGATCCTTGGCATCGATAAGGCTTGTCTCCTCTCAGGTTCTACCTGACATTTAACCCCTGACCCCCCCCATCCAATATGGGTCTCCACCAATCAGAACTCCACTCCCTGCTCCTCCTCCCCCTCCACCTCCTGGTGTGGCTGTACTCCCTCCTTTCCTTCCTGCCCTGGTACTACCTCACCGGGGCTGGGGAGAAGAGAACCCAGGCCACCCGGGTCAAGGCTCGCTCCACCTCTGGCCACTCCGAGGGGCCGTACCGCTGTGTAGACCGCTTCCAGAGCTTGGCCACAGAAGACTTCCCTGGGAAAGACACGCTGGACAAACTGTTCCAGCAAGCTGTCCAGCGCTTTGGGGACTCTGACTGTCTAGGGACAAGAGAGGTACTGAGTGAGGAGAATGAGCACCAGCCCAGCGGAAAGGTCTTTAAGAAGGTAACCTACATGCATACGCCTGTCATAGTGCTACGTACGCCTGTCATAGTGCTGCGTACGTCTGTCTTAGTGCTGCGTACGCCTGTCATAGTGCTTCTGTAAGTTGCTCTGGATAAGAGCATCTGCTAAATGACTAAAATGTAAAGGTCATATTGCTACATACGCCTGTCGTAATGCTACACACGCCTGTCTTAATGCCGCGTTTACGTGCTTCCGACGTGCAAACTGGTTGAACGTGACACGTGTATAACTACAACCAGTTAGAAATGTCAGTTTCCTAGTTCCGACTAGCATTTGAATGAGGCATTAATGCTACACACGTGTTAATGCCACACGCCCGGCACCGTGCTGCACAGTGCCACAAATGCCTATTGTTGTGCTCAGTTCACATGAAGCTACATACAGTTGAAGTCGGAAGTTTACATATACCTTAGCCAAATACATTTAAACACATTTTTTCACAATTCCTGACATTTAATCCTAGTAAAAATTCCCTGCTTTAAGTCAGTTAGGATCACCACTTTATTTTAAGAATGAAATGTCAGAATAATAGTAGAGAGAAATGATTTCTTTCATCTTTTATTTCTTTCATCACATTCCCAGTGGGTCAGAAGTTTACATACACTCAATTAGTATTTGGTAGTATTGCCTTTAAATTGTTTAACTTGGGTCAAATGTTTTGGGTAGCCTTCCACAAGCTTCCCACAATAAGTTGGGTGAATTTTGGCCCATTCCTCCTGACAGAGCTGGTGTAACTGAGCCAGGTTTGTAGGCTCCTTGCTCGCACACGCTTTTTCTGTTCTGCCCGCAAATTTTCTATAGGATTGAGGTCAGGGCTTTGTGATGGCCACTCCAATACCTTCACTTTGTTGTCCTTAAGCCATTATGCCACAACTTTGGAAGTATGCTTGGGGTCATTGTCCATTTGGAAGACCCATTTGCGACCAAGCTTTAACTTCCTGACTGATGTCTTGAGATGTTGCTTCAATATATCCACATAATTATCCTTCCTCATGATGCTATCTATTTTGTGAATGCACCAGTCCCTCCTGCAGCAAAGCACCCCCACAACATGATGCTGCCACCCCCGTGCTTCACGGTTGGGATGGTGTTCTTCGGCTTGCAAGCCTCCCCCTTTTTCCTCCAAACCTAACGACGGTCATTATGGCCAAACGGTTCTATTTTTGTTTCATCAGACCAGAGGACATTTCTCCAAAAAGTACGATCTTTGTCCCCATGTGCAGTTGCAAACCGTAGTCTGGCTTTTTTATGGCGGTTTTGGAGCAGTGGCTTTTTCCTTGCTGAGCGGCCTTTCAGGTTATGTCGATATAGGACTCGTTTTACTGTAGATATAAATACTTTTGTATCTGTTTCCTCCAGCATCTTCACAAGGTAATTTGCTGTTGTTCTGGGATTGATTTGCACTTTTCGCACCAAAGTACGTTCATCTCTAGGAGACAGAATGCGTCTCCTTCCTGAGGGGTATGACGGCTGCGTGGTTCCATGGTGTTTATACTTGCATACTATTGTTTGTACAGATGAACGTGGTACCTTCAGGCGTTTGGAAATTGCTCCCAAGGATGAACCAGACTTGTGGAGGTCTACAATTGTTTTCTGAGGTCTTGGCTGATTTCTTTTGATTTTCCCATGATGTCAAGCAAAGAGGCACTGAGTTTGAAGGTAGGCCTTGAAATACATCCACAGGTACACCTCCAATTGACTGAAATGATGTCAATTAGCCTATCAGAAGCTTCTAAAGCCACATAATTGTCTGGAATTTTCCAAGCTGTTTAAAGGCACCTTCAACTTAGTGTATGTAAAACTTCTGACCCACTGGAATTGTGATACAGTGAATTAAAATAAAATAATTTGTCTGTAAACAATTGTTGGAAAAATGACTTGTGTCATGCACAAAGTAGATGTCCTAACCGACTTGCCAAAACTATAGTTTGTTAACATAAACTTTGTGGAGTGGTTGAAAAACGAGTTTTAATGATTCCAACCTAAGTGTATGTAAACTTCCGACTTCAACTGTATGTCTACATAAAGCTGTCTCTCTTCGCAACACATTATCCTTACCCAGCTCTAGCTGACCTATAATAAACAAGGAAGCGCACTCTTCCTCTTTTCAAATAGGATAAGAGCGCCTGCCAAATTACACAAATTTTACATCGACTAACAGGTGACATTGTCTCCTCTCTTGCAGCTGATTCTGGGGGATTACCGCTGGCTGTCCTACCAGCAGGTAGACTCTGTAGTGAGTTACATGGGCAGTGGGTTGGCAGCACTGGGCCAGCAGCCTAAGAGTATGGTTGCCATCTTCTGTGAGACGAGAGCTGAGTGGATGATCTCTGCTCAGGCCTGCTTCAGATACAACTTCCCATGTGAGTACTATACCCTGGGGCAGCTTCCCAAATGGCACTCTATTCCCTACCTACGTAGTGCACTACTTCTGACCTAAAGTAGTGCACTACATAAGGAATAGGGTGCGTTCTGGGAGAAGATGGAAGGCTCAACATGACTAGATGTAGCCAACTAAACAACAGGGCTTTCTTTCCTGAAAGTTTGATTAATCATAGTCATGTTGGCCTGGTGTTGGGATATCTATAACATATAAAGTTATATTTAAATAGAGGTACATTGTATTAGATTAGAATGCCTTTTGTCCACTAACATGGGAATACATTTTGTTCAGGTCAGCACATAACAAATACATTCATACAAATTCAGAGTACCCTGTCATGTACCCTGTCATGTACCCAGTCAGTTCAGTACCCAGTCAGTTCAGTACCCAGTCAGTTCACAATGAGCAGAATTAGGATGTACATAATTCAAGAATGTACCTAATTCCCAATCAGTCCGGAAAGTATTGTGCAAGAGGTAGAAAATGACCCTAACACAATGTCCAAAGTGCATCAACATTGCTCTGTGTTTACACAGTGGTGACGTTCTATGCGACACTGGGAGAGGAGGCGGTGGCGTTTGGACTGAACGAGACGGGAGTCACACACCTCATCACCAGCACAGAACTACTGGAGACCAAACTGAAGGTGAGCTAGAACTACCTGACCTAGAACATAGAACCGGAGTACCTAGAACGGCTCAGTTGGTTTGAAATGTGGTGGTGCAGCAGAGTTGAGGGTTTGACCGAATGGACAGAATATACAAAACCATGTTTTTTCCATGACATAGACTGACCAGGTGGATCCAGGTGAAAGCTATGATCCCTTATTCATGTCAGTTGTTAAATCCACTTCAATCAGTGTAGATGAAGGGGAGGAGACCGGTTAAAGAAGGATTTTTAAGCCTTGAGACAATTAAGACATGGATTGTGTATGTGCCATTCAGAGGGTGAAGATTTAAGTGCCTTTGAAAAGGGTATGGTAGGTGTCAGGCGCACCGGTTTGTGTAAAGACCTGCAACGTGGCTGGGTATTTCACACAACAGTTTCTCGTGTGTATCAATGGTCCACCACCCAAAGGACGTCCAGCCAACTTGACACAACTGTGGATAGCGTTGGAGTCAACATGGACCAGCATCCCTGTGGAACACTTTCAACACCTTGTAGAGTCCATGTCCTGCTGAATTGAGGCTGTTCTCAGGGCAAAAGGGAGGGTGCAGCTCAATATTAGGAAGGTGTTCCTAATGTTTGTACACTCCGAAGTAAACATATGTGTCAACTAGCCTCAATTTTCAGTCTTTCACATATATGTTGCAATTGTCTGAGACTATTTGCCAACCGTAGCTAAGGCACGTGTCTGAATTGGACATTTTTTACATATCCAAACTTTCCCAGAGACTCCCTCGGAGAGTGGGGTCACGGCCAGGGATGCATTTCTACTAGCTAAGTTAACTTTTCTCCTCCCTCTATTCTTCACAGGGTATTCTCTCTCAGATCCCCAAGCTGAAACACATAATCTCTGTAGACCAGAGGAGGGTCAGTACAGAGGGATACCCACCTGGTCTCGCCATCCACAGCATGGCATCAGTACAGGAGCTGGGGTCACAGCCTGACAACTGTGAGTAACACCAGAGTACTGCATGAGGAACGCTATGAAAAGGACACAAGTAATGTTAGAGCATGGTTTTGGTCCGTACCAGCACTAAAACACTTGATTCAACTAGTTATCAATATCTTAATTGGCCGAATCAGGTGTGTAAGAGCTGTTGAACCAATGGCTGTGTCTGTTACAGTGAAGTGAGACCTGTTGAACCAACCAATGTCTCTGTTACAGTGGCTAGGCTGGTGGTGAGTCCTCAGCCATCAGACCTGGCTGTAGTGATGTACACCAGTGGTTCTACAGGCAGACCCAAAGGAGTCCTGGTCGTCCACAGCAACCTCACCGCTGGAATGACCGGACAGTGTGAACGCATCCCTGGCCTAGGGTGAGTGACAGTTGGGTTTAGTAGTTTTACAGGGGGGAGAATAGGCTCTCTCCCTCCCTGCCTCCTGAGGCACCCCCTTAACCTCTCAGGGATCATTGGGGCGCTAGCGACCCACTCCCGACACCACCAGGTAAAATGTAAAGCGCCAAATTCAAAATCCCAAAGTTGAATTATTAAAAATCCACCAATATACAAGTGTTTCATACTCATCAAAAGCTCTGTTTCTTGGCAATATCACAGCGTTGTCAGATTTCAAAAAGGCTTTACGGCGAAAGCACTACATTTGATTGTTTGAGGACAGCACCTCACATACTTTCTCATAGCCATGAATTCATTAGCCAGCGTGGCACACACATAACACATTTCACAGCAAAAACAAATCAATTACCTGTTGAAGAACTTCTGCTGAGGTCATCCTAAGTGTCCAACGAAGACAATCCATGGTTCTTTTGTTAGAAAAAGTCATGTATTATATCCATAAATCTCCATTTGGTTCACGCGTCATAGTCAGAAACGACAGCCTCCACTAGTCCATTGAAACGTGGCGCGAACTCGTTCATCTTATACCTATAAACTTGTCCAAGAACAATCAAACATCATTTTAAATGTATCCTTAGGAACACTTTTACGTATATTTACTATAATAAATCAACCGGAATATAAACTGAGCTCTACAGACCGAGGGAAACACAGTGCGCGCTTGGCGAGAGCG
>QNTS01000826.1:209255-221140 GCA_003317085.1 Hucho hucho
TGTTTCCTATCCAATGGTACCAAATATGTGCATATCCTATTTTCTGGGCCTGAATGGGAGGCATTTTACTTTGGGCACGCCAGGCTCTCCAAAACGGTCAAGTTGTGCAGTGATCCCTAAGAAGTTAACCCATACCCATAACTCAGGGGTTCTCAAACTTTTTTGATAGCATATTCATCAGGGACCCCTTCATAATCAGAACACAACTCGAGTGAGATAAAAAAAAATTGCATACAAGGAGTTTTACTATGACATTGGCAGTGCATGGCCGAACGAACTGAGTATCGGGCCCTGGGGAGGAACATATTAAAGGCGCACCTCTTGGAATTGGAGAGAACATTTTCAAGCGAATTTCCTGTAATTCTATAGATTTTGTCATGGGACATAGATGTTTTGTTGTTGCAGCTTTAAAGCTAATATCCTGCAATTCTACACATGTTTTCATGAGGCAGAAAACTTTGCAGCTTTTTAAATTGCACTGCATTTATGGGGGGAATACAAGAAGTATTGATTTGAAAATATTTAATTGGTGGAGTACTGTGGATACCAATATCCCTGTGAGCCTCCAAGGCCCATGTAGCCAAGGGTTAAGAACATAAATTCTAGATTAATATTATTATATTGTATTACACACTCTTAACTTATTCCATGGATCCCTGAGACAAAATCCATTGTTCATTTCAACAACAAAAAATGTACCAGTCAAAAGTTTGGACACACATTCTCATTCAAGGATTTTTCTTTATTTTTACTATTTTCTACCTTTTCTACAATAATAGTGAAGACATCAAAACTATGAAATAACACATGGAATCATGTAGTAGCCAAAAAAGTGTTTAAAAATCCAAATATATTTGAGGTTCTTCAAATAGCCACCCTTTGCCTTGATGACAGCTTTGCACACTCTTGGCATTCTCTCAACCAGCTTCACCTGGAATGCTTTTTAAACAGTTCCCACATATGCTGAGCACTTGTTGGCTGCTTTTCCTTCACTTTGCGGTCCAACTCATCCCAAACCATCTCAGTTGAGTTGAGGTCGGTTGTTTGTGGAGGCCAGGTCATCTGATGCAGCACTCCCATCACTCTCCTTGGTCAAATAGCTCTTACACAGCCTGGAGGGGTTTTGGGTCATTGTCCTGTTGAAAAACAAATGGTAGTCCCACTTAGGGCTGGGCGATATGGCCAGAATATTATATCAAGGTATTTTAAAAAAGATTGACGGTATTTGACTGTGTTTTATGTTTTTTTTATAATAGAAGTTCTAAATTTGTTTTATGAGTAGTGATTGACCCTAGGGTTGGAAACCATACATTCTAGGTGATTTCAATGGGTCTTTCTCCATTCTGATTGTTTTATACTGTTGTATTCAACTTCAACCCTAAAAAAGTCATTTTCATACATTTCTGCATTTGAGATCATTTCCACACTGCCATGTAGGGCTGCACGATATGGGCAACTAATCTGGGCCTTATTTTTAACCAAATGTTTTGATTCGGGTTAACTGTTGGAATCATGGGAATATAATGTCTATTCTTATTCCATAGTTAGAATATAATAGTGGGCACTTTTAATACAGTGTTTGACATGACAACGAATGAAAATGCCAGGGAGAAGTTATTGTGACAGGGTAGGAACTAATGTGTTGATAGGTGTTTCCTAGGGGACCCTATAATCTTTGGCTACATTTCATGGTTTCTCTTAGCTACTTTATGTAGCTAATAAATTCTTGCTTTGCGTTTACCTATTCAATTTAGAAGACACTGTTGCACAAACAACATGCAGATATTTTTTTTAGGTCTACACAATTGTTAGTTGTGAAAATCAAATCTGGTATCAGGACAAAAGGTGACACAGAGTCACCAAGTAAGTTCTAATTATTTTTATTCACTCAAGCAATAAATGGTAAATGCAATTTTCGTATATACGGGTTCAATGTAATACCACGCAGGGTTAACAGAGAACTGACTAGCGCCTTACAATACCTTCTTTTAATACTCTGACAGTGTTAGTTCCTGCTTCATGAGCTGGCCTGTCAGAGTAGAGACTGGGTGTGGTTTTAGACTTGCCCAGTCTATCGTAGGCGCACAGGCTGGTCCCAGCCCCCAGGCGCTTCAGCTTTCAGGCGTTGTTGCTGGGCAGATTATCTATGCCCTCACCCCCTAGATACTGAGGCCAAAAGTTCAGCTCCTTTTTTGTGTCTCAACCTAGAAACTGCTTGTTTGCAACATTTTCTATTCATGTGTTCCTAGCTCAACATACTGTTATCTCCCAAGGCTAAACACAGCCCTTTAGCCAGTCAGACACCAGGTGTTTGCACAATCCACTGTATTGTTCCACAATTTATCAGCCTTAGCTCAAACACATTCCTGTGTAGCAAAGAAACATATTCTCAAACCTAACAATCCCCCTTTTCACACCCAATAGGGTGTGAATATAAATGCAGCAATAACTCATATAAATGCAACAATGGTGAATATACTACCAGCATAAAAGTAAGAAATGTTTATATGAAAAGTAAATATCTGTAGATAGACAAT
The DNA here is from genome assembly GCA_003317085.1 of Hucho hucho. Taxonomy (NCBI): domain Eukaryota; kingdom Metazoa; phylum Chordata; class Actinopteri; order Salmoniformes; family Salmonidae; genus Hucho; species Hucho hucho. The sequence continues at coordinate 211,793 of QNTS01000826.1, forward strand.
TAGAAGTTAACGTGTTTTTGAGTCCCCCTTTTGACACCCACTAGGGTGTCACTCACTAAATACAAAAACATAAAACAGAAGAAAACAGAAACCTTTTGTCCTGATACCAGATTTGATTTTCGCAACTCTAACACAATCACTGGTATTATCAGGCTGTATAGCTAATTACGCTTGCTCTTACTCAGTACATTTTATTAGCTAGCTAGCGATTACCGGCTAACAAGATTTAACAAGAGGAACAACTTGCCAAGAAATGACAAACTAGCTATTTTGCAGATGTAAGAAATACTGGCTAATAGTGTAATTTATAGAATGTTAGTAGATTTATATTAAGAAGCAAAGTGACAACTGCATCGTTGTCATCAACAGGGTTGCATATGCTGCACTGACCATGCAGATGTTACGCATGCAGTCTCGTGGTTCGGAACATCAAATGCGCTCCTTGTGTGACGGGCGTGACTAGGTCTGTGTGGAAAGCGGCGTGGAGAGAGAAATCAAGTAGTGAAGTAAACTATCAAATGGACGTTACACACTGCGTATCACATTAAAAAACCCAAACCGGTCCGTGGATCAATAAACGCAAAAAACGGATGTTATGGTATATCGCTGCAGAATGTTGAATTACCAACAGTGTCACCAGCAAAGCACCATCGCACCACCACCTCAATGCTTTACGGTGGGAACCACACATGCGGAGATCATCAGTTCACCTACTCTGCGTCTCACAAAGAAACGGATTGGAGCCAAAAATCTCACATTTGGACTCAACATGACAGATTTCCACCGTTCTGATGTCCATTTCTTGGCTCAAACAAGTCTCTTCTTATTATTGGTGTCCTTTTTAATAGTGGTTTCTTTGCAGCAATCTGACTGTGAAGGCCTGATTTCACGCAGTCTCCTCTGAACAGTTGATGTTGAGATGTGTTTGTTACTTGAACTCTGTGAAGCATTTATTTGGGCTGCAATCTGAGGTGCAGTTAACTCTAATGAACTTATCCTCTGGGTCTTCCTTTCCTGTGGCAGTCCTCATGAGAGCCAGTTTCATCATAGCGCTTGATGGCTTTGCAACTGCACTTTTTTTTATTTTATATTTTGATTTAACACTTTTTTTGGTAACTACATGATTCCATATGTGTTATTTCATAGTTTTGATGTCTTCACTATTCTATATAGTAAAAATAAAGAAATTCAATGGGTTTAGTTGGTGTTCTATCCTTTGACTGGTACCGTATTCCTGTCCGCAGACCCCACTTTGAGAACCCATGCTCTAACTGTATTCCTAACCTTAACCCTGTTCTTTGCCTGACCTAACTTCATATACATAACATACCTGCTCTCTAAAAACCTTTCTCTAACCCCTGACCCCATGCAATATTATAATGTATCTGTTCTCTGTCCTAAAGACTCCTAAATAGCCTACCTGCCTCCTGTCCTTAAACCAATGACCCTAACGCTAACCATGTTCTTTCTCAGGCCTAAAGACACCTACATAGCCTACCTGCCTCTGGCCCATGTGTTGGAAATGACAGCAGAAATCTCTTGCATGGCGTACGGCTGTCCCATCGGTTACTCCTCCCCTCAGACACTCTCTGACCAGGTAATGAACGCTTGATTTCATCAGTGGTTCCCCTGTTATTCTGTCTGCATACTGTCACTGAAGATATTTAAAGCCTCTTCATCCAGTCCTATGTTGTCTTTTCTCTCTCTCTCCAGTCCACTAAGATAAAGAGAGGAAGTAGAGGAGACAGCTCTGTGCTGAAACCAACTCTGATGGCTGCTGTACCGGTAAGACAACACGTGTCTGTCTGGTCTGCTGTACCGGTAAGACAACACGCGTCTGTCTGGTCTGCTGTACCGGTAAGACAACACGCGTCTGTCTGGTCTGCTGTACCGGTAAGACAACACGCGTCTGTCTGGTCTGCTGTACCGGTAAGACAACACGCGTCTGTCTGGTCTGCTGTACCGGTAAGACAACTGTCGTGGAAATTCAGTACTGAGAGAGACTTGGTCATTTCTTCAAACAATCATCTTTATTTAATATCGATTTAATTATTGCAATAATGAAACCGTCAGCCAATAGTCTTGACTGTTAGGCTGAGAGCCTAACTAATAATGAAAAAACACACATCTCATATAGGATGACTATAATGCTTAGTCATGCAGATCAAGGGGCATCTTAAGCCATCCTGTCTGTTTCTGCACCTGGTGTTATCTTAACCCCCGACCCTGGCCTAATTTCCCAGATGCCAGGATGTCTAAGAACCATTGTGGCCTTTGTTCTACTCCTCTCTATCCCAGTTACAACCACTCCACATCCTGCGTATGGAATGCCAGCTGTAGGTTTTATCACCAGGTCAATCAATTGTCAGCTCAAACCCCACAGGCCCAACTCGAACCACAGACACAGATGAGAGGGTACTCATCAACCCTTATTTGATGCATAAACAGTATTATAACACATCTGTCTGGTCTGCTGTACCGGTAAGACAACACACGTCTGTCTGGTCTACTGTACTAATTGTTTGTTTGTTTGAACAGGAAATACTGGACCGCATCAATAAGAATGTGATGAGTAAGGTTGGGGAGATGAGCTACATTCAGAGGACGCTGTTCAACCTGGGATACAACTACAAACTGGAGCAGGTCAAGAGGGGTTACGATGCTCCTCTCTGCAACGTGTAACAACACTTTATACCTCGCTAACATGTGATATGTAGTAGTAAAATGTGTTTTCTGACTATCACATTAACCTAGAGGATAAGTATTATTTGCATGTTAAAAATGATTCATTGTAAATCACCTAGAATAACAACACATGTATCCAAATAGGGAATCATACATTAAACAGAAGTACTTTAAATGAGGGTTAAAGTGTATTAGTGTGTGTTTACAGTTCTGTGTGTGTCTAGGCTGCTGTTCAGTAAGGTGCGCAGGCTGCTGGGCGGCAGGGTGAGGCTGATGTTGTCTGGAGGGGCTCCTCTTTCCTCCGCCACACAGAGGTTTATGAACATATGTTTCTGCTGTCCTGTGGGCCAGGGGTACGGACTGACCGAAACCTGTGGAGCTGGCACCATCACCGAGGGTAAGGGAAAGGGGGATACCTAGTCAGTTGTCCAACTGGATGTATTCAACTGAAATGTGTCTTCCGCATTTAACTCAAACCCTCTGAATCAGAGAGGTGCAGGGGGCTGCCTTAATCAACATCCACGTCTCCGGCTCCCCGGGAGGGTATGGAGTGAGGAGGGCGGGTAGTATATAAAGCCTTTGCTTTATCGGCATAACTAAAGGTTGTGTTTCCTCTATTCCCCCTGTCCAGTGGCAGACAACAGCACGGGGAGAGTCGGAGCTCCTGTCATCTGCAGTGAGGTCCGACTCAGGGACTGGCTGGAGGGAGGCTACACCAATCAGGACAAACCTCACCCCCGAGGGGAGATTCTGATTGGAGGGCCTAACATCACTATGGGTTACTATAAGAACGAGAGTAACGGCCAGGACTACTTTGTGGACGAGAAGGGTCAGAGGTGGTTCTGTACAGGAGACATCGGAGAGATCCACCCTGACGGATGTCTGCAGATAGTGGGTGTGTAACGTGTGTAACGTTGGGTGGGTGTGGAACGTGTGTGTGTTGGAGGATTTTCTCATTGTCCATCATAGGCATATACATTCTAATCTAGTGGCCAAATGTATTTTAACAGTTAAAAGCACCTGTAAATTAAGTTATTTTAAAGCAATATCTTGCATTGTGGCGTGTGTGTTGTTCGTTAGACCGTAAGAAGGACCTAGTGAAGCTCCAGGCTGGGGAATACGTCTCTCTGGGGAAAGTAGAAGCTGCTCTGAAGAACTGCTCCCTCATCGACAACATCTGTGCTTACGCTAACAGGTGAGCCCTAGCCCAGTTTTACATCTCAGCCCTTAGTGGTAGAGGTTTACATTTGCAGAGTGTGAACTGGTCTTAGATCTGTGCTTACTGGCAACTTGTAACTCCAGTTATCTCAGCCTATATGGGTCCTTCTAACCCATGAACTCTGACCTTGGATCCATTCTTACCTCTAACCCCTGCAGTGAGCAGAACTATGTGATCAGTGTTGTGGTACCCAACCAGAAGAAGTTGACTGAGCTGGCTAGACAGAGGGGAGTGGAGGGGAGCTGGGAGGAGGTGTGTACCCACCCTGCCATGGAGAAGGAGTTGCTGAAGGAGATCGAAGAGGTGGCCACCTCAAGTAAGAACCCCTGGGTCCTATTCATTAGGGCATACCGTAGCAAAATGTTTGGCAACATAAACAAGGGTTTCTTATTGGTAAAGGTTTCAGTCTGTTTTCTTATGTTTGGTCTAGTGAATACAACCCTGATGTCCATTAGATTGATTTAGATGTTTGGATTGATTTCGTCTCACTGGGCAGGTTTCCATCGAACCAGGTTCATGCGACAATGTCAAAAAATGATTGCGGCGTATAATGGAAATGGAAAATATAGGATACATTTTCTAAAGAACTAATACAAGTTTGACGGGCAGATTTTTCTATAGTCAAACTTGTTTTATTGCGACAAATGGAAACTGTTTTTCTAATAAATCATGATGGCCAGATAATATTGCACGTACGCCAGTCGAGGCTGCTCAGAGGAGGAATAAAAATGAAAATTGTAAAACATTTAAAGTTACCCTTTTTAGATAAAACTATACTAAATATAATCACGTCACCAAACAATTGATTAAACTCACAATTTTGTAATGACTGTTTACAGTAGCATCAACAGCACTCTGTAGGGTAGCACCATGGTGTAGCTGGAGGACAGCTAGCTTCCGTCCTCTGGGTACATTGACTTCAATACAAAACCTAGGAGGCTCATGGTTCTCTCGCCATTTCCATAGATTTACACATTAATTATGACAACTACCGGAGGACGTCCTCCAGCCTATCAGAGCTCTTGCAGCATGAACTGACATGTTGTCCACCCAATCAAAGGATCAGAGAATTGATCTAGTACTTAAAGCATAAGCTTCTTCCAAAATGAAGGAGAAGCAAGATCTTTTTTTTTTTTTTTTTTCAGTTTCACTTAGCTAGCAAATGCAGCTAGCTAGTTTAGCCTACTGAAACACCCTGCTCAAACAGAGGGATGATATGTTAGCTAGCTGGCTATGACTATCCAACACAACATTGGAACTCTTCCAAGTCAAGGTAAGCTTTTAGTAATACCAATCTATTGCCACCGGGGCCCGCCGGTGTAACCACTTACTGACTGTACACTAGAGGTAGACCGATTATGATTTTTAACGCCGATAACGATTATTAGAGGACCAAAAAAAGTCGATACCGATTAATCAGACAATTTTTTTATTTTTTATTTTATATATATATTTGTAATGATGACAATTACAACAATACTGAATGAACACTTATTTTAACTTAATATAAAACATAAATAAAATCTATTTAGTCTCAAATAAATAATGAAACCTGTTCAATTTGGTTTAAATAATGCAAAAACACAGTGTTAGAGAAGAAAGTCAAAGTACAATATGTGCTATGTAAAAAAGCTAACGTTTAAGTTCCTTGCTCAGAACATGAGAACATATAAAAGCTGGTGGTTCCTTTTAACATGAGTCTTCAATATTCCCAGTTAAGAAGTTTTAGGTTGCAGTTATTATAGGACTATTTCTCTCTATACCATTTGTATTTCATATACCTTTGACTATTGGATGTTCTTATAGGCACTATGCCAGCCTAATCTCGGGAGTTGATAGGCTTGAAGTCATAAACAGCGTAATGCTTGAAGCACAGCGAAGAGCTGCTGGCAAACGCAGGAAAGTGCTGTTTGAATGAATGCTTACGAGCCTGCTGCTGCCTACCACCGCTCAGTCAGACTGCTATATCAAATCATAGGCTTAATTATAATATAATAAACACACAGAAATACGAGCCGTAGGTCATTAATATGGTAAAAACCGGAAACGATCATTTTATTCTTTCAGTGAAATACGGAACCGTTACGTATTTTATCGAACGGGTGGCAACCCTAAGTCTAAATATTGCTGTTACATTGCACAACCTTAAATGTTATGTCATAATTATATACAATTCTGGCAAATTAATTTGTCTTTGTTAGGAAGAAATGGTCTTCACACAGTTCGCAACAAGCCAGGCGGCCCAAACTGCTGCATATACCCTGACTCTGCTTGCACAGAACGCAAGAGAAGTGACACAATTTCCCTAGTTAAAATTAATTAATGTTAGCAGGCAGTATTAACTAAATATGCAGGTTTACAAATGTTTACTTGTGTGTTGATTTTAAGAAAGGCATTGATGTTTATGGTTAGGTACACATTGGTACAACGACAGTGCTTTTTTCGCGAATGCGCTTGTTAAATCATCACTCGTTTGGCAAAGTAGGCTGTGATTCGATGATAAATTACACCGCATTGATTATATGCAACGCAGGACAAGCTAGATAAACTAGTAATATCAACAACCATGTGATAGTTAACTAGTGATTATGTGAAGATTGATAATTTTTTTATAAGATAAGTTTAATGCTAGCTAGCAACTTACCTTTGGCTCCTTGCACTCGCGTAACAGGTGGTCAGCCTGCCACGCAGTCTCCTCGTGGAGTCCAATGTAATCGGCCATAATCGGCGTCCAAAAATGCAGATTACCGATTATGAAAACTTGAAATCGGCCCTAATTAATCCGCCATGCCGATTTAATAGGTTGACCTCTACTGTACACTAACGTTACTGCATGATTGTAGTGGGTTTACTAACGTGTTAATTCTATTAGCTGACTATGATGTTACTTTAGCTAATATTTATATATTTTTTACCCTTATTTTACCAGGTAAGTTGACTGAGAACACATTCTCATTTACAGCAATGATCTGGGGAATAGTTACAGGGGAGAGGGGGATGAATGAGCCAATTGTAAGCTGGGGATGATTAGATGACCGTGATGGTATGAGGGCCAGACTGGGAATTCAGCCAGGACACCTGGGTTAACACCCCTACTCCTCTTACAATAAATGCCATGGCATCTTTAGTGACCACAGAGAGTCGGGACACCCGTTTAACGTCCCATCCGAAAGACGGCACCCTACACAGGGCAATGTCCCCAATCCCTGCCCTGGGACATTGGGATATTATTTTTTGACCAGAGGAAAGGGTGCCTCCTACTGGCCCTCCAACGCCACTCCCAGCAGCATGCACGCTGTCAACAATAATATGGTGACAACGATGTAGGTTGTGTGTAGCGGTTTGGCTTGGAACGTTTTTTTCCGCCTGGTCACACAGCTGCTGTGCATTGAAGTCCAGAAGTGAAGGGACAGAAGGAGGAGACCGGAGAGGAGAGCGCATAGAAGGAATAAAATGTGGCTGCTATGAAAGTGAACTGCATTTACGAGTGATCAGGGGTGTATTCATTCCGCCGATTCTGTTAAGACTGTTCATAAAGGGAAGCAAACGTAACAAAACAGGGATAAACATTACCTGAATTTGTCCAATAGAAACTCTTGGACTAATGATTGCACCCTAGATCAGATGCTAGATGCAGGCGAGCGTGTGCAAGGTGATATTGAATGTCACGGTCTGTTGCCTCAAATTTCTCTCGACCTGTGTGCACCTACATTGTAAACTTTCATTCATAGGCTAGGTTGTAGCAACCTCATGATGGGTATAGGGAAAATATGAGTATCATGTAGTAAGTAGCCTAAACCTATCAATGTTACATTGAACTGGGTGAATGGAATATGAATGACAGTCATCCAATATGCTGTAATAGAAATAAGGCCATGCTCATGAAAAAAAGTGTCCTCTTAAACGGTACTGACCGTTTAAAAGCGCCACTCAACATGTAATTCTAAATGCCTACTGCTTGCAAAATCAATTTATTCAACAGTGTTTCTTGACATTCAAGAATGCCTGAATTGCTTCACATTGCTATTTTAAGTTTCACCATCAAATTGTTTCAGACCAGCTAGGCCTGCGTGAGTGCAAGTTATCGCCACTGTGTAAGTAGGCAAATGAGAATTATGGCAAATATTAGTTAATTCTTGCATTCTAGCCATGCTGGTTTTTTCAGGGTCCCTGAGATATTAAAGATAGCTAGGTGGGCAGGGCAGCGAGTACCACAGTATGAGTCATAATACCCATAAAACCTAGCCGTCAAACAGGGAAATGGTTCCAATCGTTTTTCCACCATTCTTTCCAAAGGGGATTTTAGAAACACTTAAAACAAGGGCTGTGTTTCGTGTAGGCTTAACCCGGGAGGACATTTTGATAACGGTGTAAATCTCTCTAGGACAAGGTGACTTATCAATCTAGTGGCCTGTATTTATCCCCAAAGAATTGTAATCCTAATGTGGCAATAATAAAGAATATAGTCACCTTGTTCGAGAGCGCGTTCCACGGTTATCAAAACGTCCTCCCAGGGTAAGCCTACACAAAACACAGCCCATGTTTTAAGTGTTTCTAAAATCCCCTTTGGGAAAAATGAATGGTTGAAAAACAATTGGAACTGTTTGACTGCTAGGTTTTGTGGGGTTCTACACAGGATGGTGCCACTTTTTATGAATGCCAATTTGCCTAATAATAGGATAATTGAAACACTTAAGCCACATTTTTATTCAACAAGTGTTTTATAGGTGTGCCGTTCAATGGAAACAGTTCAAGGGAAATGCATCATTGCAACAAATTTCTATGCAAACTTCATAAATGAAAAAAAAAAAAAAGGAAAACATTTTCAAATTTGTAATGACCTTTCACTCTTTACTTTTCCACTTCTTTATCCCACCTTCCTTCCTTCTCCCTCCCAGCTAAACTCCAGAGGTTTGAGATCCCAGTCAAGGTCCACCTCAGCCCAGAGCCTTGGACCCCTGAGACAGGACTGGTGACTGATGCCTTCAAGCTGAAGAGAAAAGAGTTAAAGAACCACTATCTCCAGCACATAGAGAGGATGTATGGGAGACAGTAATGTAATGACCTAAAACTTCACTTAATGCCCATAGGCCTCTGGTCAAAATTAGTGCACTATATAAGGAATAGGGTTCCATTTGGGGTGCAGGCCTTGAGAGATGCAGGCTTTCGCTCAGCCCTGCTGTAACACATTTTATTTCAGCTAATCAAGGTCTTGGTTACAAGCAGCCAATTAGTTGAATTTGGTGTTAGAGCAGGGCTGGAGCAAAAGCATCCACACCGTGTAGCCTCAGTCGGTGCCAGTCACGTTTCTGCTTCAGCTGACTTTGTCGTCTTGTGGCACCCTATTCCCTACACTACTTCTGTAATTTGGGACGCAGATGTAGTGTTGTTCAACAGAAACTGTTCGATACCCAGGCTACTGTTCTTTGTGTGTGTGTGTGTGT
>QNTS01000826.1:221172-270797 GCA_003317085.1 Hucho hucho
TTTTTTTTTTTACATTTTATCAAACGTTATTTGGTTGTATCGTTTTGCTTTTGTCGCACCAAACGTCACTCAGGAAACTTAAAATAGCAGCTATTTAATATATTATTTGGCCAGGAGGATAGACTGCATGGGCAATAGCAATTGATGTTTTTACCTGAATACTCAAAGCAATGTTGTGAAAATCTTAGTATCCTCATCATAACAAAAAGGTCTGTAATTAACAGTTAGGGGTCAATTTCTTTCTACAAATACTGTGTGAAAAATGGTTACTTGTTCAATTCTGGGGGTCACATGCTTTAGGGGACATCGTGGTGAATAAAAATGTTTTGTATTTTACTACTTTGTGCCTAAAGTCTTTTGTAATAAAGAGTACCTTCATTAACATACACAGTAACTTTGAAGAAAGTGGCCTGTAGCAGATTTACCAACTATAAGATGGTACATAACTGGTATACTTTAAAAAAAATCTTAAAGCAGGGTTGTACTCATCAGTCACCAAACAAACTTGTCATTGTAGCCCGTTGTAATTTGTTTTGCTATTGTGTGCCCAAATGAATACGACCCTGATTAAAGTAGCCCTCAGCTACTCCAGTCCTGGAAGTGGAAACAGTCACTGGCAATCTTCCAGACAGGCTGGTCACTGGTGGGAGAGGACTGGGCTGTGAGGAGGAAGTTCTGATTGAAGTAGCGCTGCTTTTGACCGTCAAACTTCACCTGTCCTGCGGTCACCACCAGCAGCGTGGTCTGGCCCTGGGTTGCCTGATCTGTATGGGAATATAAAGTGGGGAAAATGTTGTCCTTTTTCCACAAACCTGATCACGCAAGATCACATTCTGTGATCAGGATGGTGGAACGAGGCAAAAGTTATGTTGGACTACTATATATTTTGGTATGCAAATGCCAGTATTATACATTCTTACCATCTCAATGAATCCAAGCTTATCAAAAAACAGGATTACGGTCTAATTGCGATAATGGTGGATAAGTCGGAAGCATTTCTAAATGAGGATATCATATAGAGAAGGAAGTACATGCTGTTTAGTGTCAACAATATTATAATTGGGACTTTCTATATTTTATGGGTCTATACATTTACCTCCATTAATAAAATATTTTCCCATGTTTGAATGTATAATATCACATGTGCAATACAAGTCAATCATTGTTTACATTGTAACTGAATAAATGCCAGTTTTGAAATTATAATTGTGGGAAAGAATCTCACCATGCACTGGCTGACAGTCCAGAGTCTGGATACTGAACTCGCTGGAGGGAAGCGACTCAAAGAACTCTCCGAGAGCAGCCTGCCCTGACACAGCATTCCCGTTCCAAACCAGGGTCGCTTTGTCCAGGTAGAGCCGCATCAAGTTCTAGGGGAAGATCAACAGTAGGAGGTTAGCTATCTACAGTTGAGATATTTTAAGGCACACACAAAGAAGTGTTTTCCAAGGGAGGTGTTCGTACCTGTAACCAGTATGGTTCAGTGCATTCACACAGCCCAGATGAATCAGTACCTACCCTTCTTTTCTTGTCCATGCAGTCATAATATATGTTGGTGAACTCCTCTGAATACCTGCATGACGCATCAACGTGGGTCCTGAAATCCTAGAGAAGAGACAAGAGGTATGATTGAATGACAGCCATTGACAACTTGGTCAATATAGAGATAAGCCAGATTTCTTTTGGGGGGTGACGATAGAATTACATTTTAGAAATAATTTACTTCAATAGAATCTGAGTCAGACCACAGCGATCCTGACGCTGTGTTAAAGCAAGGGTGGGCAACTTATGGCCAGCGAGACCATTTAATCTGGCCGGGGGGGGGATTTTGTGTTTAAAAAAAACACTGCAGGCCACTCTTGAATGTCTAAAACTAGATAGACAGTATGTAAATTATAACAGACATATATAACTAGATAGACAGTATATAAGTTATATTGGGACTTTTTTTGGCCCCGCAAATTGATTTTGACTCTCAATAGAATTTTCAAATGACTTGATGATTTCCCACCCCTGGGTTACAGGGAGACCAGTCGTCCTCAGGTCTAATTAAAATGATGGCATAAGTGGTAATAGGGCGCTTGCGCTGTAAGCCTGTCAGTAGGTGGCAGTTCATGATTGAGGCCTGTAGTTAGGTGGCAGTTCATGATGAAGGCCTGTAGTTAGGTTGCAGTTCACCATGATGAAGGACTGTAGGTACAGTTAAAGTCGGAAGTTTACATACACTTAGGTTGGAGTCATTAAAACTCGTTTTTCAACTACTCCACAAATTTCTTGTTAACTATCCTTCTACAAGTAATTATAGGTCGTATTTCAACTAATACAAAATATGTTGAGGGTATTATGGGTTCCTCAGGGTGTAGGGTAAAATACGTCTTATAGGTATTATCTTTATCAAACCCGCCTTTTCTTATACAATGACAGAACTCCTTCCTGCCGCCCTCACTTCCAAAAATCCCTTTCTTATACTATTCCAATTTAATGCCTTTATCTATATACTGTTCCTCATCCTCCTCTTTGTCAAAAATCCACTTATAACGGCTCTCAGTCCTCAGACCAAATAACCAATTCTCAATTTGTTTATCTTATCACCCACTGCGCATTTCACTCACACCAAACAAATAAGGACAGACAACATATTATTTCTATCTTCCAGGTGCCCCATAGGTTATCGCCTGTGTCAGAACTGTTCTCTCAGATACAGCTTCCGTCCCTAACTAAACAACTTATCTCAGGTGCCCCATAGATTATTGTCTGTTTCAGAATTCTCACTCAGATACAGCTTCTGCTCCTAACTACTCTTGAGTACTCTTCCAGAAGTTACCCCAGCACCCCCAACACTCAGAAGGCGAGCTACTATTCTTAATTCCCAAAGGTTCTGTACAGCTGTAATTCAGACAACCCAACATTTGTCCCATCCAGATATTGATATCCCACTTAAGACACTCCCCCTTCTCTCCAATCCTTACCCTTTATGCTCAACAGGAAGAAAGTAACCAGATACTGAACCCTGATTACACCCTTAAGGTTAACTGACCTCACCTCCTGACCTCAACCCCTCCTTCTTCTAGTCCACAGATGTCCATCTGTCTCCCCTATCTCAACCGTTGCTCTACTCCCTTCTCCCAACACATTCCACAGCTATCTGTTTTCCTACAGAGACCCAGTCTCTTGCTCCTTTGATTCTATGCCTCTTCTCAATCATTTATTTAATATCTCAATGTTCAAAATGTCGAACCCAACACTATACAAACAAGAGTTCCAGTGTCATCTAAAGGCTCAGCAGTAAATGTCCACTCCCCAAGTTGATTTATAGAGGTATGTCTGACTAGTCTCTTATCTCTTTCACTCCCCTGCAGAGTTCTGTGTCTCTGCACCTCTGAGGCTCTTCTCACAGACACCCTGAACTCACACATCTCTCAGACCGTTTTGTTATAAGAAGCAGAGACTAGAAAAGTATTGTGGAACAATATTAAACCTTATAATGCATATTTATATATATATATATATATATATATATATATATATATATTGTTAATCTGTAGTCTAGAACCCTATACATGTAAGGGGAGGGGTCGTATAACCCTCTCCCTTCTATTAATACAACATAAGCATAATCAATTATTATAATACATCAAACATTTGGTGCAGCCCCTATCATGACCCCAATTTGACCCCATCATAACCAACAAAGATTCATTAACTATACAGCCTTAGGAGAACAGGTACAGGCTACTAGCAAAATGACATGGCAGAATAGGCAAGCTTTGAATTGGCTCTTAGCTGAGAAAGGTGGTGTCTGTGTAATGTTCGGAGACGAATGATGCATCTTCATTCCCAGTAACACTGCACCAGATGGATAGTTCACAACAGCTATGACCAAACTGAAAGGATTAAGGCAAGAAGTAAAAGATAAAACGCCGGATTTGACACCCATGCTTGGGATTGGTTGGATTTAGATTTGGGAAAATGGGGAGCAGTCTGACTGAGCGGTGGTAGGCAGCAGCAGGCTCGTAAGCATTCATTTAATGGGGAGAACTGTTTGAAAGTTTGTCGGCTGAATGAGCGACACCGGTTGAGCATTCCTACAGCATTTACTTCCAGAAACCATGAGAAAATTGTCTAGCTGCGGGGATTGTGCGAGGGGATTAATACTACTATCTGTAGTTATTTGTGGCACAGACGCTATTTCATCCTTTCCTACACTTAAATGACCCTTGCCTAACGATTGCGTCTGAAGCTGGGCTTGCAGTAAGGCTATCCTCACCATAAGGCGATCATTCTCCTGTATATTATGAGTACAGCGACTGCAATTAGAAGGCATAATGTTAATGTTACTACTTAGCTTCGGATGGTGGAGGTCCTGTAGAACCATGTCCGGATATAGCGTCCCGGGTGAAAAAGTTTAATGAAAAAAAGTTGTGCGAGGGATTTGTTTTTAATATATAGAACGGTGATTAAAAAGTAAAAACCGTAAAGTTGGCAGGTAGCAAAGTAACGCTAGCAACAAAACGCACAGCAGTACGTAAACAAGTCCACAAGTTGTGACAGAACTGCTTCTGTAACCTATTCCTCTGACTGAGGAAATTTAATGGGCAGCGAGGCTCAAATTATGCATACATCTACAATTTTGGAAAAAGTACCCAATTGCCATACTTGAGTAAAAGTAAACATACCTTAATAGAATATGACTAAAGTACAAGTGAAAGTCACCCATACTCTATACTGCCATAGTCTATTACAGATCAGATCAATGCAACATACATGGTCCTCATTGAGGAATGCCCAGCTCCCCTAAGTCAAGGCAAGCTTGGTCGTGTTGCTTCTGCTTTTTGTCATAAATGTGTACTAAACTGCACAGAAGTAAACTAGAAACTGCGCGTGCAGCGTTCAGTTTAGATGTTTTTGAACAAGCCTAAATTCCTATAGGCACAATTGGATATTAAATAGTTTTCCAATGAATAATGATTTTAAAAAGCAATTTATGATGTTTGCTCATTGGGTTTCAATGGGGTAAATTTAACATTTCAACTTCACTGGAAAAGCTTTTGAAGCAGGTGTTCCAAAAGTGTTTTCGGCCAATAATGTTTTGAATTGCCATGTTCACAAATGAACAAGAAAAGTCAAGCAAAACTTATATACAGTGATGGAAAAAAGTATTTGATCCCCTGCTGATTTTGTACGTTTGCCCACTGACAAAGAAATTATCAGTCTATAATTTTAATGGTAGGTTTATTTGAACAGTGAGAGACAGAATAACAACAAAAAAAATCAAGAAAAACGCATGTGAAAAATGTTATAAATGGAATTGCATTTTAATGAGGGAAATAAGTATTTGACCCCTCTGCAAAACATGACTTAGTACTTGGTGGCAAAACCCTTGTTGGCAATCACAGAGGTCAGACGTTTCTTGCAGTNTTCCACCTCCATGTTTGACGGTGGGCATGGTGTTCTTGGGGTCATAGGCAGCATTCCTCCTCCTCCAAACACAGCGAGTTGAGTTGATGCCAAAGAGCTCCATTTTGGTCTCATCTGACCACAACACTTTCACCCAGATGTCCTCTGAATCACTCAGATGTTCATTGGCAAACTTCAGATGGGCATGTATATGTGCTTTCTTGAGCAGGGGGATCTTGCGGGCGCTGCAGGATTTCAGTCCTTCACGGCGTAGTGTGTTACCAATTGTTTTCTTGGTGACTATGGTCCCAGCTGCCTTGAGATCATTGACAAGATCCTCCCGTGTAGTTCTGGGCTGATTCCCCACCGTTCTCATGATCATTGCAACTCCACGAGGTGAGATCTTGCATGGAGCCCCAGGCCGAGGGAGATTGACAGTTATTTTGTGTTTCTTCCATTTGCGAATAATCACACCAACTGTTGTCACCTTCTCACCAAGCTGCTTGGCGATGGTCTTGTAGCCCATTCCAGCCTTGTGTAGGTCTACAATCCTGTCCCTGACATCCTTGGAGAGCTCTTTGGTCTTGGCCATGGTGGAGAGTTTGGAATCGGATTGATTGATTGCTTCTGTGGACAGGTGTCTTTTATACAGGTAACAAACTGAGATTAGGAGCACTCCCTTTAAGAGTGTGCTCCTAATCTCAGCTCGTTACCTGTATAAAAGGCACATGGGAGCAAGAAATCTTTCTGATTGAGAGGGGGTCAAATACTTATTTCCCTCATTAAAATGCAATTCCATTTATAACATTTTTCACATGCATTTTTCTGGATTTTTTTCTTGTTATTCTGTCTCTCACTGTTCAAATAAACCTACCATTAAAATTATAGACTGATAATTTCTTTGTCAGTGGGCAAACGTACAAAATCAGCAGGGGATCAAATACTTTTTTCCCTCACTGTAGTCACTGATTTATAGGAATATACAGTATATTAATGTGAATGGGGATAATGTTAGAGTGCAACTTTGCAAGGCTAGCCCAGCTACTGTTATCTTTGTTGCGGGAGAGGGTCTCTTTCAGGTGCAGACATCATGAGTTTTTTGATGATTTTCTCACGGGCATTCTGTCTGTCTTTTGTCTTTTGTCAGGCAAATATACTTGTAAGGGAGTCCAGACCGCAGCATTAACTTTTGCCTTGTATTTGTATCCATTCATGCAGGTATGTGGTGAAATGTGACAATTTTGTATTTAATGTTTAATTTGCCTAGTTAGCTGTCGTTCATTTTGTTACCTGTCCAGTCATGTCAAAAATGACCGAGGTAAAGATAGTTTCAGGTTGGATATTCCACGAATATTCGCATTTTCAAACCTCAATAGCTTTCAAACCACTTGAGCCACATACTCAAATCAAGTTTCACTATGTTTGAAAAATTGCGCACAAAATTGCACAGGTCACGATTTGGACCTTAATTCGCTTTGCAAAGCTAATAAAAGTGGAAATGTGAGCAGCATTTTGTATTCCTAGTTGAATTTGTTAGGGAGTGTAAACAAAGCACTAACTTTTGTTTCATTTGAATTTCAATAGCTCCTTGGTCATGTGACCTATACTGACTTTAAACAAGGTTCAGAATGTACACTCAGTGGCCCTACACATTGCACACCCTTTAGTTTGCCCATTTCCATCTCACAGCAATTTTACATGAATTTTCAATGTTTTTCAGTGTTTCTAATTTCAATAGCTCCTTGGTCATGTGACCTACATACTTCAAACAAGGTTCCTGAATGTACAATCAGTGGGCCAACACATTGCACACCGTTTAGTTTGTCCATTGTCATCTCACACGATTTTACATGAATTTTTCAAACTTTCAAATTCCAATAGCTCCTTGGTCATGTGACCTACTGACTTCAAACAAGGTTCAGAATGTCCACTGACTACCCTTCTATTTTGCACAACCTTTAGTTTGTCCATTTTCATCTCACACGTTTTTACATTAATTTTGTAAACATTCAAATTTCAATAGCTCCTTGGTCATGTGACCTAGTGACTTCAAGGTTCAGAATGTACACTCAGTGGGCCTACACATTGCACACCCTTTAGTTTGTCTATTTTCATCTCACACAATTTTACATTAATTTGCCTGCTCTGCCCCCCTGAAGGACAGTGTCACTCACACACCTATTCACTTGGGCCTTCTCCCTGGGGCCTTCCTGACCTCCAGGCAGACCCCCATTAACCTGGTGACCTCTGACTCCTGGCCTTTAGGCCTACACTCCCTGCCCACCTACCTGCCCTCTCCCTAGGCCTGAGAGTGTATAGCTTACTCCCTTGAACTCCAGGCCTCCACACCTACTCTCCCTACCCGGTCAACAACCTTTGAGTATAGCTTACTCCCTGGAATTACTAAGACGTCTATAGTCCCGCTGTCAGGAACCACGTGCACCTGGTAACCGGCACAGGCTCTGTGTATGTGGTAATTCGAAACAGGCTCTGTGCTCCTGGTGACCCGCCCGCTTCTTTCTGCTCACAGACTAAGTCCCTACTCCAATCTCCATGGCCTGAGTGCTGTCCCCAGCCCCCCAGTCCAGCCGCCCCTGCTTGGACTCGGAGTGCCCCCCGCCTTGATGGAGGTCTCCTTGTGCACCTGATAACCTGAAACAAGCTCTGTGCACCTGGTGACCCGTCCACTTTTATCCGCTCAGAGACTAAGTCCCCAACCCAACCTCCAAAGCCGGAGTGCTGCCCCCAGCCCCTGAGTAACGCCCGGTGGTATCATCAGAGGCTTTTCTGTCTTACAAACTGGACATCAGTTGCCGCTACTAACCTTCAGCTGACTTTAACTGGGTTTTTACACCCAATCGACATCAAGTGCCAGCGTAATACTTATAGGCTTGAGAACCAAATACCCCTCACAGTATCTAGCGGCACCATCAACCGGGTGTCGGAAGAAGCACCAGAAAATAATCATCCCCTTTCAATCATTTGCTTTCCCAGTCAGACCTCCGGGACAGAACCATAGAAACAACCTTTACCAGAACTTCGTCGATATTCCTCACTTTGACATGAGGGGGTCTCAGTCACCCAACAGATTTGAGTGCGACCGCAACAGGTGGGTACGCTCCTTTTGAATTTCATCAAGTTGATATTCAGTAATCCGTGCCCAGTGGGAACCTAGGTTTCTTCCGTCCGTTTTATTGTTCCGCAGCAAATCAATGGGTGTGGATGGTACTACCCACATCAGATGCAGGCCTCCCTGCCAGACAAGCTGGAGATACCTCTCCCCACTTTGTAGGGCATGAGCCAGATCCATGCAATGCCCTATCACTGCGGGGCCAATGGGTTTAGTCTCCGCCTCAAGTCTAGTGAATGTAGAAGAGACCTCCCCATCTACAATGTGTGGGGCCGGCGAGCGCCGTAGCTTGGGAGATCCATGAGAAGGGCCTGGCACGTGTCCAGAGTTTCCGCCGCCGCCAGACCCAACCCCCAACCGGTCCACCTTCGGCCCGCCTGACGGACACCACCCCAATGAACCCCCACACACAGCCCCTTGCAAGACCACACACGAGAGACCGCGAGATGGGCCGCACAACGAACTTCCAATGGTGGCGAGAGGAGGGCGACGGAGCGACTGCTCCCCTAGCCCTGCTTGGCACCCCAGCCCGACCGACCCAGCCCTTAGAGCCAATCCTTATCCTGAAGTTACGGACATTTTTTTGCCAACTTCCCTTACCTACATTGTTATAACATGCCAGAGGCTGTTCACCTTGGAGACCTGCTGCGGATATGGGTACGGCCCGGCATGAGATTTACACCCTCTCCCCGGGATTTTCAAGGGCCAGGGAGAGCTCATCGGACGTCGTCGAAACGCTTTCCAGGGCTTGGGCCCCTCTCTCGGGGCGAACCCATTCCAGGGCGCCCTGCCCTTCACAAAGAAAAGAGAACTCTCCCTGGGGCTCCCGCCACCTTCTCCGGGATCACTCGCGTTACCACACTGGATGCATTGCGGTGCCCGTCTCCACCAGTCCGTGGACATTCTGAAAGTAGTTTGAAGTTCAGTAGGTCATATTACCAAGGAGCTATTGAAATGTAAAATCGTGTGAGATGAAAATGGACAAACTGAAGGGTGTGCAATGTGTAGGCTCTCTGATTGTACATTCTGAACCATTTTTGAGTCCAGTAGGTCACATGACCAAGGAGCTATTGAAATTAGAAACATTGAAAATCAATGTAAAAACGTGTGAGATGAAAATGGACAAACTAAAGGGTGTTCAATATAGAAGGGTAGTGAGTGGACATTCTGAACCTTGTCTGAGTCCAGTTGGTCACATGACCAAATAGCTATTGAAATTAAAATGTTGACAAAATTCATGTCAAATCGTGTGAGATGGAAATGGACAAACTAAAGGGTGTGCAATATAGAAGGGTAGTCAGTGGACATTCTGTGTAGGCCCACTGAGTGTACATTCGGAACCTTGAAGTCAGTAGGTCACATGACCAAGGAGCTATTGAAATTCAAATATTTAAATAAATAATAAAAAATAGTTTGAGATGTAAATCGACAAAAAGAATTGTGTGCAATGTGTGTCTATGCCATCGGGTTAGCGAGAACCAGTTTAGAAAGTTTTAGGAGTAATGGTTAAATAGCTATTGAAACTTGAAAATGTGATTTGTCACTATGTTGATGGTCCCTAACTGCTGTTGGTGGACATAAAGAAAACTACAGGCAAATATCCAACCTGAATCTATCTTTACCTCAGTAAATGCCGTTGTTGATTCATTAGTATGCCTCAGGTATAAATGGTACAATAGTGCACTCTCCAAGAAATATTTAGCACTTACCAAATTATTAGTGTTATTGTATTAGTGTATTGGTGTACAACATTTATAAAACGAAATGTGAGTCTTTTGAAAATATAAACATTTACATTTTGTACAATGTATTTGTTGTTGTTGATGCTTTTACTACTGAGTTTGCTCAGAGCGTGATGAGGAGAGGCAAATATATTTGTAAGGGAGTCCAGACGGCAGCATTAACTTTTGCCTTGTATTTGTATCCATTCCATGCAGTCATTAAAAGAGCGACAATCTGCAGAATTGTGTCCAGAGCCTTGTCTTCCACCTACACCTCACCAGAACACAACGCAGAAAGGTACCGGCACAGAGCTGGTTACACCTACAGTTGAAGTCGGAAGTTTACATACACCTTAGCCAAATACATTTAAACTCAGTTTTTCACAATTCCTGACATTTAATCCTAGTAAAAATTCAAGTTTGTAGGCCTCCTTGCTCGCACACGCTTTTTCAGTTCCACCCACCAATTTTCTATGGGATTGAGGTCAGGGCTTTGATGGCCACTCCGATACCTTGACTTTGTTGTCCTTAAGCCATTTTGCCACAACTTTGGAAGTATGCTTGGGGTCATTGTTCATTTGGAAGACCCATTTGTGACCAAGCTTTAACTTCCTGACTGATGTCTTGAGATGTTGCTTCAATATATCTACATAATATTCATTCCTCATGATGCCATCTATTTTGTGAAATGCACCAGTCCCTCCTGCAGCAAAGCACCCCCACAACATGATGCTGCCACCCCCGTGCTTCATGGTCGGGATGGTGTTCTTCGGCTTGCAAGCCTCACCCTTTTTCCTCCAAACCTAACGACGGTCATTATGGCCAAATAGTTATATATTTGTTTTATCAGACCAGAGGACATTTCTCCTAAAAAGTATGATCTTTGTCCTCATGTGCAGTTGCAAACCGTAGTCTTGCTTTTTTTATGGTGGTTTTGAAGTAGTGGCTTCTTCCTTGCTGAGCGGCCTTTCAGGTTATGTCGATATAGGACTCGTTTTACTGTGGATATAGATACTTTTGTACCTGTTTCCTCCAACATGGTCCTTTACTGTTCTGTTCTGGGATTGATTAGCACTTTTCGCACCAAAATACGTTAATCTCTAGGAGACAGAACATGTCTCCTTCCTGAGCGGGATAACAGCTGCGTGGTCCCATGGTGTTTATACTTGCCTACTATTATTTGTACAGATGAACGTGGTACCTTCAGGCGTTTGGAAATTGCTCCCAAGGATGAACCAGTCTTGTGGAGGTCTACAATTGTTTTTTCTGAGGTCTTGGCTTATTTCTTTTGATTTGCCCATGATGTCAAGCAAAGAGGCACTGAGTTTGAAGATAGGCCTTGAAATACATCCACAGGTTAACCTCCAATTGACTGAAATGATGTCAATTAGCCTATCAGAAGCTTCTAAAGCCATGACATCATTTTCTGGAATTTTCCAAATTGTTTAAAGGCACAGTCAACTTAGTGTATGTGAACTTCTGACCCACTGGAATTGTGATACAGTGAATTATAAGTGAAATAATCTGTCTGTAAACATTTGTTGGAAAAATGACTTGTGGCCCTGGTTAAAAGTAGTGCTCAAGAGTAGTGCACTATATAGGGAATAGGGTTCCATTTGGGACGCATGGATGTTACAGAGTATGAGATGGTTATCTCTGCTGCCTCATGATTTCCTGTCGTAAACCAGAAATGTTTTCCTTTGCATCATATTCTCATCGAGATCCATTCACACATCCCCATGATGAGGAGAGGACATTCAGACACACGTGGAGGACAATGGAATTAAATAAAAAGCTTATTTATTACTAAAAGTAGAACCAGAACGTTTCGGCTTTTGGACTTCATCATGTTCTTTTAAGCCTAATCGCGCTGGTTCTACTTTTAGTAATAGAGAAGTTTTTTATTTAATTCTATTGACTTCCAAGTGTTGCTGAATCTCCGTTCCACTTCAGTTTGCTCCTCAATTCATGCACCTTGGTTGGAAAGCGAGGCAACAGCAGTGATCCCTTCCCTTTGTACATCTCAATGAGGAC
This sequence comes from Hucho hucho, assembly GCA_003317085.1. Classification (NCBI taxonomy): domain Eukaryota; kingdom Metazoa; phylum Chordata; class Actinopteri; order Salmoniformes; family Salmonidae; genus Hucho; species Hucho hucho. The sequence goes on from QNTS01000826.1 coordinate 233,455, forward strand.
AAACATCCACCCAGACACAAACATATTGCACTTAATAATAATGATCAACATTTGATACAGCGGTGGAGGGAACAACATTCTGTCCTGCCCTCTACTGGCCAGAGAGGAAATTAGCTTTTCAAATGTTGGAGGTTATGCATCATAGGAAGTGTGCGCAATCAATAGATTGCACTACATTTTGGTTAAAACTCAGTCTGTGACAATTTTGGTTTGAAAATCCCCTAAAATGTCTTTCTTCACACCTCATAGGCTGTATTTAACTCAGCTGTGACCACACCGCTGGAGTTGCTAAACAATTAGCATCACTCATTCCTCCTACGCACATGCACACACATATAGGTGACATAGGTCACCAGTAAAGTTTGAAACATCTCTAATGACACCCTATTCCCTATATAGTACACTACTTCTGACCAGGAGCCATAGCTCTATGGTCTAAACTAGTGCACTGTATGAGGAATAGGCTGTAATTTGGGAGGTATCCTCTGTCTCTGCTTGCTCATCATGGCAAGGGGGAAAACAGGTGGGTATATGGGGGAGGGGACGGCGTTTCCAGGTAACATTTTGATCTTCCACGTATTTGGAATAATGATATATCTTTAGATATCTAACCAGGGATTCATCTAAGAAGTGATCAAAGTGAACTCCTATTGTTTGGGAATTTCACACACTGGGATGTGGTATTATCCATGTACCATGCCTCTATCTTCTCTATCAGTGGATATATCTCATGGTGAGGTCTGTGTGATAGACATAATTACGTGATGGCTTCAAGAAATACATGGGTTGTGAGCGGAAATCTGTTGTAGGACTCATATCATCACACAATCTGTCATCTTTCACATTTCTCACAGATACACACATGTAGGTACACACCCACACACACACACACACACACTAGCATGCAAGCTAAGAAGTTTGGTGGAAAAGTACTATAGTAGAGACGAGAGACAGAATGAGACATACTCACAACTCTCCTGTCTGAGTCATGAGAAAACTAGGGATGGCTTCCAATCATCACACTATCTGACATCAGAAATCCCTCCCCACTCATCTCTCTGCCCACACACTGATGGTGTGGAGACATAGGTAACTGACTGTTGACTGGAACTTATGGCACCTTTCCGATTCCAATTACTTTTAGCACAGAGTCATCAGACGTAATAGGAATAATAATACGTTTAGAGATCCGACTTTAAACTCAACATCATCTCAGCACCCAGAAGAACCAAATCATCTACTCAAATTTGATGTTAATTTGATGTTAAACATCCAATGATAAATGAATTCAATGACGTCAGCCATTGTCACAGAAATCAGGTGGTGCACATACCAACATATTGGGGCATACTCCATTCAGATGCATTGTATTGTAATGAATAAATTTTATTTTTATGATCTCTTACCATGTGGCCTAGTTAGAAAATAGACTTTTGGTTTGAGGGAGGGTGAGCGTTCTCTCTAGGGGGGAGACAAACGCTGTACGAACTACAACACTACCGTAGCGGATTTAGAAAAGGCATTTGATAAAGTACGACTGGAATTTATATATAAATGCCTGGATTTGTTAAACATTTCAGTGAGTCTCTTATTCAATAGGTTAAGGTAATGTATAGCAACCCCATGTTTCTACAACTTGATTGGAGCACCTATGGTAAATTCAATTGATTGGACAGGATTTGATAAGGCACACACCTGTTTATATAATGTTTCACAGTTGACAGTGCACGTCAGGGCAAAAACCAAGCCATGAGGACTATGGAATTGTCCGCAGATTTCCGAGACAGGATTGTGTCAAGGCACAGATCTGGGAAAGGTTACCAAAAAATGGCTGCAGCATTGAAGGTCCCCAAGAACACAGTGGCCTCCGTTATTCTTAAATGGAAGAAGTTTGGAACCACCAAGACTCTTCCTAGAGCTGTCCGCCTGGCCAAACTGAACAATCGGGGGAGAAGGGCCTTCGTCAGGGAGTTGACCAAGAACCCGATGGTTACTCTTACAGAGCTCCAGAGTTCCTCTGTGGAGATATGAGAACCTTCCAGAAGAACAACCATCTCTGCAGCATTCCACCAATCAGGCCTTTATGGTAGAGTGGCCAGACAGAAGCCACTCCTCAGTAAAAGGCACAGCCCGCTTGGAGTTTGCCAAAAGGCATCTAAAGACTCTCAGACCATGAGAAACAAGATTCTCTGGTCGGATGAAACCAAGATTTAACTCTTTGGCCTGAATGCAAAACATAACATCTAGAGGAAATCTGGCACCATCCCTACGGTGAAGCATGGTGGTGGCGGCATCATGCTGTGGGGAAGTTTTTCAACGGCAGAGACTGGGAGACTAGTCAGGATCGAGGGAAAGATGAACGGAGCAAAGTACAGAGAGATCCTTGATGAAAACCTGCTCCAAAGCGCTCAGGACCTCAGACTGGGGTGAAGGTTCACCTTCCAGCAGGACAACAACCCTAAGCACACAGCCAAGAAGACAACACAGGAGTGGCTTTGGGACAAGTCTTTGAATGTCCTTGAGTGGCCCAGCCAGAGCCCGGACTTGAACCTGATGAAACATCTCTGGAGAGACCTGAAAATAGCTGCGCAGCAACGCTCCCCATCCAACTTGACAGAGCTTGAGAGGATCTGCAGAGAAGAATGGAAGAAACTCCCCAAATATAGGTGTGCCAAGTTCGAAGCGTCATACCCAAGAAGACTCGAGGCTGTAATCGCTGCCAAAGGTGCTTCAACAAAGTACTGAGTAAAGGGTCTGAATAGTTATGTAAATGTGATATTATTATTATTTTTCATACATTTGCAAACATTTCTGAAAACCTCTTTTTCCTTTGTCATTATGGAGTATTGTGTTTAGATTGAGGGGAAAAAACAAACAATTTAATCAATGTAACGTAAACAAAATGTGGAAAATGTCAAGGGGTCTGAATACTTTTCGAATGCACTGTATGGTGCATAGAAATCCAAGAGGGTGGCCAGCAGAGAGAGGTGGGTTGGGCTGAGGGAAGCTAAGGGTTGGGATGTGGAATTGGAGACAAGTGGGAGGTGACTTGTTTGGCGGGGGATAGAATGATGGTCAAAGATAAAAGTAGAGAAATAGTCAAAATAAAACAAAACAAAAAGTAAGGGGGGCACTGAGGGGCAAAGTTGTTTAATCTAATGCCTGTTTGCCTGAGGCTGATGCCACGCAGGTGTTTGTACACATGCAAATACACACACTCTCATTCAAAACGCACACATGTGCACATACACAGATGTAAATAGTGCCATACATGCACTGAAACGTATTCAGTTGGCCGTTATGTTATGATTTTTGTTGTGCTTGATGTCTTTTGCATTGTTTTCTGTTTTTTCCTTTGTTTTTGTCTTTTGTTTATTTTGTTGGTTATGGGGGACGGTGTCTTGGGGGACTGGGGCTTGGGGGACGGGGTCTCGGATGGTTGAGGGGCAGCTCTCAGGGAACTGTGGGGGGGATCTTGGAGGGCTGGTGTCCTGGCGGTTGGGAGCTTTGGCCAGTGGCTGATAGGTCGCTGGTTCGGGTCCTCGTTTTTGACCTTGTGGGAGATCTGTCGATGTGCCCTTGAGCAGGGCATTGACCCTGGTTGCTTCAGTGGGTTTCTCTTGATGGGAGTCCGTTAGATGACTAATGTGATATAGATGTTGAGTGGCTTCACAGCAAGTTTTACAGTTTTTCCCAATTATTAACACACGTTTTCTGAAACTACATCTCAGGTACTCAAAACACAAAACAGTTAGCCAATTTCCCCAAACCCCACAGACATCTTGCAAAATGAAACACAGCAATCAAAATCATGTTCTCCCTGCTCAAAATTAAACTCTGCATACAAATGAGAGACCCACACACATCAAATGAATCTAACTTAGTGACAACCGAGATGACACTGTGACATATTCAAAACAATACTATCAGAACCTATTTCAGTGAAAATACTTATATTTTGTTGTTATACTGTATATTGTTTGTGTGTACTCAAGAAAGGAACACAAATGCAGAATTTTTAGTTTTATATTTCAACAGGACTCAAACAGCATACTGTAAGCACACATACAGTAAATATGTTTTGCATATGTCACGACTTCCACCGATGTCGCCTCCTCTCCTTGTTCGAGCGGCGTTCGGCGGTCGACGTCACCGGCTTTCTAGCCATCGCCACTCAGTTATTCATTGTTCCATTTGTTTTGTCTTGTTCCCTTCACACCTGATTATCATTCCAGTAATTACGGCATGTATATATTCCTCTGTCCCTCATCATGTCGTTGTGTGGAATTGTTCTATGTTTCATGTCGTGTATAGAACCAGGCTAGGTTCTACCGGGTAACGTGTTTTCACCCGTAATTATTTATTGTATTGTTGTTACATTTATGGACTGTGTTATTTCGTTGCGCTTGGCACTTTAGTTTTTGGCTAGAGGAGTGTTTGACGCATTGTGCGTTCATTCGTTTCTTTTGCTTCTGCCAATAAAGTGTGCGCCTGTACGATACTCTCTGCTCTCCTGCACCTGATTTCAACCCCAGTAGTGCACACCATTGACACTATAGGAAGAAAAATAGGCCTATTTGTACTACTGTATTGTATGTTAGATCAATTGTATGGAATAGATAAAGAACCTGTCAAAATACAGAAATCTAAATCTTAAGTCAAGAAACAAATACTCCATTTCAAAAACAAAATGCGTAATGTCTGTTGTTTTGGTCTGGCCACAGATTTTCATCAACATCACAGACCAGACAGCGGGAAATATCTTCTGGCATGACACATCCACCCCTGACAGGACTCTGCTGGAATGTCACCACAGGCCTCATTCATGGGGTTTGCGATCATACACCTTCCACAGCCATGCTGAAAACAACTCCTCAGTGGGGTTGAGAAATGGGGAATATCGTGGGAGATAGAGAATTAAAAACCTGGGATGGTCATGGAAGCAGTTGCAGACCTGAGCAGGCCGATGGGAAAAAAAGTCACATCCCAAATTAGAACATACATTTGCTGCTCAGGATCACCTGGCCCTCTGTTCTGGCTGAAAAAGATTGTCATGTAAGGTGTTCAGGAAATGAAGGAGATGGGCAGTGTTGTATGGTCCAAGGGTGGCATGGCGGTGGAGGGCCCCATTGTGGCTCATAGCTGCGCATATGGTAACATTTCCCCCGCGCTGGCCAGGTACAGTACCTCAATGATGGCACGTTGACTAATGATGTTCCTTCCTCTCCTCCCCGTCTTCGCTACATTTAATCCAGCCTCATCTATGAATAGGAGTTCCTGGGGGATGGGACTTGCATCCAACTCCATGATTCTCTGAAATTACAGCAAATACTGCAATTGCTGTGTAGTAAAGTTCACTGGCAACATCAATGAGTCTTTGTTTCAAGGGTGTAATACTACTACATTGCTTACTTGCACAAATTCGTACCGTTTATCCTTTGCTGTTTGGGAATTCCTTTTAAATGGTACTCTGTAGATTTGCTTCATCCGGAGATGGTGTTTCTTAACGATGTGGGCTATGGTTGATAAACTCACTCTGATGTTATGGAAGATGGCAGGGTTTCTAATCTGCTGTTGGATTCCTTGCAGTGTTATGGCATTATTTTCAACTACCATTTGCACAATGGCAGCCTCCTGTTGGTCTGTAAATAGACGTGTTCTACCACCACATAGGTGGTGGTCGTCTCTCAGTTCTACAAAAACAAAATAGCATGGAGTACAATAAACACTACAGTAGTACAGTATACAAAATAAACATGTTACAAAATAGTATAGCTCATACATGCAGTAATACATGAAACATTTACCTTGTTTCCCCTTACAGTATGTATTGGAATCTACAGTCTTTACTGTGCTTGTCCCGGATCTGCTGTTTTCGACTCTCTCTTTCTACCGCACAAGCTGTCTCTAACTCTGAATGATCGGCTATGAAAAGCCAACTGATATTTACTCCTGAGGTGCTGACCTGTTGCACCCTCTACAACCACTGTGATAATTATTTGACCCTGCTGGTCATCTATGAACGTTTGAACATCTTGGCCATGTACTGTTATAATCTCCACCCGGCACAGCCAGAAGATGACTGGCCACCCCTCTGAGCAGCCCCCATGATATGCAACTTTTCAGGGACGTCAGGAACCAATATACACAGGCAGTTAGGAAAGCCAAGGCTAGCTTTTTCAAGCAGAAATTTGCTTCCTGTAACACAAACTCAAAAACGTTCTGGGACACTGTAAAGTCCTTGGAGAATAAGAGCACCTCCTCCCAGTTGCCCACTGCACTGAGGATAGGAAATGCTGTCACCACCGATAAATCCACAATAATTGAGAATTTCAATAAGCATTTTTCTACGGCTGGCCATGCTTTCCACCTGGCTACCCCTACCCCGGTCAACAGCCCTGCACCCCTTTGGACACTGTGTTAACTACCCTCCAGATGAGCTTCAATGCCATACAACTCTCCTTCCATGGCCTCCAACTGCTCTTAAATGCAAGTAAAACTAAATGCATGCTCTTCAACCGATCGCTGCCCGCACCTGCCCGCCTGTCCAGCATCACTACTCTGGACTGTTCTGACTTAGATTACGTGGACAACTACAAATACCTAGGTGTCTGGTTAGACTGTAAACTCTCCTTCCAGACTCACATCAAACATCTCCAATCCAAAATTAAATCTAGAATTGGTTTCCTATTTCGCAACAAAGCATCCTTCACTCATGCTGCCAAACATACCCTCGTAAAACTGACCATCCTACCGATCCTCGACTTCGGTGATGTCATTTACAAAATAGCCTCCAAGACTGCATCCAATTTGTTGAGTAGAGTATATCACAGTGCCATCCGTTTTGTCACCAAAGCCCCATATACCACCCACCACTGCGACCTGTACGCTCTCATTGGCTGGCCCTCGCTTTATACTCATCGCCAAACCCACTGGCTCCAGGTCATCTACAAGTCCCTGCTAGGTAAAGCCTCACCTTATCTCAGCTCGCTGGTCACCATAGCAGCACCCACCCGTAGCACACGCTCCAGCAGGTATATCTCACTGGTCACCCCCAAAGCCAATTCCTCCTTTGGCCGACTTTCCTTCCAGTTCTCTGCTGCCATTGACTGGAACGAACTACAAAAATCTCTGAAACTGGAGACACTTATCTCCCTCACCAGCTTTAAGCACCAGCTATCAGAGCAGCTCACAGACCCCTGCACCTGTATATAGCCTATCTGTAAATAGCCCAACCAACTACCTCATCCCCTACTGTATTTATTTATTTATCTTGCTCCTTTGCACCCCAGTTTTTCTACTTTGCACATTCATCTACTGCACATCTACCATTCCAGTGTTTAATTGCTATATTGTAATTACTTTGCCACCATGGCCTATTTATTGCCTTACCTTCCTTATCTTACCTCATTTGCACACATTGTATAAAGATTTGTTTTTCTACTGTATTATTGACTGTATGTTTGTTTTACTCCATGTGTAACTCTTGTTGTATGTGTTCAACTGCTTTACTTTATCTTAGCCAGGTCGCAGTTGTAAATGAGAACTTGTTCTCAACTTGCCTACCTGGTTAAATAAAGGGGAAATAAAAAAAAAGAGCCTGTGTCCTCTCTAGGTTTCTTCCTAGGTTCCGGCCTTTCTAGGGAGTTTTTCCCAGCCACCGTGCTTCTACATCTACATTGCTTGCCGTTTGGAGTTTTAGGCTGGGTGTCTGTAGAGCACTTTGTGACATTGGCTGATGTAAAAAGGGCTTTATAAATCGATTTGATTTAATGTTGTACTACTGTAAAGTAGTAGAGAGGTCCAATGTCTGTAGTACATACCTATTCTTATTTTGGAATGTCCGGATGATGGATCCTATGGTGAAGCAGCTCAGATTGGGCAGCACTCTGCCTCTCTCAAGGTCAAACCATGGTTGACCAGCCCCTCTCAAGGTCAAACCAGGGTTGACCACATGGTCCACCATAGTCACCTGAATTTCATCAGAAATTACTCTCCTTGTTCTTAGTCTTCCTCCACCTCTACTAAGTTTGCTTCCATTGTTCTCCAAACACAGGAGTACTCACCTGTGGTCTTTTTATCCATACCAAAAGGTATGATTGCAAAGTGAACATTTAAGCAATTAGTGTTTGCACATATGAAGAGAGACAGGGATCAATTGGTAATTGAGCTTAGCTTGTTGAACAGTGTTGCTTTTCATTTGCACACAAGACATTTGAGTTGTGAAGGTTGTGCCAAAGGTAGAGAATTGTGTGTTGTGTTTTGCCAAATGTTTGTTATAGAATTGCAATCTGAGTGTAAAGCAAAACATGTGCCAGCAGTATTGCAGAGTTACAGGTTTGGGTCATTGTGCCTCATGAGCCAGTTTTAGTATACTCTTTAAACTAATTTCCTGTATCCCTTCTCCCTCATACCAGATCTCAGCTTCTCCTTTTCCCTCTGATACTGCCCACACTGTAGCAATACATGCTCCACTGTCTCTCTTTCCTGGCAACAATCACACTTTCCTGTTGGATGCTTTCCTATCACATTTAAGGTCTTATTCAACCGGCTGTGGCCCACCCTTAATCTAGTAAAAATAGCCTCTCTTCTGTCCCTTCCTGCCGTCCTCCCCTCCCCTCCCCGACTTTCCTCTGTACTTGAAATAAATGCCTGCCCTGAGTATCTCTATTCCACTGCTCCTGCCATCTCTGCACCATCACTGTCCATATCAGGCATTTTGCCTCTGCCTTGCTCATTGAAACTACAACCTCAACATCCCCACAACTAAGTGCTTGTTTAGCCAGTACATCAACTGCCTCATTCCCCTCCACCCCAACATGGGCTGGGACCCATCTGTAACCCATCTGTCTAATACTGCCATGGGTTTGTAACACTGTAACACTGTAATACGTTTCCTGTAATACGTTTCCTGACTGCCACCCCACATTCCTGCACCACAAATGCTGACCCAGTATGTCCTTGGATCTTTTGAACCATCTGTGTAAATGGCCACAAAATCCTGATGCACAGTTTCCAGACGTCTATTAAATAAATGAGATGGATCAACACCCTCCCTATCTTTCTGTAGTCTCTCCAACACTTCTAGATCAACTACAGGATGCAGGGGTAGCCATGGTGGATTTACAGGAATAGCTACCGTTGAACTAAACTCCCTTCCAAATCAAATCAAATTTTATTTGTCACATACACATGGTTAGCAGATGTTAATGCGAGTGTAGCGAAATGCTTGTGCTTCTAGTTCCGACCATGCAGTAGTATCTAACAAGTAATCTAACAAATTCACAACAACTACCTTATACACAAGAGTAAAGGAATGAATACGAGTATGTACATATAAATATATGGATGAGCGATGGCTGACCGGCGTAGGCAAGATGCAGTAGATGGTATGGAGTACAGTATATACATATGAGATGAGTAATGTAGGATATGTAAACATTATATACAAAATTGTTTAAAGTGGCTAGTGATACATTGGTTACATCCAATTCCTATTATTTAAAGTGGCTAGAGATTTAAGTCAGTATGTTGGCAGCAGCCACTCAATGTTAGTGATGGCTGTTTAACAGTCTGATGGCCTTGAGGTAGAAGCTGTTTTTCAGTCTCTCGGTCCCAGCTTTGATGCACCTGTACTGACCTCGCCTTCTGGATGATAGCGGGGTGAACAGGCAGTGGCTCGGGTGGTTGTTGTCCTTGATGATCTTTTTGGCCTTCCTGTGACATCGGGTGGTGTAGGTGTCCTGAAGGGCAGGTAGTTTACCCCCGGTGATGCGTTGTGCAGTCCTCACTACCCTCTGGAGAGCCTTACGGTTGTGGGCGGAGCAGTTGCCGTACCAGGCGGTGATACAGCCCGACAGGATGCTCTCAATTGTGCATCTGTAGAAGTTTGTGAGTGATTTTGGTGACAAGCCAAATTTCTTCAGCCTCCTGAGGTTGAAGAGGCGCTGTTGCGCCTTCTTCACCACGCTGTCTGTGTGGGTGGACCATTTCAGTTTGTCCGTGATGTGTACGCCGAGGAACTTAAAACTTTCCACCTTCTCCACTTCTGTCCCGTCGATGTGGATAGGGGGGTGCTCCCTCTCCTGTTTCCTGAAGTCCACGATCATATCCTTTGTTTTGTTGACGTTGAGTGAGAGGTTATTTTCCTGACACCACACTCCGAGGGCCCTCACCTTCTCCCTGTAGGCCGTCTCGTCGTTGTTGGTAATCAAGCCTACCACTGTAGTGTCGTCAGCAAACTTGATGATTGAGTTGGATGCGTGCTTGGCCACGCAGTCATGGGTAAACAGAGAGTGCTGAGAACGCACCCATGTGGGGCCCCAGTGTTGAGGATCAGCGGGGTGGAGATGTTGTTTCCTACCCTCACCACCTGGGGCCGGCCCGTCAGGAAGTCCAGGACCCAGTTGCACAGAGCTGGGTCGAGACCTAGGGTCTCGAGCTTAATGACGAGCTTGGAGGGAACTATGGTGTTAAATGCTGAGCTGTAGTCGATGAACAGCATTCTTACATAGGTATTCCTCTTGTCCAGATGGGTTAGGGCAGTATGCAGTGTGATTGCGATTGCGTCGTCTGTGGACCTATTGGGACGGTAAGCAAATTGGAGTGGGTCTAGGGTGTCTGGCAGGATGGAGGTGATATGATCCTTGACTAGTCTCTCAAAGCACTTCATGATGACGGAAGTGAGTGCTATGGGGCGATAGTCATTTAGCTCAGTTACCTTAGCTTTCTTGGGAACAGGAACAATGGTGGCCCTCTTGAAGTATGTGGGAACAGCAGACTGGGATAGGGACTGATTGAATATGTCCGTAAACACACCAGCCAGCTGGTCTGCGCATGCTCTGAGGACACGGCCAGGGATGCCATCTGGGTCAGCAGCCTTGCGAGGGTTAACACATTTAAATGTTTTACTCACATTGGCTGCGGTGAAGGAGAGCCCGCAGGTTTTGGTAGCGGGCCGTGTCGGTGGCACTGTATTGTCCTCAAAGCGAGCAAAAAAGTTGTTTAGTTTGTCTGGGAGCAGGACGTCGTGGTCCGCGATGGGGCTGGTTTTCTTTTTGTGGTCCGTGATGGACTGTAGACCCTGCCACATTCCTCTCGTGTCTGAGCCGTTGAATTGTGACTCTACTTTGTCTCTATATTGACGCTTAGCTTGTTTGATTGCCTTGCAGAAGGAATAGCTACACTGTTTGTATTCAGTCATGTTTCCAGTCGCCTTACCCTGGTTAAAAGCAGTGGTTCGCGCTTTCAGTTTTGCGCGAATGCTGCCAATCAATCCACGGTTTCTGGTTGGGGAAGGTTTTAATAGTTGCTATGGGTACAACATCACCAATGCACTTGCTAATAAACTCGCTCACCGAATCAGCGTATACATCAATGTTGTTGTCCGATGCTATCCGGAACATGTCCCAGTCCACGTGCTCGAAGCAATCTTGCAGCGTGGAATCAGATTGGTCGGACCAGCGTTGAACAGACCTGAGAACGGGCGTTTCCTGTTTTAGTTTCTGTCTGTAGGCTGGGAGCAACAAAATGGAGTTGCCGAAAGGAGGGCGGAGAATAGCCTTGTATGCATCACGGAGGTTAGAATAACAATGATCCAGGATTTTACCAGCCCGGGTGGCACATTTGATATGCTGATATAATTTCGGGAGCCTTGTTTTCAAATTAGCCTTATTAAAATACCCATCCACAATAAAAGCAGCCTCAGGATATGTGGTTTCCAATTTACATAGAGTCCAATGGATTTCTTTCAGTGCCGTCGATGTGTCAGCTTGAGGGGGAGATGTACATGGCTGTGATTATAATCGAGGAGAATTCTCTTGGTAGATAATGCGGTCGGTATTTGATTGTAAGGAATTCTATGTCAGGTGAACAAAAGGACTTGAGTTCCTGTATGTTGTTATGATCACACCACGTCTCGTTAATCATAAGGCATACACCCCCGCCCTTCTTCTTACCAGATAGATGTTTGTTTCTGTCGGCGCGATGCGTGGAGAAACCAGGTGGCTGTACTGACTCAGATAACGTGTCCTGAGTGAGCCATGTTTCCGTGAAGCAAAGAACGTTGCAGTTGCCGATGTCTCTCTGGAAGGCAACTCTTGCTCGTATTTCATGTATGTAATAAAACTTAATATTTCCCAGGGTAACAATGTAAGAAGTAATACATAAAAAAACGTAATACTGCATTCCATACAGTGCCATCTCTTTCGCCTGGGTATTACCCACCCATCCAAAGCTTGCTTTCTGTCTTCGCTCATGTTCCCAGCATGCCTGTAAAATTCCTTTCGCAGGATGAGACACCCCATGTCCCTGTAGGTTGACCCAATAATTCTTTGCCAGCTGCTGTCTCCTAATCTGCAATGGCATATCCCCCATCTCCACCTGTAGTGCAGCCACTGGGGAGGTCCGAAACGCCCCACTACATATTCTGAGTCCTTGTCCCTGTATGACATCTAGCCATTCAAATGAGGTGCGGGCTGCCAAATCATACTCTATACTGCCATAGTCTATTACAGATCAGATCAATGCAACATACATGGTCCTCATTGAGGAATGCCCAGCTCCCCTAAGTCAAGGCAAGCTCGGTCGTGTTGCTTCTGCTTTTTGTCATAAATGTGTACTAAACTGCACAGAAGTAAACTAGAAACTGCGCGTGCAGCGTTCAGTTTAGATGTTTTTGAACAAGCCTAAATTCCTATAGGCACAATTGGATATTAAATAGTTTTCCAATGAATAATGATTTTAAAAAGCAATTTATGATGTTTGCTCATTGGGTTTCAATGGGGTAAATTTAACATTTCAACTTCACTGGAAAAGCAGGTGTTCTAAAAGCTTTTTCGTTTTCGGCCAATAAAAAAAGCGCTATTATTTACCCGGTGGGCTGAGCCAGACGGTTACTATGGGAATCAGACTGAACACAAGGTGACGTTTGTTTTTGTGTGTGATAGTTTCTCTGCTGCATGTACTTGTACTTTACATCCAAGACATGGAATGCAACATTTTTCTCTCATTCATTGAGATAACTGATAACTAATTAACATTTTACTAACGATAATGGAAGTGTACGAGAAGATTCTGTGTCTGGGCAGAGGTGGAGCAGCAGAAATATTCCTCATGAAGTACGCGGAGTCTAAGAGATTGCATGCAGTGAAAAGAATTCAAGCAGACGACTCTGGCAAAACAAACACCGAAGAGGCCTTCCTACAAGAAGCTGAAATCATCAGGAGGCTGAAGCCCCTCACATAGTGACCGGCAGCGAGGCTTAAATGATGCATACATTTACACAGTGGTGGAAAAAGTACCCAATCGCCATACTTGAGTAAAAGTAAAGATACCATAATAGAAAATGACTAAAGTAAATGTTAAGTCACCCAGTAAAATACTACCTAAGTAAAAGTCTAAGTATTTGGTCTGAAATATACTTAAGTATCAAAAGTTAAAGTATAAATAATTTCAAATTCCTTATCAGCAAACCAGACGGCATCATTTATTTTTTTAGTTAGAGATAACTAGGGGCACACCAACACAGACATAATTTTCAAACGAAGCATGTGTGTTTAGTGAGTCCGCCAGCTCAGAGGCAATAGGTGACCAGGGATGTTCGCTTGATAAGTGTGTGAATTTGACAATCTTCCTGTCCTGCTAAGCATTCAAAATGTAAGGAGTACTTCTTACATTTTCCCTGACTCCCAGGAGTAAAAAGTACATTACAGTGGCTTGCGAAAGTATTCACCCCCCCTTTGCATTTTTCCTCTTTTGTTGCCTTACAACCTGGAATTAAAATTGATTGGGGGTTTGTATCATTTGATTTACACAGCATGCCTACCACTTTGAAGATGCAAAATATTTTGTGTGTGTGAAATGTACAAGAAATAAGACAAAAAAAAAACAGAACTGCATAACTATTCACCCCTCCAAAGTCAATACTTTGTAGAGCCACCTTTTGCAGCAATTACAGCTGCAAGTCTCTTGGGGTATGTCTCTATAAGCTTGGCACATCTAGCCACTGAGATTTCTGCCCATTCTTCAAGGCAAAACTGCTCCAGCTCCTTCAAGTTGGATGGGTTCCGATTGTGTACAGCAATCTTTAAGTCATACCACAGATTCTCAATTGGATTGAGGTCTGGGCTTTGACTAGGCCATTCCAAGACATTTAAATGTTTCCCCTTAAACCACTCAAGTGTTGCTTTAGCAGTATGCTTAGGATCAGTGACCTGCTGGAAGGTGAACCTCCGTCCCAGTCTCAAATCTCTGGAAGACTGAAACAGGTTTCCCTCAAGAATTTCCCTGTATTTAGCGCCATCCATCATTCTTTCAATTCTGATCAGTTTCCCAGTCCCTGCTGATGAAAAACATCCCCACAGCATTATGCTGCCACCACCATGCTTCACTGTGGGGATGGTGTTCTCGAAGTGATGAGAGGTGTTGGGTTTGCGCCAGACATTTTCCTTGATGACCAAAAAGCTCAATTTTAGTCTCATCTGACCAGAGTACCTTCTTCCATATGTTTTGGGAGTCTCCCGCATGCCTTTTGGCGAACACCAAACATGTTTGCTTTTTATTTTTATTTTTAAGCAATGGCTTTTTTCTGGCCACTCTGCTGTAAAGCCCAGCTCTGTGGAGTGTACGGCTTAAAGTGGTCCTATGGACAGATACTCCAATCTCCGTTGTGGAGCTTTGCAGCTCCTTCAGGGTTATCTTTGGTCTCTTTGTCGCCTCTCTGATTAATGCCCTCCTTACCTTGTCTGTGAATTTTGGTGGGCGGCCCTCTCTTGGTAGTTTTGTTGTGGTGCCATATTCTTTCAATTTTTTAATAATGGATTTAATGGTGCTCCGTGGGATGTTCAAAGTTTCTGATATTTGTTTTATAACTCTAATCTGTACTTCTCCACAACTTTGTCCCTGACCTGTTTGGCGAGCTCCTTGGTCTTCATAGTGCCACTTGCTTAGTGGTGTTTCAGAACAGTATATATACTGAGATCATGTGACAGAGCATATGACACTTAGATTGCACACAGGTGGACTTTATTTAACTAATTATGTGACTTCTGAAGGTAATTGGTTGCACCAGATCTTATTTTGTTATTTTTTTCATTTCACTTCACCAATTTGGACTATTGTGTGTATGTCCATTACATGAAATCCAAATAAAAATCCATTTCAATTACAGGTTGTAATCCAACAAAATAGGAAAAACGCCAAGGGGGCGGGGGGGGGTGAGTGCTTTTGCAAGGCACTGTATTTTCTTTAGGGATGTAGTGAAGTAAAAATGTAAAGTTGTCAAAAATATAAATAGTAAAGATAAGTACAGATACCCCAAAAAAGGACTTAAGTAGTACTTGAAAGTATTTTTACTTAAGTATTTTACACCACTGCATCTACATAGTCATGGACTCCTGCGATGGAGGGACACTGGATGACAAAGTCAAGGAGAGAAAGACAGGGGACTATTTCCCAGAGTGGATGATAATGGAGTGGGTTTGTACAGGTTACCATGGCAGTCAGCTACGTCCACTCAGCTAGAATCGCCCACCAGGACATCAAGACCTCCAATGTGCTTCTAACTAAGAGAGGTGTGGTAAAGGTGGGGGACTTTTGGATATCCAAGATAATGACCAACACAGTGGATATGGCTTATACCTGTGTTGGTACCCCCAGCTACCTGAGTCCAGAGCTGTGTCAGGATGTCCCATACAGTTCTAAGTCTGACGTCTGGGCACTGGGATGCTTGCTGTATGAGATCTGTGCTCTCAGACTGCCGTTCTGCTCTATAAGATCATCAGAGGAGAGTACAGCCCTGTTCCCCAGACCTACTCAGACAGCATCACCTCTCTGGTCCCTCTCTGGTCTTCCTGCCATCCAGGACCTCTATACCAGGCAGTGTCAGAAGAAGGCCCCAAAAAATGGTCAAAGACTCCAGTCTCCCAAGTCATAGACTGTTCTCTCTGCTACCGCACGGCAAGCGGTACCGGAGCGCCAAGTCTAGGTCCAAAAGGCTCCTTAAACAGCTTCTACCCCCAAGCTATTAGACTGCTGAACAATTAATCAAATGGCCACCTGGACTATTTGCATTGACCCCCCCCACTGCTGCTACTCGCTGTTTATTATCTTTGCATAGTAACTTCACCCCTATATTCATGTACAAAAGACCTCAACTAACCTGTTATCACGCACATTGACTCGGTACCGGTACCTCCTGTATATAGCCTCATTATTGTTATTTTATTTTTACTTTTAGTTATTTTTATATATATATTTTTTTTTACTTTAGTTTATTTAGTAAACATTTTTAAAACTCTATTTTCTTGTTGGTTAAGGGCTTCTAAGTAAAGATTTCACTGAAGGTCTACACCTGTTGTATTCGATGCATGTGACAAATAGAGAAGTTAAAGTACTGTACCTTGAAGTGTGAACATCTATGGGTAAGACAGGGAGAACACCCTCCTTCGAAATACCTTGAAGTGTGAACATCTGTGGGTAAGACGGAGAACCCCGTCCTTCAAAATACCTTGAAGTGAAGTAAGCAGAAATCTGAAGGGGTTTTGGTTGTTTCCCTCGTGGAAGCAGTGGAACTGTGGACGGTGCTTGAAAAGTAAAGAACGAACAAGAGTTAAAATAGATGCACTTGGTTAGTTAGTTAGTTGTTGGTGAGTTGGTTGGTGAGTTGGTTAGGTGGTTGGTTGGTTAGATAAGCAAGACGACCCCTAATCTATTCCTGTTCCGTGGTATGGGTCTCAGGGATGCAGAAGTTGTTTCAGAGTATGGCTGCATGTCCCAAATGGCACCCTATTCCCTATATAGTGCTCTACCTATTGGCCCTGGTTAAAAGTATTGCTCAAAAGTAGTGCACTATATAGGGAATAGGGTTCCATTTGGGACACATGGATGTTACAGAGTATGAGATGGTTATCTCTGCTGCCTCATGATTTCCTGTCGTAAACCAGAAATGTTTTCCTTTGCATCATATTCTCATCGAGATCCATTCACACATCCCCATGATGAGGAGAGGACATTCAGACACACGTGGAGGACAATGGAATTAAATAAAAAGCGTATTTATTACTAAAAGTAGAACCAGAATGTTTCGGCTTTTGGACTTCTACTTTTAGTAATAGAGAAGTTTTTTATTTAATTCTATTGACTTCCAAGTGTTGCTGAATCTCCGTTCCACTTCAGTTTGCTCCTCAATTCATGCACCTTGGTTGGAAAGCGAGGCAACAGCAGTGATCCCTTCCCTTTGTACATCTCAATGAGGACAAACATCCACCCAGACACAAACATATTGCACTTAATAATAATGATCAACATTTGATACAGCGGTGGAGGGAACAACATTCTGTCCTGCCCTCTACTGGCCAGAGAGGAAATTAGCTTTTCAAATGTTGGAGGTTATGCATCATAGGAAGTGTGCACAATCAATAGATTGCAATACATTTTGGTTAAAACTCAGTCTGTGACAATTTTGGTTTGAAAATCCCCTAAAATGTCTTTCTTCACACCTCATAGGCTGTATTTAGCTCAGCTGTGACCACACCACTGGAGTTGCTAAACAATTAGCATCACTCATTCCTCCTACGCACATGCACACACATATAGGTGACATAGGTCACCAGTAAAGTTTGAAACATCTCTAATGGCACCCTATTCCCTATATAGTACACTACTTCTGACCAGGAGCCATAGCTCTATAGTCTAAACTAGTGCACCCTTCTGAGGAATAGGGTGTAATTTGGGAGGTATCCTCTGTCTCTGCTTGCTCATCATGGCAAGGGGGAAAACAGGTGGGTATATGGGGGAGGGGACGGCGTTTCCAGGTAACATTTTGATCTTCCACGTATTTGGAATAATGATATATCTTTAGATATCTAACCAGGGATTCATCTAAGAAGTGATCAAAGTGAACTCCTATTGTTTGGGAATTTCACACACTGGGATGTGGTATTATCCATGTACCATGCCTCTATCTTCTCTATCAGTGGATATATCTCATGGTGAGGTCTGTGTGATAGACATAATTACGTGATGGGTTCAAGAAATACATGGGTTGTGAGCGGAAATCTGTTGTAGGACTCATATCATCACACAATCTGTCATCTTTCACGTTTCTCACAAATACACACACACACACATGTAGGTACACACCCACACACACACACACTAGCATGCAAGCTAAGAAGTTTGGTGGAAAATGACTATAGTAGAGACAAGAGACAGGATGAGACATACTCACAACTCTCCTGTCTGAGTCATGAGAAAACTAGGGATGGCTTCCAATCGTCACACTATCTGACATCAGAAATATGGTTAGAGCATAGGGCCAGTAACTGAAAGGTTGCTGGATCAAATTCCCGAGCTGACAAGCTAAATATCTGTTGTTCTGCCCCTGAACAAGGCAGTTAACCCACTGTTCCTAGGCCGTCATTGTAAATAAGAATTGGTTCTTAACTGATTTGACTAGTTAACTAAAGGTTAAATAAAAATTAAGAAAAGCTCATCCCTTGTTTAAAAATGGCCACTTCTCACGTAAAAATGAAACCTTGTTCAAAGTATCTCTCTTTTTCAAACAGGCAATACAGAGCTGGTTACAATTTCAATTTCATCCCCCGGAAAAGATAGAACAAATATTACAACAAATATGATGGTTGAACTCAAATGTACTGGTTGATAAAAGACCTGTATTTATGGAAAAGAAAAGGTATTTTTGTTTTTAAATAATATTGTAAATTGGAACGGTAGAGTTATGTCTTTCATGGAGCTATCGGAAATGTGTGGGAAGGTCTGCTCAATCCAAGATTACAACCAATTGATTACAGCATTACCCCAAATATGTTTGGAGGCAGGTGGCAGCGGGAAGAGGTAGGAAACTGTCTGTCTGCCCAATATAAAGGATCAAAACTGTCGGAGGAATAAAAATAGGAAAGTATGAAAGTGCCACACAGATTGCAAAATAGTTGGGAAGAGACTTTTGATGTACCAATTCCATGGTACAGGGTGTATAAGTTGATATATAAAACAACGCAAGATTCAACACGCTTTCATAAAAAATGATTGTACAGAATTATTGCCACCAACAAAATGTTTAATATTTGAGGAACACAACCATTGCAGCTCTGCAGATTTTGCTGCTATGATACAGAATCAAAACACCATTTGTTTTGGTATTGTGCTCGGGTAGCCTGCTTCTGGTCTCAGGTTCAAGAATGACTGATAACATGAATAAAACATTCACCCTAGAAATAGCATTGTTGGGAGACTTGGAGAGAACTTATTTGTCTTCAACTCGCAATCGGTGGATTCTATTCGATTAGATTCAAATTGTATGTTAAACATCACAGCATAGTTGAAAGATATCAGGTGTGTAGAAATCCGAAGAGGCTGGCCAGCAGAGATAGCAGGGTAGCCTAGTGGTTAGAGCGTTGGACTAGTAACTGAAAGTGTTGCAAGTTCAATTCCTCAGAGCTGACAAGGTACAAATCTGTTGTTCTGCCCCTGAACAGACAGTTAACCCACTGTTCCTAGGCTGTCATTGAAAATAAGAATTTGTTTTTAACTGACTTGCCTAGTTAAATAAAGGTAAAATAAAATAGGTGGGATGGGCTGAGGGAAGCTGAGGGTTGGGATATGAAACTGGAGATGTGAAGTTGTGATGTGAAACTTGAGATGAGGGAGTGAAGTTGCTGAGTGAGGGGTAAAATGATAGTAAAAATTAATGCCATACAGATTGCAAAATAGCTGGGAACATATATTTGATGTACTAATTCCACACACAGTCAACCTTGCTGCTTTAATTGTTGTCCTTGTCTTTTGTTCTACATTGTTGTTTTGTTTTCCTTTTCTTATTTTTCCCCCCTTTTTTTTCTTTCTTTTTATTGGTCGTTGGCACATGGGGTGGGTAGTTGGGGTAGGTAGTTGTTTGGTTGGGTTGGACGGTGGCTCAGGGGTGGTTTGGGGGGAACTGTGTGTGGGAGGGTGGGGGTGTTGGATGGTTGATCGTTGGGCCAGCGGTCTGAGAGATCGCTGGTTCGGGTCCCTGAGTCGACTGGTTGAAGGATCTGTCGATGTGCCCTTGAGCGGGGCACTTGACCTGATGGGAGCATCTGATCAATTACTAAAATGTCATGTAAATGTTGACTGGCTTCACTGCAGGTGGATTGTATGTTTTAAAATTCAATAAAAAATAAAGAAATAAAAAAACACTACCAAGGATGGGGAAGCCCTCTTACCCCCGATGTCATACCCATACTATCTGTATGACCTTCAATATCTTTCCACCGCTGTGGTTTACCCATAGGACCGTGGTTTACCCATAGGACCGTGATTTTCCTCTCAAGATGACCATGTGAATCTATATAGACTTTCACTGGTAACCACAGTGGCTCAGACCTGTCTGGGCCTCTCTACCCTGGTCTCTTATCTGCAGTCCGAGGATCTCGTTATTGCACCCAGAGAAAACATGGTCACCACAGCTATGCAGAAATAGCCCTATTCCCTATATAGTGCACTACATTTGACCAAGACCCATTTGGGACGCAGACCATATCTCTGGGTTAGAGCCAGACTATATAGTTACTGTAGGCCTACTTCATGCCTCCATATAAGGCAGACCTGGGTTTAAATATTATTAGTATAATTTAATATATTTTATTTGTGCTTTATTAATCTTGCCTGGCTCAATGGACTGATAGAGTAGCCCCAATACTGCAACCCTGTCCTGAACCCCGCCCATCTGACATTCCAGGCAGGCCAGAGCAAATGCTCAAACTATTTTAGTTATTTAGAATAATATTTTAACCCAGATCTGATAGGATGGTGTTTCTGCTTGATTCTATTTTTCTTCATCCTATAGCTACAGGATGATGTTGTTGCTTCAACCAGCGTGAGGCTTTACCACTACATGGACATATTAGTGAATGAATGTAATCATTCTAGACTTGACTATGGGCCTGGGCATGCATGAGCGATAAGCAACTATATAGCAACTCTGAGGGCAAATGAAATTGGCACAAACACGTAAACACACATCACAACAGAAACACATGAACACAGAAGACCTGGCCGGTACCAGCTAGAGACGGAAGGCTGGGAGAGGGGACAATTTATAATCAGAATTTATTTAAATTATGAATAAAACATGTAATTTATTAGAGCATGCTAATGGACACATACAGTACATGGATATGATTAAAGTACAGGAAATGTAGATGTAGTATCAACTTGAGTGTGTACTCTTCATATGAGATACAGTCAGACTCACGGAGGAGATGTGTGAGTGGGTCTAGATGTGAATATAGTGCAAATGAAAACATCTCTAAGTTCTGACAGGAAACCTAATTTAAACAGCAGAGATAACCATCTCATAGCCTGCTTCCAAAATGGCACCCTATTCCCTACATGGGCCCTGGTAGAAGTAGTGCCCCAGTAAAAGGAATAGGGTAGCATTTGGACACTGCCATGTGTCCTGACCAGGTTCATGAACCATGCAATAATCAAAGAGTCTATAGGCGGCAGCTGCTCGGATTCCTTTATCATTCGAATGATGCATTTGGAATTAGGCTGAGATGGTAGTCTCTGATAAGGTGTCATGGAAAGAGACCTCAGAAACTCTACTTCACATAGGGTATTATTAGTATGCTTCTCCTCACACACTAGAGAAGACTGAGAAACCCCACAGTTCTTCACTGGAAGGTGCATTTTACACCTGCAAGACTGACAGCTTGTGTGCGTCCGAAATGGCACCCTATTCCCTATATTGTGCACTACTTTTGACCAGGGACCATAGGGTGCCATTTCAGACGCAGTCCCAGTGTGCAACTTGCCTGATCTGTGAAGTGCTGACGGTGGTTGGAGGATGCCTAGAGTCATTTCATGGTAGATTTGTCTATTTGGCAGATATGGTTTCAAGCATGGTCAGAGTGCTTCAAGCAGGCTTGAGAGGCACAGCAAAAGTCTGTCTGTGCAACCAGATAAATATAGTATCATCTTATCTTGGGGAGGCAGGTAGCCTAGTGGTTAGAGCGTTGGGCCAGTAACTGAAAGGTTGCTGGATTGAATCCCTGAGCTGACAAGATACAAATCTGTCCTGCCCCTGAACAAGGCAGTTAACCCACTGTTCCTAGGCAATCATAGTAAAAAATAATTGCCTGACTTGCCTGGTTAAATAAAATGTTTAAAAAGAAATCTCATTGAGGACCACCACTTCCTTTTGTAGCCTACAACTCAAGGTGCATCTCTGGGTCATCTCTCACTCGCACAAGAAAAAGAAAAATAATAATAATCTTCAAAACTCCTCCACAAAACATTGTACAACCTATCAGAGCCTATATTTGATGAAAGCACAGTCCATAGCTTTGCCAGTGCAAGATCGGGATCACCATGTGCACCGGCAACAGACATCTGCTGGTCTGGAACGAGAGAGCAGCATTTCTTAACATCTTTTAATAGCTTTTATTTTAACAAGTCAAAATGTTGTTAACATACATGGTCCTGGACACAACACCATGAAACTATCTATCATAATCATCAAACCACTTTACTTGGTACCGCTTTGGCTGTATGATGGAATGAAAACAGTATAAGATAGACACAGGCTACATTCAGAATGGCTGTATATTACAACTCCACCAATCATCTCACGGTCTCTGTGTATTTATTGACTTTCGATAACGTCTCTCGTTGAACCAATGCCCTGCGGTTTGTGAGTAGCCACCATGATGCACATAGTATGGAACTCACTACCCAACTCCTTACATGGACAACTACGGTCAGTGAGCTTAACTTTGAGCTTCAAATATGAATGAATATCATCCCTGACCTTTATCAGATTCAAATATGAATGAATATCATCCCTGACCTTTATCAGATTCAAATATGAATGAATATCATCCCTGACCTGTGGTGGTGGTGGTGGTGGTGGTGGTGGCGATGATGATGATGATGATGATGATGATACTGTGTTTTCCTTGATCTCTCCGAACCAGAGCCTGGTGTCTGGGCTGTTTCAGTGACATCACGGTTTCTGTACGTCCTCTTCCGACAACTTCCTGTTTGATTGCCATAAAAAGCATTAATGTTGCTGATCTCTGCCATTCTCACTTCACACGTTCTAAAGGGACCGACAGACCGAGAGAAACAGAGAGAAACGGAGAGAGTCAAAGACAGAGAACCAGAGAAGATCACAATATGAAAATAATTAAGTCAGCTGTTGCCATTGTGTTTCTCAACATGCTGCATTGCTGTCTGGGCAACAACTTACGCACAGAGATCCTGAAAGACTTGAGCAACCTCACTCCGGAGAACTTCACTTATGTAAGTATGCAGTAGTAGGCTTAGTAATGTTCTTATCACTGGTAGTTAGAGTTATGCCACAAATAGTACCCTATTCTCTATATACTTTTGACCAAAGTAGTGCACTATATTGGTAAAAGGGTCCCATTTGGGACACACACATTGAGATGAGCTCAAAGTTAAGCTCACTGACAGTAGTTGTCCTTGTAAGGAGTTGGGTGGTGAGTTCCATACTATGTGCATCATGTTGGCTACTCACAAACTGCAGGGCATTGATTCAACGAGAGACGTTATCGAAAGTCAATAAATACACAGAGACCGTGAGATGATTGGTGGAGTTGTAATATACAGCCATTCTGAATGTAGCCTGTGTCTATCTTATACTGTTTTCCTTACATCATACAGCCAAAGCGGTACCAAGTACCAGCATCACAAATGCAGGAGAAAGCAGTAAGTAATCTATCCTTCATCAATCCGCATTCACACGCACACACACACGTCTGTGGTGTATGCATAACTCACAACTGTTGTCTGAACGGTGGTCTGATCACATCTCCTCATGTGTTACTTGCAGTGTGAGTGCCAGGGGATGTTTGCCACTGAGCTGAAGTATGTGGTCAACAAGGTGAAGGCCCGGACCGAGGAACACAAACCACTTCTGAACAGACTGCAAAAGAACATCCAGGCTCTGCCTCACATCTCTACCCCTGAGGTGAGTTTCTGAACACTGGCTGTTTAACACACAGTTTGGTGAAGTGTTTTGGACAGGTCAGTCCCTGTAGTGCACTATGTAGGGAATTGGGTGCCATTTGCCTCTGTATAATACACACTCTCTGGATGCATCCTACATGGCACCCTATTCCCTATATAGTGCACTATTTTTGACAAGGGCCAATAGGAATAAGGTGCCATTTGGGATGCTATTGCTGTTTGGCAGACGGTAGCATTCAGTTAAGGTCCAGCTCCGGCACAGTTCTGCTCACTCTACTTGTGTAGGTAGAAGTTGGTTCAGGGCACCGAATTCTACGTACTAATGGCTCAATTATTCATATTTTTAAAGAAGGCCATCATCTGCCCCATGAAGATCAAGCAGCAGCTAACCCATCCACCGAAGACTACTGTTCTAATGGCTTACAGACGTTTCCTCCAGAACCTGAACGAAAAGGAATGTTAGAGAGATACTACCGTAGAGATAATTTGATTATCTCTATATCTTTTAGAATGATCTCTTTGGGTAATATGGCCCATAAATATGCTGCATATCTCTTTGTGACAGAAGTGATTTATTTATAGACCATTCTCAGGTTTAGGTTGTTAATGTATGTAACCAAAAGTTGAGTTACTTTTTAAATGTATTTAAACAAACATATTTATTTGTTAAATTATTACTTTTGAATTACGTCTTAAAGATAAAAGTCAGCGTTCTTCCCATGGCTGTTTGTAGTCAGACTAAAAACGTTTGCTTGATATACGGTACTATGTACTTCCATCATGAAAAGCTTAATTGTTTTCAAATAAGATAATTTTATATTGAATTACAGAATGTTTCACATGAATGTACTAATTTTATATGTATTGATTATGTTTTTGTTCTATACTGGTTGAATGTGAATGAATCCTATACTGTCAAGAACTTACATCAGTGATGTGCGATCAACTGTAGTTTTCTTATAGAAAATAAATATATATTTTTCAAAACTTTTCCTCATGAGTAATAGCAAACTAAAGATATCTGTACGGAGGACAGAAGTTTGTTTATTCCTACAAACAAGACCCAGGTGTCCAGGGTTCATTTGTCAAGTCCCTGTCTGGAGAGATATCAGATAGATAACATCTTTATGTCTCTGCGTGCAGTTTGAAGGAAGTTGTGCCTGGATGTCTACAGGAACAGATAGCATGTAATTTCAACCTGTGGCGCCTGGCCTTATAAACGTCTACCCACATCCAAAGGATGGAGAGATCTTATCTCCTTTATTTAGTCTCACTATCTGAAGAGGGTGAGGATTCACAGTTCGCACAAACGCAAGCACACATATGCGACAAGATATCCCAAACATAACTTGTTTGTCAACAGTCATTCTTTGAATAATTCCATCAAAGATCTTGAATATTTTAAGACAATCAACTACAGTACAAAGTCTGTAGAGGAGTACAGGAAGACCAACATGTGGACTGCGTCTCAAATAGCACACTTTCCCTATTTAGTGCACTACTTTTGACTAGGGCCCATAGGGAATATGGTACCATTTGGGATGCGTATGTGGTGTGTTCAGAGCAAGTTTGTCATCTCTGTGCTTTTACAACATTCCTCTGTCAGATCAGTCTGAGTGGCTGCAGCTGAGTTTGTTTGCCAGTCTTTAAACTTCTGTTGTGTGTGTGTGTGTGCTGTGTGTGTGTTGTTTTTATATGTTGTGTGTGTGTTGTGTGTGTGTTGTGTTTTTACAGTTGAAGTCAGAAGTTTACATACACCTTAGCCAAATACATTTAAACTCAGTTTTTCACAATTCCTGACATTTAATCCTAGTAAAAATTCCCTTTCTTAGGTCAGTTAGGATCACCACTTTATTTTAAGAACGTGAAATGTCAGAATAATAGTAGAGAGAATAATTTATTTCAGCTTTAATTTCTTTCATCACCATGCCAGTGGGTCAGAAGTTTACATACACTCAATTAGTATTTGGTAGCATTGCCTTTAAATTGTTTAACTTGGGTCAAACGTTTCAGGTAGCCTTCCACAAGCTTCCCACAATAAGTTGGGTGAATTTTGTCCCATTATTCCTGTCAGAGCTGGTGTAACTAACTGAGCCAGGTTTGTAGGCCTCCTTGCCCGCACACGCTTTTTCAGTTCTGCCCACTAATTTTCTATAGCATTAAGGTCAGGGCTTTGTGATGGCCACTCCAATACCTTGACTTTGTTGTCCTTAACTTCTTAGGGAGCGGCTCCCGAGGTGACGGTTTTGGACAGTCTGGCGTGCCCAAAGTAAAATGCCTCCCACTCAGGCCCAGAAAATAGGATATGCACATAATTAGTACTATTGGATAGGAAACACTCTGAAGTTTCTAAAAGTGTTAACTTTTAGAGTTTCTAAAAGTGTCTGTGAGTGTAACAGACCAGAAATAGCAGGCGAAAACCCGGGAAAAATCTATCCGGAATTACTGTTTTTTGTCACATTGGCTCTGTGTGACAGTCTCCCTATTGAGTTCTATGGCAAGCAGCTCCGAGATTTCAGTACCTATGGCTTCCACTAGATGTCAACAGTCTATATATAAAGCCTCAGAGAGATTGGAGGAAGCAGGAAGAATAGGTACAGGAAATGGCCAAGGTAGCTCAGATGTCAACAAGTTTTCTCGTGCGCTAGTCTGGCTGCGCGCCCCACTTTATTTTACTTATATAACGTTTAGGTGACCATCCGAGTGAAATATTATCGCTCATATTCATAAAAGGATAGCTAAGGATGCATTTTAACTGGTATTTGATTTGTTTAGGAAAAGTTTATAGGTATATTTGAACGCGTTCTCTTCACGGTTCTATGGGCGATTCGACGTTGAATTTTCTGAACGTTACGCACCAACCAAACAGAGATTTATGGATATAATAAATGACTTTTTCTAACAAAAGAACCATGGATTGTCTTCGTTGGACACTTGGGAAGCCCTCAGCAGAAGTTCTTCAAAAGGTAAGGGATTTGTTTTCGCTGTGAAATGTGTTTTGTGTGAACCGCGATGGTTTATGAATTTATGCTAATAGAAAAAATATTCCAGGTGCTACCCTCAAACAATCAAATGTTGTGCATTCGCCGTTAAGCCTTTATGGAAATCTGACAACGCTGTGATATTGCCAAGAAGCAGAGCTTTTGATGACTATGCAACATTTGTATATTGATGAATGTTTAATAATTCAACTTTTGGATTTTGAATTTGGCGCCTTGCATTTCACCGGGTAGTGTCGGGAGTGCTAGCGCCCCACCACTCCCTAAGTAGTTAAGCCATTATGCCATTATGCTTGGGGTTGTTGTCCATTTGGAAGACCCATTTGCGACCAAGCTTTAACTTCCTGACTGATGTCTTGAGATGTTGCTTCAATATATCCACATAATTTTCATTCCTCATGATACCATCTATTTTGTGCAGTTCACCAGTCCCTCCTGCAGCAAAGCACCCCCACAACATGATAATGGCACCCCCGTGCTTAACGGTTAGGAAGGTGTTCTGTGGCTTGCAAGCCTCCCCCTTTTTCCTCCAAACATAACGATGGTCATTATGGCCAAACAGTTCTATTTTTGTTTCATCAGACCAGAGGACATTTCTCCAAAAAGTATGATCTTTGTCCCCATGTGCAGTTGCAAACCATAGTCTGGCTTTTTTATGGCGGATTTGGAGCAGTGGCTTCTTCCTTGCTGAGCGGCCTTTCAGGTAATGTCGATATAGGACTTGTTTTACTGTGGATATAGATACTTTTGTACCTGTTTCCTCCAGCATCTTCACAAGGTCCTTTGCTGTTGTTCTGGGATTGATTGAACCTTTTCGCACCAAAGTACATTCATCTCTAGGAGACAGAACACGTCTCCTTCCTGAGCGGGATGACGGCTGCGTGGTCCCATGGTATTTATACTTGCGTACTATTGTTTGTACAGATGAACGTGGTACCTTCAGGCGTTTGGAAATTGCTCCCAAGGATGAACCAGACTTGTGGAGGTCTACAATTGAGGTATTGGCTGATTTATTTTGATGTTCCCATGATGTCAAGCAAAGAGGCACTGAGTTTGAAGGTAGGCCTTGAAATACATCCACAGGTACACCTCCAATTGACTCAAATTATGTCAATTAGCCTATCAGAAGCTTCTAAAGCCATGACATCATTTTCTGGAATTTTCCAAGTTGTTTAAAGGCACTGTCAACTTAGTGTATGTAAACTTCTGACCCACTTGAATTGTGATACAGTGAATTATAAGTGAAATAATCTGTCTGTAAACAATTGTTGGAAAAATGACTTGTGTCATGCACAAAGTAGATGTCCTAACCAACTTGCCAAAACTATAGTTTGTTAACAAGAAATTTGTGGAGTGGTTGAAAAACGAAAAGTAAAATTAGCAAGTGCGCGTCCTCTTCGTCGCGCGCCCACAGACTGATTTCCAACGGTGACTCCCGGTGCCAAAACTCAAAATTCTTGCTCGTTGGGGAAGAAACAAGCCTGAAACCTTGAACAAAGACTGTTGACATCTAGTGGAAGCCATAAGAATTGCAATCTGGGAGCTGAAATTACATAGGACCCGTAGCTTTCAGGTGTTTTTTTCTTTGGATTGTCTCCTACCATATCAATTGTGTTATAGTCTCATACATTATGGTAACATTTCTACAAACTTCAAAGTGTTTTCTATCCAATGCTACCAATTATATGCATATACTGGTTTCTGGGCCTGAGAAAAAGACATTTTACTTTGGGCACGTCCGTCAGGCGGAAATAGACCCTATCTCTGAGGGCTTGTAAGTAAGCATTTCACTGTAAGGTCTACACCTGTTGTATTTGGCGCTTGTGACAAATACAATTTTATTTTATTTTGATTTGAAAATAATGAATTTTAAGAATTTATCTGCACTGTATGTTTGTTACCTAGCTAGCCAGACAGTTTTAGAGGAATGAAACCATACATTTTTCAAAATAACTGCTAATATGCCAACATTCCATTCAAACAATGCAGTCAATCCACAGCCATACGCTGGCTGAAATCAGTTGACGACAGGACTTAGACAAGTTGTAATGCAACAGGTACTGATATTGTATAGTGATAGCACTCACAGCTTTCTAAGAAACAAAAATGGTGACATTTATGGTCTGTTTATATTTTATAGGCTATTTATACAGAACATTGGTATAAAACCAGTCTAAACTATATTTATAATTATATGACAATATTTTAGGTTGACAATAATTCTATTACCCAATTTCTGAAATATCACATGCCTAATTTATTTTTCTTCTGCATAGTATAACAGGATTATGCCATTTATTCCAATTAGACTGGTTTGTATGTCTCCCTGACCAATATGGCTGCCATTGTCACCCCATCCAAGAACTTTGAGAGTTCAGGGATTTTAATGCTTAACCCCTAATTGCTCCTGTAAATCACTCTGGGTAAGAGTGTCTGCTAAATGACTAACATGTCAATGTAAATGGTTGACATGCTGATGTTTTCTGTTGGTTGTGAGTGAGGGATAATGTCCATAGACAATGATATGCATGGCTGATACATTCCTCAATAACTCCAATATCTGCAAAATAAGAAACGTTCTATTATCACCCTGTGTGTGTGTGTGTGTGTGTGTGTGTGTGTGTGTGTGTGTGTGTGTGTGTGTGTGTGTGTGTGTGTGTGTGTAAGATAGGTGTGCAAATGTGTTCTGTTTCCAGCAATCAGTAAATACTACTGCACAAAATTCTAAATCACCACATCAGTGTCACAGCATGTACAATATATATATTGTCACACCCTGATCTGTTTCACCTGTCTTGTGCTTGTCTCCACCCCCCTCCAGGTATCACTAATTTTCTCCATTATCTCCTGTGCATTCTTTAAACCTTTACTTAACTAGGCAAGTCAGTTAATAACAAATTCTTATTTGCAATGACAGCCTACCCCAGCCAAACCTGGAAAACACTGGGCCAATTGTGCGGCATCCTATGGGACACCATCCTATCACAGCCAGATGTGATACAGCCTGGATTTGAACCAGGGACTGTAGTGATGCCTCTTGCACTGAGATGAAGTGCCTTAGACCGCTGCACCACTCAGGAGCAGCGGACTGTTGCCAATTCGCCTTGTCTCGTCAAGCCTACCAGCGTACTCCTGTTTTTTCCATACTCCTGTTTCTCGTTTGTTCTGTTTTTCTAGTTCTCCCGGTTTTTGACCATTCTGCCTGCCCTGACCCTGGAATTGAAACCAGGTGTGAAAAAAACATTGACAAAACAAATCGAAAATTAAAAGTGGATCGGTGATGGCTAGAAAGCCGATGACGTCGACCGCCGAATGCCACCCGAACAAGGAGAGGGACCGACTTTGGCGGAAGTCGTGACAGTACCCCCCCTTGACGCACGGCTCCAGCAGCGCGCCGACACCGACCTCGGGGACGACCCGGAGGACGAGGCGCAGGGCTATCCGGATGGAGACGGTGGAACTCCCGCAGCATCGAAGGGTCCAAAACGTCCTCCACCGGCACTCAGCATCTCTCCACCGGACCGTACCCCTTCCACTCCATGAGGTACTGAAGGCCCCTCGCCCGACGCCTCGAGTCCAGTATGGCTCGAACTGCATACGCCGGGGCCCCCTCGATGTCCAGATGGGGCAGAGGGACCTCCCACACCTCAGACTCCTGGAGTGGACCAGCCACCACCGGCCTGAGGAGAGACACATGGAACGAGGGGTTAATACGGTAATCAGGGGGAAGCTGTAACCTGTAGAAAACCTCGTTCAGTCTCCTCAGGACTTTGAATGGCCCCACAAACCGCGGGCCCAGCTTCCGGCAGGGCAGGCGGAGGGGCAGGTTTCGGGTCGAGAGCTAGACCTGGTCCCCCGGTACGAACACCGGGCCTCACTGCGCTGGCGGTCTGCGCTGGCCTTCTGACGCCTCACGGCCCGCCGAAGGTGCACATGAGCGGCATCCCATGTCTCCTCCGAGCGCCTAAACCAGTCGTCCACCGCAGGAGCCTCGATCTGGCTCTGATGCCACGGCACCAGAACCGGCTGGTACCCCAGTACGCACTGGAAAGGGGAGAGGTTAGTGGAGGAGTGGCGGAGTGGCGGAGCGAGTTCTGGGCCATCTCTGCCCAGGGTATGAACGCCGCCCACTCCCCCGGCCGGTCCTGGCAATAAGACCGCAGAAACCTACCCACATCCTGGTTTACTCTCTCCACCTGCCCGTTACTCTCGGGGTGAAAACCTGAGGTAAGGTTGACCGAGACCCCCAGACGTTCCATGACCGCCCTCCAGACCCTTGACGTGAACTGGGGACCTCGATCAGATACTATGTCCTCAGGCACACCGAGCAGGAGGAAACATAAACCCTCACGTCCTTGGCCAAGGTGGACCACCAGTCCTTCCCACTAAGACAGCGCACTGTCCGACCGATGCCCGGATGACCAGAGGAGGGTGACATGTGGGCCCAATAAATCAAATGGTCGCGGACAGCAGACGGAACGTACAGATGCCCAGCTGGACACTGGAGGGGAGTGGGCTCTGTACGTAATGTCCGCGTCCAGCTCCCACCCTACCGGTGCCACCAGGCAGGAGGCCGGGAGTATGGGAGTGTGATCCATGGACCGCTCCTCTGTGTCATACATCCGGGACAGTGCGTCTGCCTTTGCGTTCTGGGAACCTGGTCTGTAGGACAGGGTGAAGACAAAACGAGTAAAGAACATGGCCCACCTTGCCTGGTGAGGGTTTAGTCTCCTCGCCGCCCGGATGTACTCCAGATTGCGGTGGTCAGTCCAGATGAGAAAAGGGTGTTTAGCCCCCTCAAGCCAATGTCTCCACGCCTTCAAGGCCTTGACGACAGCCAACAGCTCCCGGTCCCCCACGTCAAAGTTTCGCTCCGCCGGGCTGAGCTTCTTCGAAAAAAGAAGGCACAGGGACGGAGCTTTGGTGGTGTACCCAAGCGCTGAGAGAGCATGGCTCCTATCCGAGCCTCGGATGCGTCCACCTCCACTATGAACGCCAAAGAGGGATCCGGAAGAGCCAGCACCCGGAGCCGAGGTAAACAGAGCCCTCAGGTAACCAAAAGCCCTGTCCGCCTCAGCCGACCACTGCAAACGCACCGGTCCCCCCTTCAGCAGTGAGGTAATGGGAGCCGCTACCTGACCAAAGCCCCGGATAAACCTCCGGTAGTAGTTGGTAAACCCTCCATCCTTCTTCTTCCCAAAAAAGAAACTCGAGGAGGCAGGTGAAGTGGAGGGCCGAATGTACCCCTGCCCCAGAGATTCGGAGACATATGTTTCCATAGCCGCCCTCTCCTCTTGCGACAGGGGATACACGTGACTCCTGGGAAGTGCTGCGTCTACCAGGAGATTTATCGCACAATCCCCCCGTCGATGGGGTGGTAATTGAGTCGCCTTCTTTTTACAGAAGGCGAGAGCCAAATCGGCATATTCAGAGGGAATGCGCACGGTGGAGACCTGGTCTGGACTTTCCACTGTAGTAGCACCGACGGAAACCCCTAAACACCTCCTCGAGCACTTTCGTGACCACCCCGTGAGAGCCCTCTGTTGCCACGAAATAGTGGGGTCATGACAGGCCAACCAGGGTAGGCCCAGCACCACAGGAAACGCAGGAGAATCAATAAGGAAGAGACTGATTCTCTCCTTGTGACCCTCCTGCATAACCATGCCCAGTGGAGCGGTGGCCTCCCTAATTAGCCCTGACCCTAATGGTCGACTATCTAGGGCGTGCACAGGGAAGGGCATATCCACTGGAACAATGGGGATCCCTAAACTATGGGCAAATGATCTGTCAATAAAATTCCCAGCTGCGCCTGAATCTATGAGCGCCTTATGCTGGGAATGCGGGGAAAACTCAGGAAAATTAATAAACAAAAACATGTGAGCAACAGGGGGCTCTGGGTGAGCCTGGTGTCGACTCACCTGGGGTCACACGAGAGTGCCCTGCCTGCTGCCTCGTCTCCCAGAGGAACCTCCCCAGCACCGACCAGCAGTGTGCCCTCTGCGGCCACAGATGGTGCAAGGAACGGCCCCTCCTCCGGTCGCCCTAAGTGCAGCACCTCCCAGCTCCATGGGTGTCGGAGCGGTGGTGCTGGGGGATGGAACCGACAGACCCCGATCTGGACATCCACGGGTAGCCAGCAGGTTATCCAGCCGTATGGACAGGTCCACCAGCTGGTCGAATGTGAGAGTGGTGTCCCTGCAGGCAAACTCCCGACGGACGTCCTCGTGCAGACTGCACCGTTAGTGATTGATCAGGGCCCTGTCGTTCCATCCCGCCCCGGCGGCCAGGGTCCAGAAGTCCAAGGCGAACTCCTGTGCGCTCCTCGTCCCCTGCCTCAGGTGAAACAGACGTTCACCCACCGCTCTACCCTCAGGCGGGTGGTCGAAAACTGCCCGAAAGCGGCGGGTGAAATCCTCGTAGTGGTCCAACACCGCTTCTCCTTCCCCCCATACAGCGTTGGCCCACTCCAGGGCTTTCCCCGAGACACAGGAGACGAGGGCGGACACGCTCTCACGGCCCGAAGGAGCCGGGTGGATGGTTGCCAGGTAGAGCTCCAGCTGGAGTAGGAACTCCTGACATCCGGCAGCCGTCCCATCATACTCCCTCGGGAGCGCGAGGGGTGAGTAGGGGTGCCTGTGGTGGTGCTGGTGTAGGCGCTGGAGGAACTCCTCTTCTCTCCCAGCGCTCCATAGCTTGTAGGACGCGATCCATGGCGGTGCCGAGATGGTGTAGCATCGCCTCATGCTGCTGGACGCGCTCCTCAACCTCTAGTACCGGGGTACCTGCTCCTGCTGACTCCACTGGTGGTGCGTGTTTCTATCATGCAGTGGGTAACTGGTGAAAAAGAGTCAGGCGCAGGAGAGCAGAGCTGCGTGGACAATGTATTTTAATAACGAAGCACCAGTACAAACAATAATACTCAGGTGCAGGAAAATACCGGTCACACGAAAATAACGGGCGTTAATACAAAACCCGGCAACAAAATAACCAGCCGTTAGTAACTGCCTGAATGAACAATCAAACAAACACGCACACAAACATGGGGGAAACAGAGGGTTAAATGATGAACATGTAATTGGGGAATTGAAACCAGGTGTGAAAAAAACAAAGACAAAACATATGGAAAATGAAAAGTAGATCGGCGATGGCTAGAAAGCCGGTGACGTCAAACGCCGAACGCCGCCCGAACAAGGACTTCGGTGGAAGTCTTGACAATCAATGACATAAAGAATGATGGAAAACAATTTTGGAGTACTTTAAATGAAATTAGGGGCAGAAAGACTAATCCAACTCCATCTTTCATCAAATCAGATGGCTTATTCATCACAAAACCATTTGATGTTGCCAATTATTTTAATGATTACTTCATTGGCAAAGTGGGCGAACTTAGGCAGGAAATGCCAACAACGAACAGTAAGCCATCTTATTCATGCATAAAAAAATGAATAATGAAAGAAAAGCATTGCAAGTTTGAATTTTGTAAAGTTAACGTGGGAGAGGTGGAAAAAATATTGATTTGGTGGAAAGCTACTGAGGATGGTAGCTGACTCTATAGCCACTCTTATATGTCATATCTTTAATCTGAGCCTAGAGGAAAGTCTTTGTCCTCAGGCCTGGAGGAAAGTAATTCGCTACCCAAGAGTGATAAAGCGGCCTTTACCTGTTCTAACAGCAGACCTATAAGCTTGCTGCCAGCTCTTAGCAAACTGTTGGAAAAAATTGTGTTTGATCATATTCAATGCTATTTCTCTGTAAACAAATGAACAACAGACTTTCAGCATGCTTATAGAGAAGGGTACGCAACATGTACTGCACTAACACAAATGACTGATGATTGGTTGAAAGAAATTGATAATAAGAAGATTGTGGGAGCTGTACTGTTAGATTGCAGTGCAGCCGTTTTGAAATTATTGACCATAACCTGTTGTTGAAAAAATGTATGTGTTATGGCTTTTCAACCTCTGCCATATTATGGATTCAGAGCTATCTAATAGAACTCAAAGGGTTTTCTTTAATGGAAGCTTCTCTAATGTCCAACATGTAAAGTGTGGTGTACCACAGGGCACCTCTCTAGGCACTCTAATATTTTCTATTTTTACCAATGTGCTACCACTGGCATTAAACAAAGCATTTGTGTCCATGTATGCTGATGATTCAACCATATACACATCAGCAACCACAGCTAATGACGTTACTGAAACCCTTAACAAAAAGTCTGTTTTGGAATGGGTGGCCAGTGTTTTGGAATGGGGCGGCAGGTAGCCTAGTGGTTAGAGCGTTGGACTAGTAACCGAAAGGTTGCGACATCGAATCCCCGAGCTGACAAGGTAAAAATATGTTGTTCTACCTGTGAACAAGCCAGTTAACCTCTTAAGGATCTCTACAAATCGGTGCCCCACCCTCGGGATGGTTGCGCTAATGTGATTAGCATGACGTTGAAAGTAACAAGAACATTTCCCAGGAAATAGACATATCTGATGATTGTACATTATGGCC
Organism: Hucho hucho; assembly: GCA_003317085.1. Classification (NCBI taxonomy): domain Eukaryota; kingdom Metazoa; phylum Chordata; class Actinopteri; order Salmoniformes; family Salmonidae; genus Hucho; species Hucho hucho. Next base: position 268,944 of record QNTS01000826.1, read on the forward strand.
TTTCTCTTGCATTTCAATGTGAAACAATGTGAAATATTGTCAAATTATTTTCTTTTTTGAGAAGCAGACAATTTATTAGTTGAAGAAACGCTTTATTCGGATCGAGAGAATCTGGGCTTGTATCCCAAATGGCACCCTATTCCCTACATAGTGTGGGACGTACTCGGGAGTTTGATGTGTATGCTAATGTGCTGACTAGACATTAAATGATCTTTCACAGGTCACAAATTATTCTGATTGATTGACTGTTCTCATCTACCCACAAGAAACATAAGTAGGAGGATACTCATCAATGAGGTTTGTAAAATATTTTGGAAGAGTGCCTAATTCACATTTTTATATAAATAAAAACAGGTGAAGATTGAGTAGAGATTACCGGATTTGTTCACATTTTCCAGACCGGACCGGATTCCAATAACATAATTAAGTGCGCATGCAGGGGGATTAACCAAACGACAATCGTCTCATGTGGCGTCATCTTGTGATGGTCAGTGTGACGTCACAGCACTGGTGAGAAACCTCTTGGTGCCTTTAGTGTTGCGGAGACGGGGAGAGCGAATAGACGGGACTCGGAGGGAGAGCGGATAGACGGGACTCTGAGGGAGAGCGGATAGACGGGACTCTGAGGGAGAGCGGATAGACGGGACTCCGTTGAGGGCAGCGCTGCGCAAACGAAGTGATTTTCGGGCGCAAAGTCACAAGGGTCACGGGGGTTACGCCCAATCTGTCAAATCAAATGATCATTATGCCCCTTCAACCGTCGTTCGTTATCTGATGGTCTGAAGTCAAGACTTAGGTCGGAGGTCGCCTATAATTACACCTTTTTGTTTTGTTATTCCTTTGACATGGATCGCGCTGTAGCATAGGTTATTTCACCCAGCTTTACAGAGAGGGAACATAACTCAATCCCGGACAAACAAGTTGTCATTAAAATGGATTAATTAAATATTTTACCAAAGGCATGTACTTTTGAAGAAGTGATGCTGCTCTTGGAAATCTCGCGGTTTGCCTTGTCCTGAGTAATTGGTGAGTAACTGCTTATTTGGAGCTGACTGGATGTTAGATAATTTATCTAGTTGTAACCCACATGCATTTTCACAAATCATCCTAGGTATGCAAAAACATACACTGGGAAACTAGAATATAATTGAATCAAATAGAAAATGATTCTATAGACTAGAATACAGTACAATAGAATTGAATAGAAGAGAAATCTGATGCCACAGCAGCTGCCATTACATTCTATGGTGTTAAAGCATGTGAAAACACCACAGATGCTAATTACCTCTATCAGGGCACCCTGGAAAGGCATGTGAAAACACCACAGATGCTAATTACCTCTATCACGGCACCCTGGAAAGGCATGTGAAAACACCACAGATGCTAATTACCTCTATCAGGGCACCCTGGAAAGGCATGTGAAAACGCCATGAGAAGCAATTTAACCTCTATCAGGGAACCCTGGAAAGGTATTTAATAGAGGCAGAGTAACACAAATAACACAACATGATTGTTATTCAAAATACTGTAACTATTAAACAGACACTATTAAGGAAAAATATACAACCTGGTTCTATTTTGAGAACCACTATGTGTAGGCTCACACTGTTCATGATTTGACGCTGATGAGAATACGTTGTCTCCTCTTTTCCTCTCTAGTGCTGATGGTAGGGAGAGTCACCTCGGTCGGCCTGAGACCAGTGCTGATGGTAGGGAGAGTCACCTCGGTCGGCCTGAGACCAGTGCTGATGGTAGGGAGAGTCACCTCGGTCGGCCTGAGACCAGTGCTGATGGTAGGGAGAGTCACCTCGGTCGGCCTGAGACCAGTGCTGATGGTAGGGAGAGTCACCTCGG
>QNTS01000826.1:273258-292921 GCA_003317085.1 Hucho hucho
GGTAGGGAGAGTCACCTTGGTCGGCCTGACCAGTGCTGATGGTAGGGAGATTCACCTTGGTCGTCCTGAGACCAGTGCTGATGGTAGGGAGAGTCACCTCGGTCAGCCTGAGACCAGCGCTGATGGTAGGGAGAGTCATCTCAGTCGGCCTGTGACCAGTGCTGATGGTAGGGAGAGTCCCCTCAGTCGGCCTGTGGCCAGTGCTGAGGGTAGGGAGAGTCACCTTGGTCGGCCTGACCAGTGCTGATGGTAGGGAGATTCACCTTGGTCGTCCTGAGACCAGTGCTGATGGTAGGGAGAGTCACCTCGGTCGGCCAGTGACCCATCTACCTGTCTGTCCACAGGATACAGAAGACAGAAGGACTTCTCTACCCTGTACCGAGGCTGCAATTGGAGATCTAAAACCTTTACACTCCCTGTGGGAATATGTAGAACCATCCACCTCGCCATGACAAAGTATGTCAGAACTGATACAAAATCTGGAACAATGCCAACCCCAGAGAGAAGCTGCCTAGAGTGTCTTTTACCTTGTTGTTGTTTATTATCACGGGACACAAACAAACAAGAAGATGTTATCAGAGATGTTTGTTTGGATGAAAGGGAGAAACCCAGAGGGCTTTCCTTCTGACCAGGCTCTTCTCTACACTATGAGCTGATTGACCCCTCTCTGCATCCCCCCCTCTCCCTCCCACCGACGATGGATCTGCCGAACAACACCACGGTCATCACAGACAGCGACGGGGGCGTCTTATTGGACGACTCCTCAACCCGTGTCCTGACTGGTTGTTTCCTCTCGCTGCTCATCCTCTCCACATTGCTAGGCAACATCCTTGTGTGTGCCGCCGTCACCAAGTGCCGTCACCTGCGTTCCAAAGTCACCAACTTCTTTGTGATCTCGTTGGCTGTCTCCGACCTCCTGGTCGCTGTACTGGTGATGCCGTGGAAGGCCGTGACGGAGGTCGCAGGGTTCTGGCCGTTTGGCTCGTTTTGCGACACTTGGGTGGCGTTTGACATCATGTGCTCCACGGCATCCATCTTGAACCTGTGTGTGATCAGCGTGGACCGTTACTGGGCAATATCCAGCCCGTTCCGCTATGAGAGGAAGATGACTCCTAAAGTGGCGTTTGTGATGATCAGTGTGGCCTGGACACTCTCCGTCCTCATCTCCTTCATCCCTGTCCAGCTCAACTGGCACAAAGCCCAGACCTTTACCTCTACCTCCATCACTACCTCCACAACCACCCCCTACGGCCTCCAGGCCACCCCACACTCCTCGAACCCTGTTGGGGATAACAGCACACATCAGGCCCCCCAGGACTTGGACAACTGTAACTTCAGCCTGAACCGGACCTACGCCATCTCTACCTCTCTGATCAGCTTCTATATCCCAGTGATCATCATGGTGGTCACCTACACCCAGATCTACCGCATCGCCCACCGTCAGATCAGATGCATCGCCACCCTAGAACGAGCCGCAGAGAGCGCCAAGAACCGACACAACAGCATGGGAGAAGGCGACGGAGAATCCAGCATCTCCGAATCGGAGAGCTCGTTCAAGATGACGTTCAAACGGGAGACAAAGGTCCTGAAGACGCTGACTCTGATTGTGGGCGTGTTCGTGTGCTGCTGGCTGCCCTTCTTCATCCTGAACTGCATGGTGCCGTTCTGTGAGCCGTCACCCCGCGGTGCTGCGGCCTCCTTCACCTGTATCAGCCCCACTACGTTTGATGTGTTCGTGTGGTTCGGGTGGGCCAACTCTTCCATTAACCCCATCATATATGCCTTCAACCCAGACTTCCGCAAGGCATTCTCTATCCTCCTGGGCTGCCACAGACTCTGTCCCGGAGATCACGGCATGGGCGCATTCAGTCTCAATAAGAAGTGAGCTCAGAGCCTCATAACTCCCAGTGGTAGTAATAAAACAACATACATGGACAACATCTGCTGAGACACTGGTCTCAGAAGAGGACCTACAGTACCAGCTGTCATGACCATCAGAGAACTATAGCATGCCATTGTCTATTGCATTGTATTGCCACAAGCAAGCAGAGTAAGCACTACAACCTTGGTGTAAAAGGTTTGTTGTTGTCATTGAGGGTGCCGCCACCTTGTGCAGTGCCACTGGGCATAACATACAGTGTGATCTGAAATGGCACTGCAATAAGAGTCGAGTGACCCTTTGCAGTGTCCCTGACTGTGCAGTGAATGCAGTACGTTTAGTGACACATTGTCTCTGTGGAGTAGATACTACAGTGAGTCAGGGCCCCAGACTCTGATCCAGTGACTGCAGACTATAGTGAGTCAGGGCCCCAGACTCTGACCCAGTGATCCAGGGACTGCAGACTATAGTGAGTCAGGGCCCCAGACTCTGACCCAGTGATCCAGGGACTGCAGACTATAGTGAGTCAGGGTCCCAGACTCTGACCCAGTGATCCAGGGACTGCAGACTATAGTGGGTCAGGGCCCCAGACTGACCCAGTGATCCAGTGACTGCAGCTTATAGTGGGTCAGGGCCCCAGACTGACCCAGTGATCCAGTGACTGCAGCCTATAGTGAGTCAGGGCCTCAGACTCTGACCCAGTGATCGAGGGACTGCAGACTACAGTGCCCTTGGCCCCAGTAGAGATTAAAAAGGGTGAAGGATTTGGTATTAAGACTGTGTGTGTGACAGAGTACAGGAAGAGAGCGAGTGGTGCTAACGATCCTCAGAGACTGATAATCCACAGACTGGGCAGGCAACACACACACACACGAACACGTACGCTCACGCACACACGTACACACACGCTCACACACACACACACACACGCACACACATACACATTGTGACCACTACAGATCTCAAACGTCATAGGGGTTTAAGACTCAAACCAAATAAGATTTATGTGTGAACATAAACATGTGAATCAATCCAGAAGTGACTTAGAAACTGCTCTACTGAAGCAGCTAGAACGAGTTCAGACTGTCCAATAGAGCAGAACAGAATGTTAAAAAGAGGTCAGTACTTCAAGGTAATATATTATTCTTTACAATGTGTTCTCTTGCAAACAGTAACTTTGATTGTGTTTTTGTTAAAGTCCATACCAATACTGCCATCTTTCTAATGATGGTAATGAAATTCAGAAAGCTTAAGGCTATTTCATAACAAACATCAATTTAATTTGGACCGCCATTTTAAATCCCTCTCCAAAGTGTTTTACCTTATTAATGAGCTACTCATCTTGCATTGTGTCTGTGGCTTTTCCAAAGCAATGCCAGGTGTCCCAACAAGCTCTCATAGTCTCACTGCAGAATGAGACGTGTTTTTGCTGCTCCTGCTGCTCTTGTGTCATTCCATTTCTCCAAACGTCAACTTCTGAAGTTAAGGGTTACGTTTAGGCACTCATTCGGAATTGTTAAGGGTTAAGGTTTTGGATAGGGTTCAAACATTAAGTTTAGACACTCGCATGCTGACCAGACCGCTCAAGCGCTCACGCCATCGCACGCATGTTGATTTTGTCCACTCACACCAGACCCGATCAGGACACGCAGGTTGAAATTTCAAAACGACCTCTGAACCAACTATATTAATTTGGGGACAGGTCGAAAAGCATTAAACATTTATGGCAATGTAGCTAGCTAGCTTACTGTTGCTAGTGAATTTGTCCTGGTATATAATCATTAGTGATGGGTATCGTTAAGATTTTAACGGTATTACTACTCTTACCAATACTACTTATCGATCCGGTACTTTAACGGTATTCTTATCAGTTATTTTTGTTATTTTTTAAGAAACAAACTAAAAACTACCTAAGAACAGAATTAACATTGCTTTATTTTCTTAAATGTAAAATAAATAAAATAAACAATTATTTACAGCAAAAGAAACAGCAATGTTTTGAACAAATCACTATTATAGACTGTTGTGATGATGGAAATGTAAAACAAATGAAGTAAACAATATTTTCCTGCAGAAGAAAATACAGTAGTATAGAACAACATGGGTGGGGCATGCAGGTAGGCTGCAAAAGGACTAACAGTTCTTAGCACTTCTTCTGGAGAAAGATCAACATATTTGCCTTCTCTGGCAGAATTTGGGACCTTTCCTGGCTTATTGTGTTCCCTGCAGTCAAATAGCCTCTCGCTAGGGGTGGAGGTGGCTTGAGCACAGAGGTAGCTGGTTGCAATGTTTGTGAGGAGGGGCAGAGTAGCTCTCTTCTCCCACCACCACATCACAGGATCTTCAGCCATGGGATGGGAGGCAGGCCTTTGTAGAGCTCGACCTCTAGGTCAACACACTCGCTGAGGGTGAGGGACGAGGTGTCCTGTTGGATTGTCAACCTCAATTTCCTGTCCTCTGAGAAAAGCTCCTCCAAGGCACTCCTTGTTTTGTACAATGGAGGGACTGTCTCCTCCATTTCCTCTCCTTCTCCTTCAGACTCCTCCTCCTGTTGCTGGTGCTCTGTGTCTGTCTGCTCCGGCTCCTCTGACAGCCCTGGTGTTGCACCTGTCACAACCTCAAAAGTTGTCTTCCTCAGCCTGTCCCAGGTGGCGTCACTCACCGGCATCCCTTTAAATCTGGGGTCCATTGCTGTGGCCTCATGCAGGAAAGCTTGAATGTCCTCATCCTGATAGCGCTCGGAGAGGTTCTCCCACACCTTCTCTTTGATGGTTGCCACAAACGTTGTATCTTCATGCTTCACAGTGAAGTGCTCTTCCAGTTTTTGGAGGATGGGTATGATCTGTCCACAGGTGGCATTCTTTTCACATGACACACAGTGTGGATGTATAGACGATTCTCATGAGCTGGACAAACTCCTTAGCTTTTAAGTCCTCGTCCTTCAGACGGTCCAGGTTGTCCTTGGTCATTGCTTGTTTTAATTACCGCAAACTTGAATATTGAATTAAATTGTTAAATGTGGGAATTTCAAAATAATACTTTAATAGATTGAACTCGCTTCTGCTTTTCCTTCAAGACTGTTTTGGACATCGAGGATCTCTTGAACCACACGACCAGCTCTGATTGGGGCTGGACATCGAGGATCTCTTGAACCACATGACCAGCTCTGATTGGGGCTGGACATCGAGGATCTCTTGAACCACACGACCACTGCTCTGATTGGGGCTGCCCAATTATCAATGGAAGTCATTTGGTAGATTTTCTGTGCTGACAGATTCAATGTGTGTGCAAAGCATCCTATTTTTAGGATGTGTAGCCTCTTGATGGCAACATCCATATTGTCAGCACTATCAACAGTCACAGCTACAATCTTGATCGGCTCTATCTCAAACTCTTCCAGAATGTCTGATATCTCCTCTGCCACTACTTCACCAGTTTGTGATTTGTACACTGCCCTGGTGTAGAGGACCTTCTGTTTTACACTGCCCTGGCTTGTGTAGTGCACTGTAACAGTGAGATAGTGGTCCTGACAGAGGCTGGTCCACCCGTCTGATGTGATGGCCAGCTTTGACACGTCCTTCAACTCAGTGATCACATTGGCCTTTTACACCATACCAGGTAGGAATGAATGTGTCACTGAGGTAACTCCTGGAGGAAGGGGTATATTTGGGGTTGAGAGCCTTGCTCATCTCCCTACAGTAAAAAAAATGATAGTTTTCATGTGTTGAATTATCATTATTGAATTATTGTGTTGTTGTGGAGTGATGGGACTAACATACAACCCTTTTATGGTACTATATCCTAAACATGAATACAACTCAATATATACTGACAGACTGTTTCCTAAAGCCCTTGGACTCCACTGTTGCAAAGGGGTGTAGGCCTTTCACTATGAACTTGGTCACGGCTAGGTGGCGCTCATTCACCCTCTCCTCAGTCATCCTCCCACTAGCTGCCAGCGTGAAGGGGCTTTGGGCTTGTCTTTGGCTTGGACCAGCGGTATTAGAGGGAGGAGTGGGTTGGTTCATTGTAGCTGCAACTTTAACAAAAAAGCTGCAAGATCTTTAAATGGGTGATTGAATTTCTAAAAGGCACCCATAGCTAAACAATCAGCTGGCTAATGGTTCCTTTTGATCATGAACCCATGTTCTCATAATCTAGTTAACTCTGTGTGGGGGCTCTAGGCTGCTAGCATACATACCTAACGCAGATTGGGCAACGAGAGATGCTAGGCAGTCGAAAACTGTGCATTTCTCTGCCTGTACATGATGCACTTTCAATAGATGTTTGGACAGATTGCTCGTGTTTCCACCCTTACAAGAAAAAGTATTGTTGCACTTGTCAGCATCGAAGTGTAACCACACTTTTGAACATTTGGTTCTCTCCGCCATCGTCACTAATTAAGAGCAGGGTCTTTTGTGTGTGTGTGTGTGTGTGTGTGTGTGTGTGTGTGTGTGTGTGTGTGTGTGTGTGTGTGTGTGTGTGTGTGTGTGTGTGTGTGTGTGTGTGTGTGTAGGCTGTAGTGCTGACCTGAGCACCAGCNGAGACACAGGCTCCGCGCGAGAGAGATCTCTCTTCTGGATTGGGAATAGAAAAAATGCATCATAGACGAATGTCTTCATCTCATTGCAAATTAGAAACGGTCAGTGAGAAAATGTGCAAGATAACATTTATGTAGCAATAATAAATAGGAAATGTATTTTCTTATTTTCTCCAGTACCGAAAGCAGAACCGATAACGTCGGAGCTTATTGATACTACGGTCTTTCATAATTTAGCCCTGGAGCCGGGTTTCGGTACCCATCCCTAATAATCATTGGGTTGTTAATTGACCTGAAATGCACAAGGTCCTCTACTCCGACAATTAATCCACAGATAAAAGGGCAAACCGAGTTAGTTTCTAGTAATCTCTCCTCCTTCAGGCTTCTTCTTCTTCTTTGGACTTCATATGGCGGTTGGCAAGCAACTATAAGGGGCATTACCACCACCAACTGGACTGGAGTGTGGACCTCAGTTCATCTTTCAATCACCCACGTGGGTTTATGCTCCTAAAAACCAATGAGGAGATGGGAGGCGGGACTTGCAGCGCATTAAGCGTCACAAATAGAATCAAGTTCTATTTTAGCGTCTGGCAACGGAGACGCTCGTTGACGCGCGCAAGCAGTGTGGGTGCAATGATTGAGTAACGTGTGTGTAAATATATTCTGCAACGCTCGCGCACGCAACACAAGCAGTGTGGTCAGCATGTCATTCTGAATCGTTAAGGTTAAGGTTTGGAATAGGGTTCAAACATTAAGTTTAGGCACTCATTCTGAATGGTTAAGGTTAAGGTTTGGAATAGGGTTCAAACATTAAGTTTAGGCACTCATTCTGAATGGTTAAGGTAAGGGTTAAGGTTTGGAATAGGGTTCAAACATTAAGTTTAGGCACTCATTCTGAATGGTTAAGGTAAGGGTTAAGGTTTGGAATTGGGTAATTTTATTATATTTTTAAGTCTTAACAACTGGGATAAACAAGCAACCTTCTAATCCAGTCATGAGTCATGGGACTATGGCCATCTGTCCACCCCTGTCCAAAACCCAAGCCCACTTGATTGTAATAGTGCTCACTGTTGCCCATAGTGGACGGTTTTGAAGGCATTTCTCTACGTCCTCAGGACATGGGTAGACGTCCAGTTTCTACGTCAATCTTGAACGATCTCCCTGGGTGGCCAGCTATTACATAGTCATTTTAGGAATATAAAAAAAAACTTTGTGTCATGTCTGAATTTCCTGAAGTTTCCCTTCATTAACTAGAGGTGAAACGAATTCTAACAAACGAGTGATTGTCATGAAACCGACATGGAGCCGAGAGTTGGAGACTGCCTCCCAAATGACACCCTATTCCCTGTACTGTATAGTGCATTACTTTTGACCACGGCCCATGGGGCTCTAGTCAAAAGTAGTGCACTATATAGGGAATAGGATGCCATTTGTTTATTACCTCATTGTAGATCATATAATAGCTACAGTTGAAGTCGGAAGTTTACATACACAATTTCTTGTTAACAAACTGTAGTTTTTGCAAGTCAGTTAGGACATCTACTTTGTGCATGGAAATTTCAGAAAATGATGTCATGGCTTTAGAAGCTTCTGTTAGGCTAATTGACATAATTTGAGTCAATTGGAGGTACCTGTGGATGTATTTCAAGGCCTACCTTCAAAAAAATTAAAAATAAATCAGCCAATACCTCAGAAAAAGAATTGTAGACCTCCACAAGTTTGGTTCATCCTTGGGAGCAATTTCCAAACGCCTGAAGGTACCACGTTCATCTGTACAAACAATAGTACGCAAGTATAAACACCATGGGACCATGCAGCCGTCATACCTGCTCAAGAAGGAGACGCGTTCTGTCTCCTAGAGATGAGCGTACTTTGGTGCGAAAAGTGCAAATAAATCCCAGAACAACAGCAAAGGACCTTGTGAAGATGCTGGAGGAAACAGGTACAAAAGTATCTATATCCACAGTAAAACAAGTCCTATATCGACATAACTTGAAAGGCCGCTCAGCAAGGAAGAAGCCACTGCTCCAAAACCGCAATAAAAAAGCCAGACTACTGTTTGCAACTGCACATGGGAACAAATATCATACTTTTTGGAGAAATGTCCTCTGGTCTGATGAAACAAAAATGGCCATAATGGCCAAAAAGACCATCGTTATGTTTGGAGGAAAAAGGGGGAGGATTGCAAGCCGAAGAACACCATCCCAACTGTAAAGCACGGGGGTGGCAGCATCATGTTGTGGGGGTGCTTTGCTGCTGGAGGGACTGGTGCACTTCACAAAATAGATGGCATCATGAGGAAGGAAAATTATGTGGATATATTGAAGCAACATCTGAAGACATCAGTCAGGAAGTTAAGGCTTGGTCGCCAAGCCAAAATTCACCCAACTTATTGTGGGAAGCTTGTGGAAGGCTACCCGAAACGTTTGACCCAAGTTAAACAATTTAAAGGCAATGCTACCAAATACTAATTGAGTGTATGTAAACTTATGACCCACTGGGAATGTGATGAAAGAAATAAAAGGTGAAATAAATAATTCTCTCTACGATTATTCTGACATTTAACATTCTTAAAACAAAGTGGTGATCCTAACTGACCTAAGACAGGGAATTTGTACTAGGATTACATGTCAGGAATTGTGAAAAACTGAGTTTAAATGTATTTGGCTAAGGTGTATGTAAACTTGCGACTTCAACTGTATGTGTTTGTGTGCCAGTATACAATTATTCTTTCTGAATAAATATTATAGATGGGTTTTCATTTTCATCATATGGCCTCTATCTGCGGTATATTTATTATTACTAAGGCCTATCCCTGATCCACACTGAATAGAAGTTCAGTGAAGTAGCTTTGTCCATAGGGAAGGAGCCTATCTCCTGTTTCTGTAGCTTGAGGCAGCTTGATGTACCACCCCCTGGACAGGGCGCTAGTCTTTTGCAGGGCTTTACCCCCAATCCGTCATCTCCAGCAATAGTGAATAGTGTGGATCACTGAATAAGAGTTCAAGCAATAGTCACCGGAACAGCATTCACTTTGGATTCCAGGTTAGTCACTCTGAAGTTAATGTCATACCTCCAATGTTATTTAACCTGACGAGAGGAGCGCTCAGTCTCACGGTCAAGGCTTCCCTCATACTGTACTGTAGACCGTACACACACAACACACACACACAGCGGAGCACAGTTCAGCAGTGGGATGACAGAGCTGTCCAGTGTTCTGATGTAGGCTCAGTACTGCCCTTGCTTCAGTGTCAGCAAAATGTCCTGAAGCGTGCTGGGGGCAGTATTAGAGGGACACAGCAAGGGGACAGCAATTAATGTGATTGACATCATTCAGAGTGATGGCTGGTGCCCTGAACTGAACTAATGAGGGAGGGATGGAGGAAGGGAGGGAGGAAGGAGGGGGGAGGGAGGCAGGCAGGGTGGGAGAGATACATTGATGATGATGACACCTGTTTCTGTCTGTTTCAATATCCTGACCCAGAACCCTATAACACTTTTGTTGAGTGAGTCTTTAGCCCCGTTAATACCTTTGTCCTGTGGCACAATCAGAATGTGGACAAGATCAGGATGCATGTTCGAAAGCAGGAACAGGTGAACCTGAGTTTATCAGGCATCTATAAGTTGTATTCTTTAAGAATCAACGGTTATACATACTTAATTTAAAAGTTTAAAAAAATTGATTTAGTAACTGCAGATTGGCCCTTTAAAGGAAGTGGATGTTCTATTAAAATCATTCACCCCAGTCATATTGGTTTTTATTTTGTGATTATACCATTAAAAATGTTATAAAGCAAATACTGTAACTTGGAAAGTATATCCCCTTTATCTGTCAAGTTTCCATCCAATACATTGTGCATATAATATAAAAAATGTAGAAAGGATTTTTGTTAACATAGGAATGTGATTTTAGGAGGTATAAGATAATACAATGAGGGAAAAAAGTATTTGATCCCCTGCTGATTTTGTACGTTTGCCCACTGACAAAGAAATTATCAGTCTATAATTTTAATGGTAGGTTTATTTGAACAGTGAGAGACAGAATAACAACAAAAAAATCCAGAAAAACGCATGTGAAAAATGTTATAAATGGAATTGCATTTTAATGAGGGAAATAAGTATGACCCCCTCTCAATCAGAAAGATTTCTGGCTCCCAGGTGTCTTTTATACAGGTAACGAGCTGAGATTAGGAGCACACTCTTAAAGGGAGTGCTCCTAATCTCAGTTTGTTACATGTATAAAAGACACCTGTCCACAGAAGCAATCAATCAATCAGATTCCAAACTCTCCACCATGGCCAAGACCAACGGGCTCTCCAAGGATGTCAGGGACAAGATTGTAGACCTACACAAGGCTGGAATGGGCTACAAGACCATCGCCAAGCAGCTTGGTGAGAAGGTAACAACAGTTGGTGCGATTATTCGCAAATGGAAGAAACACAAAAGAACTGTCAATCTCCCTCGGCCTGGGGCTCCATGCAAGATCTCACCTCGTGGAGTTGCAATGATCATGAGAACGGTGAGGAATCAGCCCAGAACTACACGGGAGGATCTTGTCAATGATCTCAAGGCAGCTGGGACCATAGTCACCAAGAAAACAATTGGTAACACACTACACCGTGAAGGACTGAAATCCTGCAGCACCCGCAAGGTCCCCCTGCTCAAGAAAGCACATATACATGCCCGTCTGAAGTTTGCCAATGAACATTTGAATGATTCAGAGGACAACTGGGTGAAAGTGTTGTGGTCAGATGAGACCAAAATGGAGCTTTTGGCATCAACTCAACTCGCCGTTTTTTAAGGAGGAGGAATGCTGCCTATGACCCCAAGAACACCATGCCCACCGTCAAACATTGAGGTGGAAACATTATGCTTTGGGGGTGTTTTTCTGCTAAGGGGACAGGACAACTTCACCGCATCAAAGGGACGATGGTCGGGGCCATGTACTGTCCAATCTTGGGTGAGAACCTCCTTCCCTCAGTCAGGGCATTGAAAATAGGTCGTGGATGGTTATTCCAGCATGACAATGACCCAAAACACACAGCCAAGGCAACAAAGGAGTGGCTCAAGAAGAAGCACATTAAGGTCCTGGAGTGGCCTAGCCAGTCTCCAGACCTTAATCCCATAGAAAATCTGTGGAGGGAGCTGAAGGTTTGAGTTGCCAAATGTCAGCCTCGAAACCTTAATGACTTGGAGAAGATCGGCAAAGAGGAGTGGGACAAAATCCCTCCTCAGATGTGTGCTAACCTGGTGGCCAACTACAAGAAACGTCTGACCTCTGATTGCCAACAAGGGTTTTGCCACCAAGTACTAAGTCATGTTTTGCAGAGGGGTCAAATACTTATTGCCCTCATTAAAATGCAAATCAATTTACAACATTTTTCACATGCGTTTTTCTGGATTTTTTTGTTGTTATTCTGTCTCACACTGTTCAAATATACCTACCATTAAAATTATAGACTGATGATTTTTTGTCAGTGGGCAAACGTACAAAATCAGCAGGGGATCAAATACTTTTTTCCCCTCACTGTATATCCCTATAAACTGTTCATAGTAAGTAGCCACGCCCCGAGTGAGTTCAGAGAGCATGTCAGACTGACGGAACCATCCCCTTCGGCCAGAGTGCATAAAAGGCTTGGTAACGAAATAAACATTAGATCAGGAAACGTGAGGCGGGAGCTACACGTTTGAAATGGTTGGAACTTTGAACCTCAACACGAGGTGAAGAAATGAACTCACCTTCCTTTAGACCAGAAAGACGGTGAGCTGCAGCTCATGTCCAAAGTGATCCAAATCCTGAATACCGACACGAGGGGGAAAACAAACTCCCCTCTAAGACAATCACTGGTACAGTTGATTAGCTGTCTTGAGTCAAATATCTAGAAAAGCGAATCTAAGTGAGACTATCCTACTACGCTCATCACCAATGGGAACAGTCGACACGGCTGGCTAGAGTGAACAACAGTAGAAGACGGAAAAGGGGAGACCCCTTTCGGACAATCAGAGCCATACAAGCTTGCCGCTGAAAGGCCAGTAACCTTCCTAAGGAGGGCTGGTTCCGACAGAGATAAACAGCGAACAAAGGCATTCACATGTGTATACATTCATGATTTCTTATTCCAAACGGGCAGCGGTTCGTGTGCAAAGTATCCCCCCCTCTTCATTTTCTGTGTAACAAGCTGCCATATGAAACCCGATGGTCACTCAGATAGAGCTCCAGAGTTCCTCTGTGGGGATGGGATAACCTTCCAGAAGGACAACCATCTCTGCAGCACTCCACCAATGGCCAGACGGAAGCCCCTCCTCAGTAAAAGGCACATGACAGCCTGCTTGGAGTTTGCCAAAAGGCACCTTAAGACTCTCAGACAATGAGAAACACGTTTCTCTGGTCAGATGAAACCAAGATTGAACTCTTCGGCCTGAATGCCATGCATCACATCTGGAGGAAACGTGGCACCATCCCTACGGTGAATAATGGGGGTGGCAGCATCATGGTGTGGGTAAGTTTTTCAGCATCAGGGACTGGGAGACTAGTCAGGTGGAGGGAAAGATGAATGGAGCAAAGTACAGAGAGATCCTTGATGAAAACCTGCTCTAGAGCGCTCAGGACCTCAGACTGGGGTGAAGGTTCACCTTCCAACAGGACAACAACCCTAAGCACATTGCCAAGACAACGCAGGAGTGGTTTCGGGACAAGTCTCTAAATGTCCTTGAGTGGCCCAGCCAGAGCCCAGACTTGAACCCGATCAAACATCTCTGGAGAGACCTGAAAATAGCTGTGCAGCAACGCTCCCCATCCAACTTGACAGATCTTGAAAGGATCTGCAGAGGAGAATGGGAGAAACTCCCCAAATACAGGTGTGCCAAGCTTGTGGCGTCAATGCCATACAACTCTCCTTCCGTGGCCTACAACTGCTCTTAAACGCAAGTAAAACTAAATGCATGCTCTTCAACCAATCGCTGCCCGCACCTGTCCCCCCGTCCAGCATCACTACTCTGGACGGCTCTGTCTTAGATTATGTGGACAACTACAAATATCTAGGTGTCTGGTTAGACTGTAAACTCTCCTTCCAGACTCACATCAAACATCTCCAATCTAAAATTAAATCTAGAATTGGCTTCCTATTTCGCAACAAAGCATGCTTCACTCATGCTGCCAAACATACCCTCGTAAAACTGACCATCCTACCGATCCTCGACTTCGGTGATGTCATTTACAAAATAGCCTCCAATACTCTACTCAACAAATTGGATGCAGTCTATCACAGTGCCATCCGTTTTGTTACCAAAGCCCCATATACCACCCACCACTGCGACCTGTACGCTCTCGTTGGCTGGCCCTCGCTTTACACTCGTCGCCATACCCACTGGCTCCAGGTCATCTACAAGTCCCTGCTAGGTAAAGNACCCGTAGCACGCGCTCCAGCAGGTATATCTCACTGGTCACCCCCAAAGCCAATTCCTCCTTTGGCCGACTCTCCTTCCAGTTCTCTGCTGCCAATGACTGGAACGAACTACAAAAATCTCTGAAACTGGAGACACTTATCTCCCTCACCAGCTTTAAGCACCAGCTGTCAGAGCAGTTCACAGACCCCTGCACCTGTATATAGCCCATCTGTAAATAGCCCAACCAACTACCTCATCCCCTACCGTATTTATTTATTTATTTATCTTGCTCCTTTGCACCCCAGTTTTTCTACATTGCACATTCATCTACTGCACATCTACCATTCCAGTGTTTAAATGCTATATAGTAATTACTTTGCCACCATGGCCTATTTATTGCCTTACCTTCCTTATCCTACCTCATTTGCACTCTTTGTATATAGATTTGTTTTTTTCTACTGTATTATTGACTGTATGTTTGTTTTACTCCATGTGTAACTCTGTGTTGTTGTATGTGTTGAACTGCTTTGCTTTATCTTGGCCAGGTCGCAGTTGTAAATGAGAACTTGTTCTCAACTTGCCTACCTGGTTAAATAAAGGTGACATTTCAGTTTTTTTTATAAATGAACAAAAATGTCCAAAAACCTGTTTTGCTTTGTCATTATGGGTATTGTGTGTAAATTGATGAGGAAAAAAATATTTTAATCCATTTTAGAATAAGCCTGTAACGTAAGAAAATGTGGAAAAAGTGAAGGTGTCTGAATACTTTCCAACATGCAGCAATTGTAACGATTTTACTAAGTTAGACTACATATGAGGAAATAAGTCACTTGAAATAAATTCAGCCCTAATAATGGATTTCACATGAATGAGCAAGGGCGCAGTCATGGATGGGCCTGGGAGGGCACAGCCAATCAGAATGAGTTTTTTCCCACAAAAGGGCTTTTTTACAGACAGAAATAGTCCTCAGTTTCATCAGCTGTCCAGGTGGCTGGTCTCAGACAATCCCGCAGATAAAGACGACGGATGTTGAGGTCCTGGGCTGGCGTGGTTACACATGGTCCGCGGGTGTGAGGCTGGTTGAACGTACTGCCAAATGCTGTAAAATGACGTTGGAGGCAGCTTATAGTGGAGAAATGAACATTCGATTCTATGGCAACAGCTCTGGTGGACATTCCTGCAGTCAGCATGCCTATTGCACTCTCCCTCAAAACTTGAGACATCTGTGGAATTGTGTTGTGTGAAAAAACGGAACATTTTAGAGTGGCATTTCATTGTCCCAAGCACAAGGTGCACCTGTGCAATGATCCTGCTGTTTAATCAGCTTGTTGATATGCCACACCTGTCAGGTGGATAGATTATCTAGGCAAGGAAACATTTTTACTAACAGGGACATTAACCATTTTGTGCACAATTTTAGTAGAGAAATAAGATTTTTGTGCATATGTAACATTTCTGGGATCTTTTATTTCAGCTAATGAGATATGGGACCAACACTTTACATGTTGTGTTTAATTTTTATCCAGTATCTATCCAGGTGAAAGCTATGATCCCTTATTGATGTCACTTGTTAAATCCACTTCAATCAGAGAAGCTGAAAGGGAGGAGACAGGTTAAAAACTTCTTAGGGATAGGAGTCCCGCTAGCAAATAATAAATAATCATAAATATTATGGATTTTAAACATTTATGTACATATAAGTGTCTTATATCGGCTGAAAGCTTAAATTCTTGTTAATCTAACTGCACTGTTCGATTTACAGTAGCTTTTACAGTGAAAACATGCCATGTGATTGTTTGAGGACGGCACCCCACATCAAAATATTTTTCAGCCGGCACAGGTTTCATATATTCACAAATAACGATTAAAAATTCACTTACTTTTTGAAAATATTCCTCTGATTTGTCATTTTGTCATCCAAAGGGTCCCAACTATAACATGTAGTGTCGTTTTGTTAGATAAAATCCTTCTTTATATCCCCAAAAGTATGTTTAGTTGGCACCATCAATTTGAGTAATCCACTCGTTCAACATGCAGAGAAATGAATCCAAAAATCTACTCCTAAACTTTGTTTCAACAAGTCAAAATACGTTTCTATTTACTCCTCAGATACCATAAAATGTAATCGAACTATAATATTTATTTTGGAAAGAAGTATGTTCAATAGGAAACCGATTCTAGCAGGTGCGTAATGTCTTCATGGCGGCGCAAACACGAATTTCCAAGACTGTGTCCCTCTACTAAAACTGATATTTCTTATTCCTTTTCGAAGTTACAAGCCTGAAACCTTGAACGTAGACTGCTGACACCCTGTGGTCTCTCAAAAACAAAGATTCCGGTTGTTTTTTCTTTGGATTTTCTACTACCATATCTATTGTGTTATATTCTCCTACATTATTTTTTTATTAAAAGTTACCAGGTGCAGAGGTTTGTGTCAAGAACTGCAACCTTGCTTGGTTTTTCATGCTCAAACGTTTCCCGTGTGTATCAAGAATGGTCCACCACCCAAAAGACACAACTTGACACAACTGTGGGAAGCATTGGATTCAACATGTGCCAGCATCCCTGTTGATGGAGGGGGAGTCAAAACGCAATTAAAGAGTTCTCATTAATCAGTGTTCCTCAAGATTAAATATGTATTATTCACCACAGAGCCAAAGCCATTAGAGCTGCCTAGGAACTAATGCATTTTTAATGGCTACCAGAACAAAAAGATAGCAGTAATGGAGAGGCAGAGATGAAGTGGAGTGGAATGTTCACACACACTCTGAAATATACACACACACACACACACACACACACACACACACACACACACACACACTGAAATATACATGCACACATGCACGCACGCACACACACACAAACGCACACACATGCATTGCACACACACGCATTGCACACACACACACACACACACACACACACACACACACACACACACAGATTTAGCCAGGATGTGGAGGGACGCTGCTGTAAACTGGAGGTTTATATCTGGATCTGCTTTCCAACAGAAAGAGTTTGGGGTTTATTATTTTAGATTATTTTTAGATTACTTTACCCGTTCTCTTCTCTCTCTGGTGGGAGGGCTGGAGGGAGGGAGTAACTCACAGTGTGGGGAAAAAAAAGAGAAAGAGAGAGTGAGGCAGAAGAACAGAGAGAGAGAGAGAGGAACAGAGTGAGAGAGAGAGAGAGAGAGAGAGAGAGAGAGAGAGAGAGAGAGAGAGAGAGAGGCAGAGGAACAGAGAGAGAGATAAAGAGAGAGAGAGGTGGAAGAAGACAGAGAGATGGAGAGACATAGACAGAGATGCTCACCAACCAAGAATTCACAAAACAGTACAGAGCAATAAACATTAGAGTCAACCCAAGAGTCAAGCTAGTCCTAAGAGTCAAGCTAGTCTGTTCATAAACACAAACAGACCCCACAGAGCCTCAGGACAGCAACACAATTAGACCCAACCTTATCATGTGAAAACAAAAGATAATTACTTGACATATTGCAAAGAACTAACCAAAAAACAGAGCAAACTGGAATGCTATCTGGCCATTAACAGATAGTGCACAGTGGCAGAATACCTGACCACTGTGACTGACCTAAAATTAAAGAAAGCTTTGACTATGTACATACTCAGTGAGCATAGCCTTGCTATTGAGAGAGGCCACGGGAGGCAGACCTGACTCTCAGAAGACAGGCTATGTGCACACTGCCCACTAAATTAGGTGGAAACTGAGCTGCACTTCCTAACCTCCTGCCAAATGTATGACTATATTAGAGACACATATTTCCCTCCGATTACACAGACCCACAAAGAATTCTAAAACAAATCCAATTTTGATAAATTCCCATATCTATTGGGTGAAATACCACAGTGTGCCATCACAGCAACAAGATTTGTCACAACAAAAGGTCAACCAGTGAAGAACGAACACAATGTAAATACAACCTATATTTATCTGTCTATTTCATACGTCAACTATTTGCACATTGTGACAACAGCCTCTCTATCACCGTCTCTATCACTGTCTCTATTACCCTCTCTATCGGCCTCTCTATCACCCTCTCTATCGGCCTCTTTATCACCATCTCTATCACCCTCTCTATCAGCCTCTCTATCGACCTGTCTATCACCGTCTCTTTCAGCATCTCTATCACTGTCTCTATCAGCATATCTATCAGCCTCTCTATCACCCTCTCAATCATTGTCTCTATCAGCCTCTCTATCACCGTCTCTATCAGCCTCTCTATCACCCTCTCAATCACCGTCTCTATCAGCCTCTCTATCACTGTCTCTAGCAGCCTCTCTATCAGCCTCTCTATCACTGTCTCTATCAGCATCTCTATCACTGTTTCTATCTGCCTCTCCATCATTGTCTCTATCAGCCTCTCTAACACTGTCTCTATCAGCCTCTCTATCACTGTCTCTATCATCCTCTCTGTCACCCTCTCTATCACCGTCTCTATCAGCCTCTCTATCACTATCAGCCTCTTTATCACTGTCTATTTCAGCCTCTCTGTCAGCCTCTCTATCACCGTCTCCATCAGCCTCTCTATCACTGTCTATATCAGCCTCTGTCAGCCTCTCTATCACCGTCTCTATCAGCCTCTCTATCGTTCTCTATCAGCCTCTCTATCACTGTCTATCATCCTCTCTGTCAGCCTCTCTATCACTGTCTCTATCAGCCTCTCTATCACTGTCTCTATCAGCTTCTCTATCAGCCTCTCTTTCCTCCTCTCTATCGGCCTCTCCATCAGACTCAATATCAGCCTCTCTATCAGCCTGTCTATCACATTCTCTCTCAACCTCTCTATCACCCTCTCTATCACTGTCTATATCAGCCTCTCTATCACCCTCTCTATCACTGTCTCTATCAGCCTCTCTATCACTGTCTCTATCAGCCTCTCTATCACCCTCTCTATCACTGTCTCTATCAGCCTCTTTATCACTGTCTCTATATCAGCCTCTCTATCACCCTCACTATCACTGTCTCTATCAGCCTGTCTATCACCTTCTCTATCAGCTTCTCTATCAACCTCTCTATCGGCCTTTCTATCAGACTCAATATCAGCCTATCTATCAACATCTCCGTAGACCTATCAATTGGCCTCTCTATCAGACTCAATTTCAGGCACTCTATCAGCCTCTCTATCAGTCTCTCTCAGCCACTCTATCACCCTCTCTATCGATCTCTCTATCGGGCCTCTCTATCAGACTCAATATCAGCCTCTATATCAGCCTCTCTATCACAGTCTCGCTCAGCCTCTCTATCAATGTCTCTATCGCCCTCTCTATCACTGTCTCTATCAGCTTCTCTATCAGCCTCTCTATCGACCTCTATATCGGCTTCTCTATCAGACTCAATATCAGCCTCCATATCAGCCTCTTTATCAGCCTCTCTATCACTGTCTCTATCACCCTCTCTATCACTGTCTCTATCAGCCTCTCTATCGACCTCTATATCGGCTTCTCTATCAGACTCAATATCAGCCTCTCTATCACTGTCTCTATCACCCTCTCTATCACTGTCTCTATCAGCCTCTCTATCACTGTCTTTATCAGCCTCTCTATCACTGTCTCTATCACCCTCTCTATCACTGTCTCTATCAGCCTCTCTATCACTGTCTTTATCAGCCTCTCTATCCCTGTCTCTATCAGCTTCTCTATCAGCCTCTCTTTCCTCCTCTCTATCGGCCTCTCCATCAGACTCAATATCAGCCTCTCTATCAGCCTGTCTATCACATTCTCTCTCAACCTCTCTATCACCCTCTCTATCACTGTCTATATCAGCCTCTCTATCACCCTCTCTATCACTGTCTCTATCAGCCTCTCTATCACTGTCTCTATCAGCCTCTCTATCAC
>QNTS01000826.1:297886-315664 GCA_003317085.1 Hucho hucho
GGCTAGGGATATGTCTGTGGATACTCTGAGGACGCGGCTAGGGATATGTCTGTGCATGCTCTGAGGACGCGGCTAGGGATATGTCTGTGGATACTCTGAGGACGCGGCTAGGGATATGTCTGTGCATGCTCTGAGGACCTTGGCTAGGGATATGTCTGTGCATGCTCTGAGGACCTTGGCTAGGGATATGTCTGTGCATGCTCTGAGGACGCGGCTAGGGATCCGTCTGGGCTGGCAGGCTAGCGAGGGATAACACGTTTAAATGTTTTACTCACGTCAGCCACGTTGAAGGAGAGCCCACAGTCTTTGGTAGCGGGCCGTGTCGGTGGCACAGTATTGTCCTCAAAACGCGCAAAGAAGTTGATTAATTTGTCTGGGAGTGAGATGTCAATGTCTGCGACGGGACTGGTTTTCTTTTTGTAATCCGTGATTGACTGTAGAACCTGCCACATACGTCTTGTGATTGAGCCGTTGAATTGCAACTCTACTTTGTCTCTATACTGACGCTTTGCTTGTTTGATTGCCTTGCGGAGGGAATAGCTACACTGTTTGTATTCAGTCATGTTTCCGGTCGCCTTGCCATGATTAACTGCTGTGGTTCGCTCTTTCAGTTTTGCGTAAATGCTGCCATCATTCCACAGTTTCTGGTTAGGGTAGGTTTTAATAGTCACCGTGGGTACAACATCTCCAATGCACTTCCTAATAAACTCACTCACCGAGCCAGCGTATACAGTACGTCGATGTTATTGAGGCTACCCGGAACATATCCCAGTCCACGTGATCGAAGCAATCTTGAAGCGTGGAATCCGATTGGTCAGACCAGCGTTGGATAGACCTAAGCACAGGCGCTACCCTCTGGAGAGCATCCTGTCAGGCTGTATCACCGCCTGGTACGGGCTGTATAACCGCCTGGTACCGGATGTATCACCCCCTGGTATGACAACTGCACCGCCTGCAACCGCAAGGCTCTCCAGAGGGTAGTGCGGTCTGCACAACGCATCACCGGGGGCAAACTACCTGCCCTCCAGAACACTTACAGCACCCGATGTCACAGGATGGCAGAAAAGATCATCAAGGACAACAACCACCTGAGCCACTGCCTGTTCACCCCGCTATCATCCAGAAGGCGAGGTCAGTACAGGTGCATCAAAGCTGGGACCAAGAGACTGAAAAACAGCTTCTATCTCAAGGAAATCAGACTATTAAACAGCCATCACTAACATAGAGAGGCTGCTGCCAACATAAAGACTCAAATCACTGGCCACTTTAATAAATGGATTTAATAATGGTATCACTACTGACTTTAAATAATGCCACTTTAATAATGTTTACATATCCTACATTACTCATCTCAAATGTATATACCCTATTTTATACCATATATTGCATCTTGCCTATTCCGCGCATCCATATATTTATATGTAAATATTCTTATTCCATCCCCTTACATTGTGTGTATAAGGTAGTTGCTGTGAATTTGTTAGATTTCTTGTTAGATATTACTGCACTGTCGGACTAGAAGCACAAGCATTTCGCTACACTCGCATTAACATCTGCTAACCATGTGTATGTGACCAATAAAATGTGGTTTGATTTGATTTCTGCCTGTCCAGCCAGCATCCGGCCCAACTGTGTGTGTGGCTGCATGGAGAACACTGGATCAGGGTCAAAGTGAGACTGGTATGTCACCTTGTGTACTGTTGTAAACCATCTGCTGAAATACCTTGTAAACAATGTGGACAGACAGGTGAGCTAGCAACATGTACACCCTCTTCCTCTAGCCCTCCATCCGAATTCCATCAAAACCAATCAAGACTGTCTATCTTTGTGCATTCTAGTGTTTTCTATGAACCCCAGGAAGAGTATCTGTATCTAAGTTTATGGTCTTATTTAATCTTATTTAATCTTATTTAATGTTAATTCGTTTTACATTGAATCTCTAACTCAGTATTCAGTCTGTAATTAAAATGTGTAATTATATTTTTAACTTGTTTTGTTTTAATCGTGTCAGGGAATAGAAGGTGCACCCAGTCTATACACTCAGTAAATCCATCCCAGTCCCAGTGTCCTCTCCTCCTCTCCAGAAGTATGGATGCAATCTAATTTATCCATGTTGTGGATGAGGAAGGGGATTGGGACAGCTGTCTACTGCCTGTACACTAGTTATCAACAGGGAAACAAGACAAGGAAGCTAGGACAGGGGAAGAATCTCACAAGTCCTTCCTCAATTCCTATTGTCTTGTACTTTCCTTCTCTATCTCTAAAGGGGCAAGTGAGGATCTTCAGAGAGAAGTGAGGGGACTATTGGAGCAGAGGTTTTGAGGAGAGAGGAACTGAAGAAGGTTTACCCTGAAACAAGGACATAGAACACAGTGAGAGGTACGGAGCGATGCCAGGATAGTTGGAGAGGGGTGAAGGCTAGCTTATAGGGACCACCAGGGCGGCTGGTGAGGGGAGGTGGGTGAAGGCTAGTAGCTTTTAGGGACCACCATGTCAGCTGGTGAGGGGAGGTGGGTGAAGGCTAGCTTGTAGGGACCACCAGGGCGGCTGGTGAGGGAAGGTGGGAACATCTTGTCATCACTGTCATTTACGGTCAGTATAAAGTGATATAAAACACACACTGGGTTTTGGAGTATAGGACAGTGGAGTGGAAGGAGGGTAAGCCACTGTTGCTAGGACCGTGAGGACACAGGCATTCCCCTTGAGACCGGTTCATGTTAATACAAGGGAACATCTGGTCTTGGGTACCTTGTGGCATGAATCATCGCTGTCATTCACGGTTAGCATAATGAGATGAAGAAATAAATAGAGATAAAGACAGAGAGAGAGAAAGAGTGAGAGCGAGAGAGAGAGAGAGAGAGAGAGAGAGAGAGAGAGAGGCTGAGAGAAAGTGAGAGGCTGAGAGAGAGAAAGAGATAGAGACTGAGAGAGCGAAAGAGATAGAGGCTGAGAGAGAGAGTGAGAGGCTGAGAGAAAGAGAGATTGAGGGGGAGAGATAGACAGATAGACAGAGAGACAGAAATGGAGTCATCTTTACACAAAAAAAAGGGCCGGCAGGTAGCCTAGTGGTTAGAGCGTTGGACTAGTAACTGAAAGGTTGCAAGAATGAATCCCCAAGCTGACAAGGTAAAAATCTGTCGTTCTGCCCCTGAACAAGGCAGTTAACCCACTGTTCCTAGGCCGTCACTGAAAATAAGAATTTGTTCTTAACTGACTTGCCTAGTTAAATAAATGTTGAAGGAAGGATAAATAAAGGTTACAGAAATAAAGGTTGAAATGGGTTACTAATAGAAATACTGAAACATTGATTCAAGGTGTGTGTGTGTGTGTGTGTGTGTGTGTGTGTGTGTGTGTGTGTGTGTGTGTGTGTGTGTGAAGTCTCCAATCCCTGTTCCCATGCTCTGTCTCAGCTAGGTCTCTCTCCCTCCCTTGTCAGAGAGGATAACTTACCAGGCTGCACACTAAGAGATTGCTGTGAGGGAAAGGATATTTTTCAACTGTGCAGAGGCTTACCATGATTGTGAGTACACACAAACAGGGCTGTGGTCAAAAGTAGTGCACTACATAGGGAATAGGGTGCCATTTGGGATGTAGTCAATATGTAGCAGAGGAGGTTAAAAGGTTATTAAAGTTGGACACGATTTTTGTTTAGTTTTGTTAAAACTCTGCTTTAAGGGACAGGCCAGTGTCAACTGAATTAGAAACTCACATGTATATATTACTCTGGAGAGAATCAGACGGCAGACGAGTGGCTATTTGTAGTTCAGCAGAGAGAGAGAGACTCTACAGGAATCCCTGACCCTCTGGAAGGAGAGAGGTTCAGCATTAAGCTGAATTAAACGTCTCAAACAAAACATTTCAACCGTTTTGGCTACTTCTCTGTATCGTTCCAAGGTTAAGTTTATCACTGGATTAGAACATGCAACCTTTGGCATCAGAGGCAGATGCTTAGGCCCATCTGCATAGCAAAACCAAAGTCTACTTGAAGGTTGCCCCCAGTGGCCGGTTTCCAGAGAGCGAGCGAGCGAGAGAGAGCGAGAGAGAGCGAGAGAGGAAAACCACCTCCAGAGTAATATACATGTTACAGTGAGTTGCTAATTCAGCTGACACTGGCCTGTCCCTTGGAGCAGAGTTTTAACAAAACCAAACAAAAACCATGTCCAACCTTAAAAAGTAGGATGTTATATAAATGATTAGGACTACCAAAACCCAGATTTCTTTGCCTAAAAAAGCTTCAGTATGATGTGTTTCTGCTTCTTAAAGGGATGCTTCCACCATATACAGAAGAGGACATGTTATTTCATGTTCTGTCACATCTCACATCGCATTCTGTCTTCCTAATGTCTTTATTTTAACCTCCTCTGCTACGTATTGTCTGCGTCCCAAATAGCACCCTGTTCCCTATCTAGTCTTCTACTTTTGACCAGAACCCATTGGTAGGGCACTATAGGGAATAACAGGGTGCCATTTGGGGACCAACCATGTCATTTTATCTTGTCTGGATGATGTACAGCATGTGTGCGCTCTACTGTGCGTAATTGACTTTGGGACAATACAGATCTAATAAATTGAATCGCATAGAATTGAATCTCATAGGTTCAATCCAGGGTCGAGACCAGACAAGTTTTTCCATGATCCCACTGTGTGTGTGTGTGTGTGTGTTGAAAAGGATCCTTTCTCCTACAGAAATCTCTCAGTGTGCAGCCTGGTGAGTTTTATCCTCTCTGACGAGTGCCCCCCTCTAGTGTTTCAACCCTAGACAGAATACTCTTAATCCTAACCTTTCCTTACGACACACAGACACACACAAAGATGAAGACAGAGAGAGAGAGAGAGAGAGAGAGAGAGAGAGAGAGAGAGAGAGAGAGAGAGAGAGACTGAAATTTCAGACTGAAATGGTTCAGCTCTGTGTATCAGAAGAGAGGGGGTGACAGAAAAGCCCACCACTCAAATACACTGTAAAGTGCACACACTAAAAGGTACAAAAATATATGTTTTGAGTAAAATAGTGTTTTTTAGACACAAAGGAAAACTTCATGAAGTAGGGCATTCAAGGAGTTGGTTTGATGGGAGTTGTGATGTCATCAAGCACAAAAGAGGAAAGGCAAATCCACCAACTTGTGATGTCATGACTTACCTGGACCACCTATTGAGAGGTGTCTTTTGGTAAACGGTAGGAAACATGAGTTTTTACTCACCAAAGTAACATCACAGTGTGTTCAGAGAATTAGTAACTTAGTTGTAGTCACAATCTGGTTACCTATAACTACAAACATAGTTATGTTTTTTATTTTCTTGTATTTCAAATAACTTATTTCCAGATATCTTCGGAACTACCCACAATAAACAATTTCTCAACGTCATATGGAGAATATACTGAGTTTGAATGCTAGCTCGTTAGCTAGCTCAAGCTGGCTAATGTTAGCCACACCTCATGCTTTTTATGGACTTTGTGGCTGTGTTATCTAGTGGGAAACCATTAGCACTGCAGGCTCTTCTTGGGCTCAAAACGAAAGAGAAAATCGTAGCTGCTTGCTCTAATCGTGGTACCTCATCTGTTCTCCTTTTTGTTTTGTAACCTATTTGGCATGCTCTCTGTGAAGTAGGCTACGGCAGTTGTGTAACTTTTTCCACCTTGGCTTAGTGCTAGCGCGCTTGCTGACGGACGGACATCTGGAATCTGTCTTTTGCTATAGCCATTGGATTTCCCAGACTCTTACCATTGGATCGGCACCAGCCATCAATCTGTGAATCTCTGCTCTTACCATCAGAAGGGCCCCAGCCATCATTTTAATATTTTTTTTATTTGACCTTTATTTAACTAGGCCAGTCAGTTAAGAACAAATTCTTATTTACAATGACGGCCTAGGAACAGTGGTTAACTGCCTGTTCAGGAGCAGAACTGTACCTTGTCAGCTCTGGGATTTGAACTTGCAACCTTTCAGTTACTAGTCCAACGCTCTAACCACTAGGCTACCCTGCCGCCCCATCAATATGTAAGTCTCTGCATTTTTGATGTGCGGTTATGTTTTAGTTGTGTTGTGTTCTAACTGGTCTCCAGTAGTTGGGCTCTAGCATACCCACCATAGCTGTGCTCGTTGGCTAGGCTGGCTAGGCTAATAGCTAATGTTAGTTGGCTAAATAACGAATGTTAGCTGGCTGGCTAGCTTGCTGGCAAAGATTACTGCATATAGCAAAAAATAAATTAGATTTGGTTAGATGGAGTAATGTATTTCCAAATCGTTGGTTTACTTTAATGTAGCTGTAAGCTAGGTGTTGATAGCAACTGGCTGACTCATTCAGTGCTAATGTAACGTTAACAAGGCTGGTTGGCTAGCAACCTTGCAAGTTGATTTGTAACAATAAATTCATAACGTATTTGCTTTTAAGTTGGCTGAAAATGAAATTGAAACCAGTACACTGTAGCAGTTATAGATCCATACAGCTATGGAGCCTCCATCCTACTAAACTACACTGTAGCAGTTACAGATCCATACAGCTATGGAGCCTCCATCCTACTAAACTACACTGTAGCAGTTACAGATCCATACAGCTATGGAGCCTCCATCCTACTAAACTACACTGTAGCAGTTACAAATCCATACAGCTATGGAGCCTCCATCCTACTAAACTACACTGTAGCAGTTACAGATCCATACAGCTATGGTGCCTCTATCAGAAGAAAACTACACTACCCGAGGTATGCTTACACACAGGTGTTTGGAGCATGCTGGATAGTTAATTAGTACACCTCTTGTCTTCTGTCTGTTTTCTATAAACAAGTGATGATCAAGGGCTATGTTTATACTGCCTACCCTTTACGTGTTCAATGAGGTGACAATTAGACTGGAGTGGCACTTTAAGTACATGTGTTCCTCCTCCCCAGTCACTGTAAGTCTCTCCATTCATCCCATTGACATTCAGGACAAATCAGCTACACACTCTGAAAAGCAAAGGTTCCTGGAGTATCCTTTATTTAATATTATTAATAATACGCAGTGTTGTCAGTGTTTATTATGATTTTAGTGGCAAAGCAGAATAAAAAAAGAGGAGGTAAATCGAGCCCCAAGTCCAATGGGTATATCCTCTGGCGTGTTGATGTTAATGTGTTGATGTTCTCCATATCCATAGCCAGAATGATTTTGCAGTGCATGGTGATCAAACAGGTTTCCTGTAATATTCATCAGAGGTGTATGGAAGTCTGTGAATCCAAAAATAGTAATTATACATATTTTTAACAAAACATGCACACGACAATATTCATATCTTGGTTTTTGTGGTGAATGTGAATGAAAAAAAACTATTTTGATAATGGTTTTCATACACATCCCTTGTCCATAATGTAGAGACCTCTGGGATTTTCATTGAAGAGGTCAGGGAGGAAGATGGCTGCTGTGACTGAGTCCTATAAGGGTTTAGAGAAACCAAAATAAACTGTTGATGATGCATGTGATCTGCACAACATACCAACACCATACACACATTTGTGTGCCTCCTAGTCAGTATACCTGCAGACTCAGACACACAACTGTGAGCAGTTCAGTCATCTGCACCCAATGCAGCTATTGCCTTTAACATATTCATACCTCTTTGTTGACTGATATCCATTGAATTGTGTCAATTTTCAAATGGAGAAAGTGTCAAACATCACTGCCATTTGTACAAATATGAAAAGATAGATGGTATCATCATAAAACAATATATATTTAGATCATACAAGGGAGAAACCTTACCTTACATTGAGGAGGTCTTTACATTTTTCAGTTAAGTGCTTACAAATGCTGTCATCTCAATTTCAAATCTAAATGCTTCATTTGGGCAGTTAGGTTCCTGCAAGAACTCCCAACAACTAACAGGGTTCCTCCATGAAGCCCACCTCCAATGGGGTTCTTGGAATAACCTTTTGGGGACATTTTTCAGTGCCAAGAACACTAAGGTTCTTCGATGAACTTTTTTTAGAGTGGGGTCTATATGAGTCAATGAGGGTCAAAGATTATACTGTAGACGTGTAGACAAGCCTGTCTCTGGAACAAATGAGTTAACAGCCAGTCAAATACATCAGCCATTTGTTCCCCCCTTTATTATTGTCATACAATGTATAGTATCAGGGATATTGAATTACAATCCTGGGTATTAAGGTCAAAACATTTATTGTTTTCATTCTCTCCTTCTGATCAGGGGCTGAGTCAGATCTGGGAGACCAGGTGAGGGGATGTCACCTGGTGAAGAAGAGCTTTCCTGATCAGGGGCTGAGTCAGATCTGGGAGACCAGGTGAGAGGATGTCACCTGGTGAAGAAGAGCTTTCCTTTTTCTTTTCACGTTTGCTGTGTTTACATTTTTTTAAATATGTTTGCTGTGTCTACCTATCACGAGTGCTGTGTGATCAATTATTAAAGTGTGGAAAAAACGCAGGCAGCAAGGCAGCCCGGCAGGCCGAGGCAGTTAGTGTTAGTTTAATTTTAGGTCTGTGATTTTTTTTTAAGTGGTTGCAACCTCTAGGCCAGGACCTCTCAACCTTGTTCTCAGCAGAGAGAAAGACGGAGAAAAGAAACAAGCGGCTGACTCGTACATGAAAGCGAATGCAGCCTGAGGATGGGAGAAAGAGATGGAGAGATGAGAAAGATTCTACAGTGCATGGATCTGACAGATGGAAACAATAGTTCCATCTGTAACATTTAAGAAACAAACACCATAATGGTATTCTCTGGATGACCCGGCTTCACGGAGAAACAAACATCATAACGGTATTCTCTGGATGACCCGGCCAGAGAAGGATCCTCTCTCTCTCTCTCGCTCTCTCATTATCTTGAGTACAAATCAGGCTCTTCTCAACAAGGGGTCCGTTGAGTCAACGTCAAACTCCCTAATCAGGCCGTTCCAGATCTGATAGTGTGGTTTCATAACGTCCTCTTTCTTACTCCCCCTCTCTCTTTCTCTCTCTCTCTCTCTACCCCCCTCCTCTTACTCTCTCTGTTTCATAATCTCTCTCGAAGAGACCAAAAATACAACCCCAATAGCGATGCGATCAGCTCCTGTGCACTGACATACAAACAAGCTCTCACAGTCTCATTGTTCCAAACATCACATTTCAAAGTGTTAGAGGTTAAGTTCAGGCATTAACTCCAAATGGCTATGGCAGATGCTTACACCCATCCACCATCCCTGTACACAACACCCTAGCAAAACCGAAACATACTTGAAGGTAAAAATGTTCACTGTTTCCACTAATGGCAGCTTTCCACGTCATCTCTACCCTAATGACAGCACTTAAAAGAGCACAAAGACTCTTCACTTCTGTCCGACCTCTACGGGGTATGAATCTAATACCTCTACGTAGGGGCTGGTCCGGAGGTGGGCTATTCCCCCTGTCCTTAAGTTGGAAAATGTGTCATGCAATCTTGAGCCAGAATCATTATGCTTAATTTTTATAAAAAATGTATGTATAGTCAAAAGTTTGGACACACCTACTCCTTCAAGGGTTTTTCTTTATTTTTACTATTTTCTACATCATAGAATAATAGTGAAGACATCAAAACTATTAAATAACACATATGGAATCATGTAGTAACCCCCCAAAATTTTACAAATCGAAATATATTTTTGATTTTAGATTCTTCAAAGTTGCCACCCTTTGCCTTGATGACAGCTTTGCACACTCTTGGCATTCTCTCAACCAGCTTCACGAGGAATGCTTTTCCAACAGTCTTGAAGGAGTTCCCACATATGCTGAGCACTTGTTGGCTGCTTTTCCTTCACTTTACAGTCCAACTCATCCCAAACCATCTCAATTGGGTTGAGGTCGGGTGATTGTAGAGGCTAGGTCATCTGATGCAGCACTCCATCACTCTCCTTCTTGGTCAAATAGCCCTTACATAGCCTGGAGATGTTTTGGGTCCTGTTGAAAAACAAATGATAGTCCCACTAAGCGCAAACCAGATGGGATGGCAAATCGCTGCAGAATGCTGTGGTAGACATGCTGGTTAAGTGTGCCTTGAATTCTAAATAAATCACTGAAAGTGTCACCAACAAAGCACCCCCACACCATCACAGCCCCTCCTCCATGCTTCACGGTGGGAACCACACATGCGGAGATCATCTGTTCACCTACTCTGTATCTCACAAAGACATGGCGGTTGGAACCAAAAATCTCAAACTTGGACTTGTCAGGCATAAGGACAGATTTCCACTGGTCTAATGTCCATTGCTCGTGTTTCTTGGCCCAAGCAAGTCTCTTATTATTGGTGTTCTTTAGTAGTGGTTTCTTTGCAGCAATTCGACCATGAAGGCCTGATTCACGCAGTCTCCTCTGAACAGTTGATGTTGAGATGTGTCTGTTACTTGAACTCTGTGAAGTAGTTATTTGTGTCGCAATCTGAGCTGCAGTTAACTCTAATGAACTTATCTGCAGCAGAGGTCAATCTGGGCCTTCATTTCCTGTGGCGGTCCTCATGAGAGACAGTTTCATCATAGCGCTTGGTTTTTGCGACTGCACTTGAAGAAACTTTTAAAGTTCTTCAAATGTTCCGGGTTGACTGACCTTCATGTCTTAAAGTAATCATGGACTGTTGTTTCTCTTTGCTTATCTGAGCTGTTCTTTCCATAATATGGACATGGTCTTTCACCAAATAGGACTATCTTCTGTATACCACCCCTACCTTGTCACAACACAACTGATTGGCTCAAACGCATTAAGAAGGAAAGAAATTCCACAAATTAACTTTTAACAAGTCACATCTGTTAATTGAAATACATTCCAGGTGACTACCTCGTGAAGCTGGTTGAGAGCATGCCAATAGTGTGCAAAGCGGTCAACAAGGCAAAGGGTGGCTTTGAAGAATCTCAAATATAATATTGATTTGTTTAACAACTTTGGTTACTACATGATTCCATATGTGTTATTTCATAGTTTTGATGTCTTCACTATTATTCTACAATGTAGAAAATAGCACAAATAGAGAAAAACCCTTGAATGAGTAGGTTTGTCCAAACGTTTGACTGGCACTGTATATTATTCTGCATATCTAAGCATACCTCGTGAGCTGTTTGTATCCTGCTGACAGGTGTTTTTGTTTTTTTAAGAAATAAAACATGCTTCTCTGCATCTCTGAGAAAGTCTGGGTAAAAAAAGCATAAAGGAATGTGAGTCTTATTCAGTATATTTAGTTATTGCTTGCTTTTCTATATAAACCTTGCCAACAGACATGTCAGCTAAGATAGTTAGACAAGCTAGATACTAACTTGATTGATAGCCTGAAATGGCTTCTTTGTATCTAGTTATGAAGTTGGGAGATTGGAAACCTATCTGGGCTAGCTAAAACCAACCTTATAAAATTGCTATAGGTGGCTAGTAGTATTATACAGAAACACCAACAAATATTATATATTTTTTAAGCAGGACAAATCTGAAGGGGAACATGCCCCTGTGCCCCCTATGGGCATTATGCCTCTGCCTCTTCTCATCCATTTCCTTTTATGTCCCATTTCATCATGCAACTATACTGAGCTCCCTTGTGTAGATTGATCTTAAAATGTGTTATTTCTTCTTTTATTCAATGGAATCTCTCTGCTTGGCTCCTGATTTCACACGGAGCCACACATCAATCACACAGACTAGGAGAGGAGGGTAGGGATTAATTCAGACTGGGGAATTTTCACAGCTAGAAGAGCCAGTTCAGGTGCTTTGTTGTGGTGAATGCAATGATCAGGCTGGTTCTACCAGGCTAGTGAATGTGCAACACAGTCTCTATATTGCATTGTAAAATACAAAGACAGTAAATTACATTTATTCAAGCTATTCCCTCAATCACCTGGTGATTGACAATTGCACAACCCTGTCTTGCAGAAAAAGAAAACAGAGGCAAAAAAACAGAGGCATCGCCTGCAGTTCACTGTTCAGATATGCAGTAAAATAAAACTGGGATGATCATAAAGTATGTAGGTTTCCATTACTGGAAAAGCTTCAACAGAATGGTACTAAGTAAAACTGTGAAACCAGTAAACACGCAGACTCGAACTCACTCAGGCAACCATGCACACGGCAAACAAATCAATATTCTGTAAATAATAACAGATAACACACCTCTCTAAAAAGGAAATCATGATTAGTAACTGAAAACACCTGTGTCGTTATAATCTCTAGGGCGGTCTCTGATGTCCTGTGGTGACAGGGGGAACCATGACAACGAGTTGAAGACTAACAGATCATATCATAAACGTGAACAAGTAAAGGAAGTTACATACTATTTATTTCGTATTTACGTCTTTCCTAATCTGGCTCTCTTCTCTGCTCCTGGGTTCTACCTCACCACATCACAGTTAAGCGTGTCGGATGTTTATGTCTTCAGATCCTATATACTGTCCAGTCGTGGGTTTTGTGTGACGCTCTATACTTGGCATCTATGTGTTCCTGCCCTACTCTCCTTAAGTGGATTTTGGGGCTTTCTTTCGCCTGCTTAGTGTGCCCCTGGTTAACTGGATGTGTGTATGCTTGTCCTTTGGTATGTAAAGTAAGTGTTCTGGGGCCTCCTTTATAAACGTTGCATATGCACAAAGGAAGGCGTACACCACTTTCTAAGAAAACTTTGGGTGTTAAATATAGAATGTGCGGTTCTCCACGGACACTTTGACCCATACTTATGCACATAACCTGGAGAAATGAGAAACTACTCCGTTGGCAGAAGGATGAAACACGAGAAACGCTTTGAAATTGATACCATTGTGTAAAATAAATCGAAATATTACCTCTGACGTATTATATATGAAGAGTTCCCTGGAGTGCACACAAAAAAAACATGATTTAGGATAATAAATACAAACAGAGATATCTGTTTTTGCTAAATAACCCCTTCAAATATGTTGTCCAGTTTAATCGGGAATCATATTAAATTAGATGTGTAATTATGAAACAATACTTGCATGTTATGAAATGTATTGTCATAAATAATAAGGTGAACAGTAAGTCAAATGACGTTTAAACTGATATCGTTTTCAATGCCTCAGTCGGGCAAATACGTGTGCACAGTTTCATATATTGTTATCACATGTTCGTTGTGCAGAACTGTCAATGTGATAATGGCCCTGTCATTGTCGGTTACAATCAGGGTAATTACCACACCTGAAGGTGTTACGCAATTGGGTAGCTTTGACAATCAAATCGGTGGGTATAAAAAGGCATGCAATTACAATGCGTAATGACGCACATTGGCTGCTTTGGCACTGTTGGAAGATTTGACGAATGGAAGAATTCCGAGAGAGCGAATTTTCAGAGACCAGCTAGATTTACTGGCCAATGATGATGAGTGGCTTATGAGCCGGTTCCGATTACCAAGAGCTGTTCTCTTGGATCTGTGTGCTGTAGTGGTCCCAGGTTTACAGAAAAAAACACCCGCAGAAACCAAGCCGTGCCTGTCCCACTTCAACTCCTTGGCAACCTCGTTAATAGCGTCGATGGTGTCTCTTTGCGTTTTCAGGACTGCATCTGTGAGGACACGGCCGCTGGAGGGTTGTGACGCACGAGGTGCAGTGGAGACGCCCGGGCTGGGCGCACTCCGCTCCTACTCAGCTCCTGCACCACCGACCCCGCTGGAACACGCAGCGACTAAAAACATTAGAACATTTTAATTGTTAGTGTAAATGTTTATACACCTTGAATGTGTAACAGTTGTTAAAGTACTGTGTGAATTTCACCAGGTTCATATATAAATATGGCATGTTGATTTGTTATTATGCATGCATGCCTGCATCCTGGGAGTAGGGGAGTGTGTACTTACGTTTTGCCCTGCTCAAATCATTTTGATGCACTGAGGTAGGCACGCTTTTTAATTTTTTTATTTTGGATGCAGTTGCAGAGTGAATTCTGCTTAATTAAAACAATCTCAAAAGTCCACGTCTATAGTCTCAATCAACCACACACAACGCAGAGTTACAGCGGTGCAGTACAGCACCGGTTACAAATGCATTTGGTTTACTCTTTTCAAATGAGGGAATACTAATTACATATCTGGATCATCATACATGCGTATTGCGTGTCCGTCACTAATCAACTCATGGGGGATTCCCTTATAATACTGGCAAGTCGCTCATCAAGCGGGTTGAGCTACGGTGTCCCCTTTCCCCCGCCCGTGTTACAAACACTTTGTCTTTGTAAGGAAGGCTATGCGCCTTTTGGCCTGCACTTATGTCGGACCAGGTCTTTTATTTCAGAGGTTCTGAGCCAGCAGCATTCACAGCGTCCGCCACATGCTGCCACTCGCCTTTTTGGCATTTGTAATGCCCACACTGTGTCATGCCCCCACTGTATATTTTTTCTTGCTCCAACCTCCCCTACAACAACTTCCATTTCACACTGGGTGAAATTTCCTTTTTTTTAGCCTTTCTGTCTGAATTTGCCGTCGTCGTCATGCAGTCAGTATGGATGAATATTAATTAGGGGAGTTTCACTATTTATAGGCAACTATGGCCGTTAAAAGGGTGGGACAAGATCCTCGCTCACGTGCAGCAAATTTGGAGTTGATTGTGATTTATAAAGGGAAACCGGCGTGGGACGTGTGCACGGTGTTATAAATCAATCTTTTTGTACATAAGCACATTCTGTGATTCGTCCGTACACCACCTTTTGACGTGAATCTTCCGCACAGTTTTATAAATGAGGTCCCTGGTCCTACTCTCCATTTGGACACTGTGTTAACTAACCTCCAAATGAGCTTCAATGCCATACAACACTCCTTCCGTGGCCTCCAAATGCTCTTAAACGCTAGTAAAACCAAATGCATGCTTTTCAACCGTTTGTTGCCTGCACCCGCCCGCCGGACTAGCATCACTACCCTGGACGGCTCTGACCTAGAATATGTGGACAACTACAAATACCTAGGTGTCTGGCTAGACTGTAAACTCTCCTTCCAGACTCATATTAAACATTTCCAATCCAAAATCAAATCTAGAATCGGGTTTCTATTTCGCAACAAAGCCTCCTTCACTCATGCTGCCAAACTTGCACTAGTAAAACTGACTATCCTACCGATCCTCGACTTCGGCGATGTCATCTACAAAACAGCTTCCAATACTCTACTCAGCAAACGGGATGCAGTCTATCACAGTGCCATCCGCTTTGTCACCAAAGCCCCTTATACCACCCACCACTGCGACCCTCGCTTCACACTTGTTGCCAGACCCACTGGCTCCAGGTCATCTACAAGTCCCTGCTAGGTAAAGCCCCGCCTTATCTCATCTCGCTGGTAACCATAGCAGCACCCACCCGTAGCACGCGCTCCAGCAGGTATATCTCACTGGTCACCCCCAAAGCCAATTCCTCCTTTGGCCGCCTTTCCTTCCAGTTCTCTGCTGCCAATGACTGGAACAAACTACAAAAATCACTGAAACTGGAGACACTTATCTCCCTCACTAGCTTTAAGCACGATCTGTCAGAGCAGCTCACAGATCACTGCACCTGTACATAGCCCAACCAACTACCTCATCCCCTACCATATTCATTTATTTATCTTGCTCCTTTGCACCCCAGTATTTTTACTTTGCACATTCATCTACTGCACATCTACCATTCCAGTGTTAAATTGCTATATTGTAATTACTTCGCCACCATGGCCTATTTATTGCCTTTACGTTCCTTGTCTTACCTCATTTGCACACATTGTATATAGATTTGTTTTTTTCTATTGTATTATTGACTGTGTGTTTGTTTACTCCAATGTGTAACTGTGTTGTTGTATGTGTCGCAGTTGTAAATGAGAACTTGTTCTCAACTTGCCTACCTGGTTAAATAAAGGTTAAATAATCATTTTGAAACAGATTTGATGTCAGTCAGAGGATTTTGTCACAGAAAGTCTGTTCTCCAGCATGACTAGAAAGCAGAGGTTTGTGTCCCAAATGACACCCTATACCCTACGTACACGCCCCTGTACCCTACGTACACGCCCCTGTACCCTACGTACACGCCCCTGTACCCTACGTACACGCCCCTGTACCCTACGTACACGCCCCTGTACCCTACGTACATACGCCTATACCCAGATGCTGTTGGTCTCGTCTATCGAGGGGTTTCGGTCTGGGCATGGTCTACTGGGTTGGGGTAGCACAGAACAGAGACCGTGTATGTGTGTGACATGTCAGACTGTGTCAGTCAGCTGTGACTGTGCTAGCTGAGCTGAATCACATGGTCCATTGACCCTGGAATCCTTCTGATGACACACACACACACACACACACACCATCAGACACTCATACAAAAATGTGGTCTTGTACAGCAAGGCATAAAGAAAGAGCCTAGTTGGACTTACTGTGCTGTAACCAACTACAAAAATAGGACATTGCTACATCTAGTGGATATTGGTAATACTGCAGGACACCAAATGTAGACAGAAATGTACATTCTCACGTCTTGTCGATTACAGCAAATTATTTTCAAACGAAACAATTTCACTATATATTCCAGTTCTATCAGTTAGTCAGTGTACCATTCAGTGGGAATGAGAATGTGTGTGTGTGCCAGTAGACTGCTAAGTGAGGAAGGGAGAATCAACCCACTCATATAAATACCCCTCAACTCCTTATCACTAAACACACACATCATTTCACACAGCATTGGACTCAGAATCAGAGGATAAGCGCAACTAGAAATGGGCTTGATTGAAATAGAGCTCGGCATTTAGCACAGTTAAGAGAGTTCAGGAAGAGAGAGAGAGAGAGAGTTAATCAAAGGTCTACAGTTTGTGGATGGATACAGTCAAACTCAATGCATAGAGCGGAGTCTCTGTGCTGCGAGGAGATATGGAACACATGCCAACAATCAACTCAATGTGAGAAGTGTTATTTGCAGAAAATGTGCAATTTTCTTGTGAATATAATTGTGTTTAAAGTAAATTAGGCGATGAAAATACGAGTCCCAGGATAAAAGCACCACTTTACCTTGCCACCCAGTTGACCCCACACACACAGACTCAAACACACAACCTGACCCCAGATCTGTTTTTACTTGAACCAACTCCTCTAGTCAGACTGCAGTTAAGGCACATACAGATCTGGCAACAGGCTTCCAAAGACATTCATACTGCTTTAGCAATAACCTGGGTCATATTCACTTGGCAACAAATGGAAGTAAACAGACTGAAATAGGGAGGGACTACCTGAACTTTTCAATAAGAAAGGTTTGTTTTCTGTTGCAAAGCATTTCTCTACAGTTTGCACTAACGAATACAACCCAGGGCGGTTCAGTAAGACCCTAAGCATTTAGCTACACATTCTTCAGTTTAAGAACATTAAAAGGATTAGGGGTTAAATACCATAGATGATTGGTCTAATGTGTTATGTTTCCTCGTGTAATGACATTGGTTAATTCATTTCTAAGACCGCCAGCTTGAGGAAAAGCCTCAGAGAGAGGGTCGACTTCAAAGTTTCCAAACATTATTACAGTAATAATATATTTAGCTATTAGCTGACCTAACTGGTTTAATATATCTAGCTATTAGCTGACCTAACTGGTTTAATATATCTAGCTATTAGCTGACCTAACTGGTTTAATATATCTAGCTATTAGCTGACCTAACTGGTTTAATATATCTAGCTATTAGTTGACCTAACTGGTTTAATATATCTAGCTATTAGCTGACCTAACTGGTTTAATATATCTAGCTATTAGCTGACCTAACTGGTTTAATATATCTAGCTATTAGCTGACCTAACTGGTTTAATATATCTAGCTATTAGCTGACCTAACTGGTTTAATATATCTAGCTATTAGCTGACCTAACAGGTTTAATATATCT
>QNTS01000826.1:317785-343205 GCA_003317085.1 Hucho hucho
GGTTTAATATATCTAGCTATTAGCTGACCTAACTGGTTTAATATACTGTATATAGCTATTAGCTGACCTAACTGGTTAAACCTCCCTCCCCCACTAACGCTAAAGCCTCATTTATACCTGGCCCTAACATGCATCCTTTGTTCTGATCTTGTCCATATTCTGATTGCGCCCACATTTTCAGACAGCGTCTAAACATGGTATTAAAATGTTTTTCTTATCAGTCCACTGTTTCCGGACTCAGAATCAAAGGTGAATTAGCCTATACTACACATGTTTTAAAGCTTCAGGTACAAAGTTAAAAGTTGGATCAAACAATCAGATCGATACATGATTAAACAATCCACTTGCATAGGAAATTGTGTCGAATTTAAGCAATTTGTTCTTTTAATTTACCAGACGTAGAAGCATAATCATGACTAAAATACATTCTGTAACTATAAGAAGAGAAGATGACACCAAATCAAAAGACTAGATGTTATACTCAGCAAAGAACAACATTTATATTCAACATCAGACCACAAACTATTTACACTTGTAGATACACTTCATAAAATATATATTTTAAACTGGGTGGTTCGAGCCCTGAATCCTGATTGGCTGACAGCCGTGGTATATCAGACCGTATACCATGGGTATGACAAAACATTTATTTTTACTGCTCTAATTATGTTGGTAACCAGTTGATAATAGCAGTAAGGCACCTCAGGGGTTTGTGATATATGGACAATATACCACGGCTAAGGGCTGTGTCCAGGCACTCCTCGTTGCGCGTAAGAATAACCCTAAGCCATGGTATATTGGCCATATACCACACCCCCTTGACCCTTACTGCTAGGATCCTGAGATCCTCAAAAGGTTCTACAGCTGCAACATCGAGAGCATCCTGACTTGTTGCATAACTGCCTGGTACGGCAATTGCTCGGCCTCCGACCGCAAGGCACAACAGAGGGTAGTGTGTACGTTCCAGTACATCACTGGGGCTAAGCTGCCTGCCATCCAGGACCTCTACACCAGGCGGTGTCAGAGGAAGGCCCTAAAAATTGTCAAAGACCCCAGCCATAGACTGTTCTCATTGCTACCGCATGGCAAGCGGTACCGGAGTGCCAAGTCTGGGACAAAAGGCTTCTCAACAGTTTTTACCCCCAAGCCATAAGACTCCTGAACAGGTAATCAAATGGCTACCCGGACTATTTGCACTGTGCCCCCCACCCCCCAACCCCTCTTTTACACTGCTGCTACTCTCTGGTTTATCATATATGCATAGTCACTTTAACTATACATTCATGTACATACCACCTCAATTGGCCCGACCAACCAGTGCTCCCGCACATTGGCTAACCGGGCTATCTGCATTGTGTCCCGCCAACCCCTCTTTTACGCTACTGCTACTCTCTGTTCATCATATATGCAGTCACTTTAACCATATCTACATGTACATACTACCTCAATCAGCCTGACTAACCGGTGTCTGTATGTAGCCTCGCTACTTTTATAGCCTCGGTACTGTTATTTTTCACTGTCTTTTTACTGTTGTTTTTATTTCTTTACTTACCTATTGTTCGCCTAAAACCTTTTTTTGCACTATTGGTTAGAGCCTGTAAGTAAGCATTTCACTGTAAGGTCTACACCTGTTGTATTTGGCGCACGTGACAAATAAACTTTGATTTGATTTAATTATATTACATTTATTCAATAAATATGTTATCCTATATTTCTTGCAAGTATATGAAAAAGTCTAAAAATAAACTTTACCAAGAACAGAAACATCAGTAATGTTATTATAGAGCTAATCTGGCATTTACGGAGTGATCAGACAAACGGGAGAACCAGATCAATATCCTTCCAACTAGCTTTGGCAAATACAGCACAGGTCAGGAGGTCAGGGCTATAGAATAAATTAACAATTACCCTGCAATGGTGCTTGTACTATGGCTGTTGGAACTATGGGGTGTTCTGATGCGCTAGTCACTTCCGTAACAAACCAGGGAACACAAGGTACCGTATAACAATGTACACTTCCACATCTGTTGAATATATCAAAGTAGGTCCAGCACACTATATTCAAAGCACCCCTGAGAGTTAGGGTACAATTTAATATCTTGTTGTAAGGTTCATTGCATTAGCACACAAAAACAAACACACACACACCCCGACCAGTCTCAGGACAGGTGGAACAGTCCGTACCCCACAGGTGAGGTGTACACCCCCAGATGTGGTACCGTTGTTAACAGAGTGGTACGTCTGAAGGGGTACAGCGGTCCTCCGTACATCCCCGAGACCCCCCCACCCAGACCCTCCAGACTGACACAGAGGGGGAACGGCAGCGAGGAGAACCCCGGGGGATAGAACCCCAGCTTGGATCCAACACCTGCGGCGGCCATCTTGAGTTTCCCCACGTCTGCCTCCTGCAGTCTCTTGGCTTTAGCCCGTCGGTTCTGGAACCAGATCTTGACCTGGGTCTCTGAGAGGGACAGGGAGGAGGAGAACTCAGCCCGCTCAGCAATGGACAGGTACTGTTTCTGATGGAACTTCCTCTCCAGGGACAGGAGCTGGGAGGTGGTGAAGGGGGTCCGGGGCTTCCTGTTGGTCTTGTGTTTCCTTAAGGAGGGACTGACCTGGTCTAGAGGGAGGGAGGGGAAGAGGGAGGGATGGAGGGAAAGAGGGAGGTAAAATGGGAGGGGAAGAGGTGTGGAGGGAGGGAAAGAGGGAGGTAAAAGGGGAAGAGGGAGGGAGGGAGGGAAAGAAGGAAAGGGAGGTAAAAGGGGAGGGGGAGGTAAAAGGGGAGGGGGAGGGAGGGAGGGAGGGGAGGTAAAAGGGGAGGGGAAGAGGGAGGAAAGGAAGGAAAGAGGGTAAGATGGAGGGAAAGAGGGATGTCTCAGTAAAGGCATGTTTGTAGTATTTGTCAACACCCAATAGCCTAAACATGTCATTAAGACAAAAAGAGAACATGAATCAAAATACACTGAGTGTACAAAACATTAAGAACACCAGCTCTTTCCATGACAGACTGACCAGGTGAAAGCTATGATCACTTATTGATGTCACTTGTTAAATCCACTTCAATTCGTGTAGATGAAGGGGAGGAGACATGTTTAAAGAAGGATTTTTAAGCCTTGAGACATGGATTGTGTATGTGCCATTCAGAGGGTGAATGGGCAAGACAAAATATTGAAGTGTCTGAACGGGGTATGGTAGTAGGTGCCAGGTGCACTGGGTGGTGCCAAGAACTGCAACGCTGCTGGGTTTTTCACGATCAACATTTTCCTGTGTGTTCAAGAATGGTCCACCACCCAACTGACATCCAGCCAACACAAAAGCATTGGAGTCAACATTGGCCAGCATCCCTCTGGAATGCTTTCTACACCTTGTAGAGTCCATGGCGCGACAAATTGAGGCTGTTCTGAGGGCAAAAGGGGTTGCAACTCAATATTAGGAATGTGTTCCTAATGTTTGGTATACTCAGTGTATATACACAAATACATGAATTAAACCTTCTCCCCTGATGATATGCAGTGTATTGAATGATTTTGATCTGTAGATGAAACTACTGCACACTAAGACTTTTCCAATTCTATCTCAAAGTATTTCCACATAGGCTACAACTTTTAAAATAGATTAGAAAACATAAATAACGGATATTTAACAATAGATCAGCATGGGACAAAAAGATACCATGCCGTAGGCTATTCAATAACTCTTCTACAGTATAAGGTTGAGCACTTACTGAGCGCTGGAGACAACCTGCACCGCGGTGACATCCATGATGCACAGTCCCCTGGTTCCGACGTCTCTGATTTAACTGGCGAAGAAGACAGGTCAAAATTGTGAATAAAATATTCTGGACTAGACGGCTGTCTGGACACCCACACAGAGTAATTCCCCAGGGGAGAGATTATCGTACCGCTGTCGCGTCTCCCTCCTTCGCTAGGAGTCCTATCCAACATGATCGCTTCCACACTGAAAGGTAAAGGTGATAAAGTTGTTTTGCGCTCCTTAA
Source organism: Hucho hucho (assembly GCA_003317085.1). Lineage (NCBI taxonomy): Eukaryota > Metazoa > Chordata > Actinopteri > Salmoniformes > Salmonidae > Hucho > Hucho hucho. The sequence continues at coordinate 321,783 of QNTS01000826.1, forward strand.
ACTGCTTCGGTGGAGGAGTGTCCTCATAGGTTGAAAAGCCATCGTTCGAATCTACTGGAGAATCCATGCTTCAAGTGAATAATAATATGCGCATCTCAACTGTTGTCCGCGGAGTCAACAACCAATTCTCAATTTCTGAAGTCTGTGTCTACTCTAAACTCACGAGAACGCCTGTTTAAAGTACTGGGACTTTCAACCAATTAAAACCCTGAAAAAACTGTAGAGGCGGAAAGAGACTTGTGATTGGCCTGTGAGTTTGGGGGATTTGAGTGTTGTCCTGGGGGGTGTTGGGGTTAAAGAGACCCTCGAGACACACTCCACTCCACACTAGGCCGGGTAAACACGAGGCTCATTTACCACTAACTGCGTGAGAAGGAGGATGTGGAGGGAAAATAGCTGAGAACTAGTTGATGCTTCATTCCCTCAATGAAGCCTATTCCTCCAAATATGTAGATTAGGCCTGCCTAACCCCATTTCCCCAGAATAAATTATATAATTAATATTTTAAGAATTAATATAATAAAAAATATGCTACATTCAACAAATAAAGGACATGAATCAATTATGAAAAATAGCCCATTGCCTTAGAAGTGAAAATAAAAGAGTCTTTCAGTGCAGTAAATAGACAGCAGGTTGGCTGACAACACCACGAAAATGATGCACACGCATCCATGGGGGGCTGAAAGCGTGTTGTTGTTCTGATTCTGAACGGTCAGAAACAGTGACAAAAAGGTGACTCGTTCAGCTTGTACGTACGGACGTAAGGACGGAGACAGATTTTGCCAGGGTCAGCCCAGTGCTATCTCACTTGCAGACTAGTTCAGTGCTGCTGATAGGGAGCTGATTGTAGTGATGAATTAGAGGTTGAGCCCCTGTCGTACTACTGTACCTCCCTCTCTGCTATTAGCTTGATGTGTGTGTGTATAGGCCTATGTGTCATCATAACTTGTCTCTGGGCATCGTTCGGTGGCAGGAAGATGAAAGTGAATCAGAGAAACTCTCTGGCTCTATGGAGCCCTGACAAGTCTCTCTACTCATGTTGAAACTCGCTATGACCTCAAACACCACTTTGGTAGTCAATCACAATGGTAATCAATAAGAATTATGTCAGTCAACCAGGGTCCCAAATGGCACCCTATTCCCTATGCAGTGCACTACTTTTGTTCAGGGCCCGATAGCAGGTTTAAGTAAATGACTGTCATTACATTGTTGTTATTAACACCTTGTAATTAGGAGTGTGGAATCCGTCTCCTTTAAGCAGGATTTAAGGTTAAGGAAGGTAAATTACTACCTTCCTGAGGTGTGTGGCGCCCGCTCACATTAGCCTCAGTCTATCATCACTCAGACTGAGCAGCGCTGTTAGGTTAGGGTGTGTGTGTGACTGTATAAAGCTCAGATGTATCTGTAAAGCTGCGCGTATGAAGAAACAGTAGATGTACCAGTACAGAATAATAATAATTATAATATTAATAATAAATATAATCTGGCTTCCAAAGCAAAGTATATCTGTCCTGTAGAGATCAAGGATGCTATTCAAACAAATGCATTATCTGGAAAATCTAGAAATGATGCGTGGCCGCGCTCACACACACACAAACGCACGTACGCACACACACACACACACACACACACACACACACACACACACACACACACACACACACACACACACACACACACACACACACACACACACACACACACACACACACACACACACACACACACACACACACACACACACACATTCATAAAGGCCTAATGACGCAGGGTGGGTGAGGGGCTGACACCACCACACTAATCCTCAACTGATTACAGAGCACAGTCCAGACACACTGGAGGCACTTAAATAATGCCTGTGTGTGTGTGTCTATCAGTGTGTTTACAGCAACACCAGCCTCATGGAAACACATGCAAATCAATTAAGGGGCCTCTCTTTCATCCCTNCGCACGCACACACACACACACACACACACACACACACACACACACACACACACACACACACACACACACACACACACACACACACACACACACACACACACACACACACACACACACACACACACACACGCACAGCTCTCTGTCCGTTCTGCCTTTCTGAGTTATGCTGGTGTATCTTCAGCCATTAGGAAACTAAAATACATGGTTTTCTAGACGTAGAGACCAGGGGGAAGGAATGGCTATGGGGCGTAGACTAGCAGCTTTACTCGGTCTCGTCTTTAATGCAATTCTATTTGAATGGTGTTTTCTGCTCGACAATATATGATACTAATTGCTTCAGCATAGACCCTGGTCTAATCTACCCCAGAAGCTAGCCTGAGGTCACAATAGGCAGTCTCTCATTCTAGAAACCAGGGGAAGGGTCTATATTGTACAGAAAATTGGCATTTTATTGAATGCTATTTTCTGTACAACAATACTTGCTTCACTAAAAACTCTGGTCTAATTCACCCCACGCCTGAGGTGTCAGTAGCAAGGACAAAGTCCCTGAAGCACCGGAAAAATGTACATCTTTACATTTTATCTTTCATTCATTGTGAATAGAAATATTATGTTTTTTAAAGCATGAAACCAGAATCTCACTTATCACAGTGGGAGGCCATGCCACACAGCAGCAATACCTGCTGTGTGGCAACCTGGTAGCAACAAACCTATTTAAATACAATTTTTATTTACAATGACAGCTTACCAGGGAACACTAGGTTAACTGCCTTATTCAGGGGAAGAACAACAGATTTTTACCTTGTCAGCTCGGGGATTTGATCCAGCAACCCTTCAGTTACTGGCCCAACGCTCTAACCACTAGGCTACCTGCCACCCTATTGATTCTACTGGTAGAATCGCAATGCTTATCAGTGGCCAACAACTTGACTTTGAGCCAATCAGAGAGCACAGAACCCCACATGGGGGAGCCAACAGGAGTGACAAAAAGGAAAAAATGAGGCAATTTTCTCTGTAAATCCACAGTTAAATGTCATGAGCCAGTCCCACTTCATATGCAATGTAGGGCAATGGGATGGTAGCTAGCTAAGCGCACAGATGCAATGCACAACACTAAATGATTCCTCCAAGCTAGCTAACCACTGTAGCTAGTATTGACATTATAATTCAGTCCATGAAACAGCTGCCGAGTTAGTGCAACGCTCTTGCCACCTTCTGGTTTGGAGTATTTTAACATGGCTGAGAGGCTGACGACTTCAAGGTCTTTGCTGTGTGAACACAAACGAGATTGACTGCCGACACTCTGTTCAGAGGTGCTAACTGCAGTCAAATATTTGACAATCCTACCGGTGTGTCTGAGCCATGGATTAGAATCCTTGAGGAGAACCAGAATGTAGCTACAGGCCGAAGCTACTGTAAGACAGATGTCCTCCTCTATAGACTGGTCACCAAGACAACACCATATTACAGCTGTCAACCCTAAGGAGGGTTAATAGTTAGAAGAACCTCTTCTTAAAGTACATGGTGTTCTGACTGTTTCAGAGACCTCTCAGTAATAACAGGTCTGGAGACAGGTTAAACCAACCTATTCTAAACAGACTGACCCACACGGTCTCTCTCACAGTGTCTGGAAGGATCTTTTCCAGACTTCAATGGACAATATAATCTAAGCCTAATTCTTCATTCGGTGCCTGTCAAACTGCGTCCACAGCAAAGGGTTTGACAACAAAAGTAAAAATAAACTTTTGATTTGATTTAGTTATAAGTATAGTTTAGATCTAGGATTTAATCATAAAAACAACAGTGAAAATAGTTATTTCCTAAGTAGAAATGAACTGGGAAAGCCAGTGCTTTCTGGTTAATTTGGGGCACACAGGGCTTGCATTATCAAATGGCACCCTATTCCCTACATAGGGCTCTGGTCAAAAGTAGTGCACTATGTAGGGAATAGGGGTGCCATTTGATAATGTTATAACATAACCTCCACCACTCCCTAAAGACAATTTGCTTTCTAGAGCACAGTGAATAAACACACCGTATAAAATGCTCTCACAGTACAGTCGAGTACATGAGACATGTGGGTGTGTGTACGCATGTCTGCACTGAACAACCATGTTCTTTTCCTCTGGTCCGCCAATTCTAAATGACCAAATTGCAGTGACCACTGGTTCATAATCACAATAAATGTCCCAATTGTAACCACTTTCCAGGGAAGAATTTATAATTGGTTTAGTTTTGCATTGCTGGTATATTTTCCCACTGTTTGCTTATTGCTCCAACTCATCAATATAACCCCAGGGGCCCTAAAACAGCTGGAACCACAACTCTGGCTCAGCACTGTCAACAAAATCAGACCTCATTTCTCATTAAGGATGTAAAAATAGGATTACCAGTAAGCATGTCAGAGCAATTACAGTGTTTGGACAATGCAGGACATTATGGTTGCCCAGTGTAAACTCATGCTTGGGTTGGTGTTTCTAACTCCCTCAGACTTACTGTATTTGAGCTTTACAGGGCAGTCAACAACTTTTTATTCAACTCCTAAACCCTGACCAAGCAACAAAAACAGATCTATTTTCAGGAAAACAGCTAATTTGTATGGTATGTTATTTTTATATATATATATTTTTTTAACCAATTCTAACTACAAAACATTTAAAGGACGACAGCTCTGCTTTTAAAATATTGAGTGTGTCTGTTCTTTTTGCAAATTATGGCAGTTTATCCTATGGTAACATCCGAAATATAATTTATCTTCAAAGTCAGACTAGCAAAGTCAAACCAACACACACGCACGCACGCAGACACACACACACACCTCATGACATAACACCTTGACAAGATTTAATTGTCCTTTAGACTAAAATAACTCAATACCTTCTCCATCTCCTTAATCAACCAGTTTGAAGCATGTCATTAGCATATACAGTATGGTAGAAGTACTCTACATGTATACAGTATGTGTGAGAAGATCTGCAGAGAATGTATGCTATTCACTATGCAGTGTATTTTCCAGAAAAGGTAATGACAGATAGGATGTATCCCCCTATAGGGGAGCATTTGGGACACAGGTAATGACAGTTTGTGTTTTTCCTGTTTCTCTAAATACAGCATTACAGTCTTCTTCCACTACTTTTGACCAGGGCCCATAGGGTCCACACTATAGGGAATATAGGCCATTTGGGACGCAATCCTTTCTCCCTCCCTCGCTCTCTAAGGTGTCTGAGGAGACTTGAAAGGAAACACACACATTTGGGGATGCACATGTTTTCAAACCAGTTAATTTTAATAAGGCCCTTATCAAACATAATTAATAAGGTCAAATTAGCATAAGATAAGTTCTATATTAATCTCCTGATTGGGGAAGCGGTCTAAGACACTGCATTTCAGTGCTAAAGACATCATTACAGACCCTGGTTCGATTCTAGGCTCTATCACAACCGGCCGTGATTGGGATTCCCTTAGGACGGCGCACAATTGGCCCAGCGTTGTCCGGGTTAGGGTTTGGCCGGGGTAGGCCGTCATTGTTAATAAGAATGTGTTCTTAACTGACTTGCCTAGTTAAATAAAGGTTCAATAACATTTTTTTTGATTGGACTGGAGGTACTTGCATGTTCTGACTACAGAACATGATCTCAATAAGACGTAGTCTTGGCATCAGACTGGAAAGAAAAATAGAGACGAAAGAAAATCAAATTGTTGACCATAACCTTTAATCACCAGAGACGCTCAGAGAGGAGGCCTGCTGTAAGCAACACTGGGGCTAATCACCAGAGACGCTCAGAGAGGAGGCCTGCTGTAAGCAACACTGGGGCTAATCACCAGAGACGCTCAGAGAGGAGGCCTGCTGTAAGCAACACTGGGGCTAATCACCAGAGACGCTCAGAGAGGAGGTCTGCTGTAAGCATCACTGGGGCTAATTACCTGAGACGCTCAGAGAGGCCTGCAGTAAGCATCACTGGGGCTAATCAGGGCTGGGATCATGGCTCACTTACATAGACTGTGCGTGTGTTTGTGTGTGTGTGGCTTTAGGATGTGATGAATGCCACCCATCCTCAATCCCCAACTCGCTCAAGTGAGTAATAGCACTAAGCATAGGCTTTGCGACTGGGACCCTGACACAATCACACAGCCAATACAATCGATATATACTGAATTAAAATACGCAACATGGAACAATTTCAAATATTTTACTGAGTTACAGCTCATAATAAGGAAATCAGTCAATTGAAATAAATAAATTAGGTCATAATCTATGGATTTCACGAGTGGGCAGGGGCGCAGCCATGGGTGGGCCTGGGAGGGTTTTTCCCCACGAAATGGCTTTATTACAGACAGAAATACTCCTCAGTTTCATCAGCTGTTCGGGTGGCTGGTCCCAGACGATCCCGCAGGTGAAGAAGCCGGATGTAGAGGTCCTGGGCTGCGTGGTTACACGTGGTCTGCGGTTGTGAGGCCGGTTGGACGTACTGCCAAATTTTGTAAAGCAAAGTTGGAGGTGGCTTATGGTAGAGAAATGTACATTAAATTATCTGGCAACAGCTCTGGTGGACATTCCTGCAGTCAGCATTCCAATTGCACGCTCCCTCAAAACTGTGGCATTGTGTTGTGTGACAAAACTGCACATTTTAGAGCTGCCTTTTATTGTCCCCAGCACAAGGTGCACCCGTGTAATGATTATGCTGTTTAATCATCTTCTTGATATGCCACACCTGTCAGGTTGATGGACTATCTTGGCAAAGGAGAAATGCTCACTAACAGGGATGTAAACACATTTGTGCACAAAATATGAGAGAAATAAGCTTTTTGTGTGTATGGAACATTTATGGTATATTTTATTTCAGCTCATGAAACATGGGACCAACACTTTACATGTTCCGTTTATATTTTTGTTCAGTGTAGTTGAGTTTGGCGGTCGATCAGGTTGAATTGTGTCCACCAGCTCTTTCAGCTTAGCATGCTACTGCAATCTAACAGGGTGGGTCTTTCGTAGCCTGGTCCCAGATCTGTGTGTGCTCTTGACAACTCTATTGCTTATTGAGTTGGCATTATAGCACAAACAGACTGGCTCTCAGGCTATGCCTAATGTTTTTTTAATACAACACACTCCATTCTCTGGACTAGCCTAAGAGCCCAGAAACCTTTGTGTCCAGAGGCCTCTCCATATAAACAACACTGGGGGGGGTCAGGAACAATCACATCTTAGAGTAAACATTCAATAGAGTATAGAGTGATAGAGAAAACGGCCTCTCCACATCAACAATACAGTGAACAACAAGACCAGTGCTGAGGCTAGGGCTGTGTGGTTGGGAGGTAGAGCCGCCATGGTCTACTACCAGACTCTGTCTCAGACCACAGCCTTGATTAGAAGATCTATTCAGACCTTACACTGGAATGGGCTGTTTAGACCCTAATCACCTCCTGAGAATGTCTTTATCCACAACACTGTACTCCTAACACTCTTAGTAAATATACTGGTAATTGTTGGTTCCATACCGTACCACTAAAAGCTTCATGCTACAACCTATTCCCTTCCACAGGAGGTTGGTGGCACCTTAATTTGGGAGGATGGGCTCGTGGTAATAGTGGAATGGTATCAAATATATCAAACACATGGTTTGATGCCATTCCACTCAGCCATTATTATGAGCCATTCTCCCCTCAGCAGCCTCCACGGGTCCCTACATAGCGTGCTACTTTTGACCAGAGCCCTGCAGGAAGAGAGATGTTTGGGGGTGGGGGTGCTGAAAAAAATGGTCTCCCTGCACTGTTGACGACTATTTTTGTCCGCTCATATTGGGGTAATAAAGGCCCAGTGCACTTGTGTTTATTTTGATTCATCAGGGGGTAACTGCAGCACCCTCAGCAACCCTACTTCCCATGGCTACTTTCCATAGGGCTCTGGTCAAAAGTAGTGCACTATTAAGGGAATAGGGTGCCATTTGGGATGTGTCATATCCTTCTCCAACTCTTCCTACTCTCAATGTCACATAGCCTAAGTTACGTAGAATTAGTATGTGCAAGATTGATGCAAGCAAGATATCACCTGTAACTGGGTACCCTTTTCAAAAGTTGCTGTAATGTAGGCCTAATTGCATCAGCAAACCAAATGTATAATTGTTGTTGTTTATTAACGTACACTCACCAGCCAGTTTATTAGGTACATCACCCCGCTCACAAAAATGGATCGCTCCTAGACAGAGAGTCACGTGGCCGTGGCTGGCTATATAAAGCAGGCAGATGGGTGTCAAGGCATTCAGGTACTGCTTGATTGAACGTTAGAATGGGCAAAACAAGTGACCTAAGTGACTTTGAGCGTGGTATGATCATTGGTGCCAGGCGCGTCGGATCCACTATCTCAGAAACGGATGCCCGCCTGGGCTTTTCACGCACGACAGTGTCTAGGCCTGTTCCTGGTCTCCAGTCCTGGTCTCCAATCCTGTTCCTGGAGAGCTACCATCCTGTAGGTTTTAACTCCAACCCCAGCTGTAACTAACCTGATTCAGCTTACCAAACAGCTAATTATTAGAAGCAGGTGTGCTAGATTAGGGTTGGAGTGAAAACCTACAGGACAGTAGCTCTCCAGGAACAGGATTGGAGACCAGGGCTGGAGACCAGGAACAGGATTAGAGACCATTGGACTCTATGTAAACTGGAAACCACATATCCTGAGGCTGCATTTGTTGTAGCTGGGGATTTTAACAAGGCTCATCTGAAAAAAAGGTTCCCTAAACTAAAACAGGAAACACCCGTGCTCAGGTCTGTTCAACGCTGATCTGACCAATCTGATTCCACGCTTCAAGATTGCTTCGATCACGTGGACTGGGATATGTTCCGGATAGCATTGGACAATAACATTGATGTATACGCTGATTCGGTGAGCGAGTTTATTAGCAAGTATGTGGTACCCACGGTGACTATTAAATCTATCCACAACCAGAAACTGTGGATTGATGGCAGCATTCGCGCAAAACTGAAAGCGCGAACCACTGCTTTTAATCATGGCAAGGCGACCGGCCCAGACGGCATCCCTAGCCGCGTCCTCAGAGCAGCTGGCTGTAGTGTTTACGGACATATTCAATCAATCCCTATCCCAGTCTGCTGTTCCCACATGCTTCAAGAGGGCCACCACTGTTCCTGTTCCCAAGAAAGCTAAGGTAACGGAGCTAAACGACTATCGCCCCGTAGCACTCACTTCCGTCATCATGAAGTGCTTTGAGAGACTAGTCAAGGATCATATCACCTCCACCCTACCTGACACCCTAGACCCACTCCAATTTGCTTAGCGCCCCAATAGGTCCACAGACGACGCAATCGCAATCACACTGCCCTAACCTATCTGGACAAGAGGAATACCTATGTAAGAATGCTGTTCATCGATTACAGCTCAGCATTTAACACCATAGTACCCTCCAAACTCGTCATTAAGCTCGAGACCCTGGGTCTCGACCCCGCCCTGTGCAATTAGGTCTTGGACTTTCTGACGGGCCACCCCCAGGTGGTGAGGGTAGGAAACAACATCTCCACCTCGCTGATCCTCAACACTGGGGCCCTACAAGGGTGCGTTCTCAGCACTCTCCTGTACTCCCTGTTCTCCCATGACTGCGTGGCCATGCACGCCTCCAACTCAAATCATCAAGTTTGCTGACAACACTACAGGGGTAGGCTTGATTACCAACAACGACGAGAAGGCCTACAGGGAGGAGGTGAGGGCCCTCTGAGTGTGGTGTCAGGAAAATAACCTAAACCTCAACACTCAATGTCAACAAAACAAAGGAGATGATCGTGGACTTCAGGAAACAGCAGAGGGAGCACCCCCCTATCCACATCAACGAGACAGTAGTGGAGAAGGTGGAAAGTTTTAAGTTCCTCGGCATACACATCACGGACAAACTGAAATGGTCCACCCACACAGACAGCATGGTGAAGAAGGAGCAACAGCGCCCCTTCAACCTCAGGAGGCTGAAGAAATTTGGCTTATCACCAAAAACACTCACAAACTTTTACAGATGCACAATCGAGAGCATCCTGTCGGGCTGTATCAAAGCCTGGTACGGCAACTGCTCCACCCACAAAAGTAAGGCTCTCCAGAGGGTAGTGAGGTCTGCACAACGCATCACCGGGGGCAAACTACCTGCCCTCCAGGGCACCTACACCACCCGATGTCACAGGAAGGCCAAAAAGATCATCAAGGACAACAACCACCCGAGACACTGCCTGTTCACCCCGCTATCATCCAGAAGGCGACCGAGAGACTGAAAAACAGCTTCTATCTCAAGGCCATCAGCCTGTTAAACAGCCATCACTAACATAGAGTGGCTGCTGCCAACATACAGACTCAATCTCTAGCCACTTTAATAATTAATTATTGGATGTAATAAATGTATCACTAGTCACTTAAACAATGCCACTTCATATAATGTTTACATACCCTACATTACTCATCTCATATGTATATACTGTACTCTATACCATCTACTGCATCTTGCCTATGCCGTTCGGCCATCGGTCATCCATATATTTATATGTACATATTCTTAATCATTCCCTTACACTTGTGTGTATAAGGTAGTTGTTGTGAAATTGTTAGATTACTTGTTAGATATTACTGCACGGTCGGAACTAGAAGCACAAGCATTTCGCTACACTCGCATTAACATCTGCTAACCATGTGTATGTGACCAATAAAATTTGATTTGATTTGATCATTGTCAGGGATGGGCTATTACAGCAGACGACCACACCGGGTTCCACTCCTATCAGCTAAAAACAAGAAGAAGCGGCTCCAGTGGGCACGCAATCACCAACACTGGACTGTTGAGGAGTGGAAAAACATGGCCTGGAACATGATAGCGAGTTCAGTTTACTTGAGCAGCCTGTGCATTCCCCAGACCTCAACCCTATAGAGCATCTTTGGATGAGATGAAACGGGCTGTTCACATCATGAATGTACCGCCGTCCAATCTGCAGCAACTGCGTGATGCCATTGCGTCAACATGGACCAACATCCCTGTGGAACATCCGACACCTTGTAGAATTCCCCAAAGAATACAGACTGTTCTGGAGGCAAAAGGGGGATCCAACCCAGTACTAGATGGCCGGTAATGGGGAATCATTACATGTAGAGGAGAGACAGTTAGGAGGTAATGGGAAATCATTACAGGTAGAAGTCAAAGTCACCATTATTAGTCAGTTGTACAACCAAATGCCTTCAACCGAAATGTGTCTTCCGCATTTAACCCAACCCCTCTGAATCAGAGAGGTGCGGGGGCTGCGGTGTAGTCTGTCTTATCAGACACTTACTGTACCTTATTTCAAATACTCTAGAATAGATAGGATGTCTGTGTCAGTTGATCAATATAGCTGATCCTTTTGGGGATGTTCTTCTGTGTGTATGTTGTGTTCCATGTGTATACTGTACAAGGCCAAACTTTAGTGTGTTGTGACACACAGGGCAACACAACTAGCCTGTTAATACTACAGCTAATGATGTTAGGGTAAGCAGAACCACATGTTGGCTGTGTTTGTTAATTGACTAATAAGGAGCAGGAAACAGGAACACATGTTGGCTGTGGGTTGTTCATTCACTAATAAGGAGCAGGAAACAGGAACACATGTTGGCCGTGGGTTGTTCATTGACTAATAAGGAGCAGGAAACAGGAACACATGTTGGCTGTGGGTTGTTAATTCACTAATAAGGAGCAGGAAACAGGAACACATGTTGGCCATGGGTTGTTAATTCACTAATAAGGAGCAGGAAACAGGAACACATGTTGGCCGTGGGTTGTTAATTCACTAATAAGGAGCAGGAAACAGAACCATGTTGGCTGTGGGTAGTTTATTCACTAATAAGCAACAGGAAGCAGAATCACATGTTGGCCGTGGGTTGTTAATTCACTAATAAGGAGCAGGAAACAGAAACACATATTGCTCTGTTCAAAAGTTGTGCACTATAAAGGGAATAGGGTACCATTTGGGACACTCCCAGGCTCTACTGAGAACCTCTGACTGAGAAAGTTGAGCTTTGGCTGACTTCCCTCTAGTGGAAAAAGAGGTGAGGTTCTCCATGAGGAAGAAGGGCTGGTGCAACAGCCTTCATACCCAGTAGTAGCAGTCCAGGAGGGTTGGCTGACCTGTTATAGCTCACCAGACATAACGGAAATTAACAACACTTTCTCCTCAATAAATTGTTTTAATTCTTCTTTCCCCATGACAACAGTCAAAATCTGTGTTCCCCATCAAAACAAAACCAACCTATAGTATATTTCTTCAACCAGAGTATATTAAAGAGGAAACTATAGGAACAGATTGCTTGAGATGTACAGGTTTAGTTTCTGGTAACATAAATAACTTCCATCTTCATTCCATCTCAAATCAGCACATTTGCCAGGTAGTCCATAAACTTGGTTAAAACAAAATCACAACATTTAAGGGAAACAAATAACACTATTCCATTCCTGAGTTTGAGAGGGAAAGAGAAGTTCCATAATCTATGTATCATTCCCAGATTGTAATCTAGTCTTCAGACTGAGTTCAATTTATAACCTGACTGCTATGGCTGAGGGAGACCAGTCTCTCTCTGATGCTCCTGTTCTCCTGCAGCATCCTACCAATGGTCCTTAACACAGCCTGTCTGGCTGCCCACTGCTGGGGAGGAGAGAGAAGTAACAACAGAGTTATGGCAAAGCCCACATCAACATCATATTAAAACGTTGTAGGTTAGAGACAGTACAGTAGTTTAATAACGGTAGGTCTGTGACAGGTAACACAATTCAACAGCTGCAAGACTGCCAGGAAATGGAGGCACAGACACAAACAACACAAATAAATCAGAAATATTTGTAATACAGCATCAAACTTACAGGTTGGTTGGTTGATGTGTGCTTGTCTCTCTGGTAGAAGGTGAAGAGGTCTTCATTCATCATGCTCTGAGGAGTGCCTGTATTGGACATGGAGTAACAAGGAAGGCATGGAGTAACAAGGAACGAGGCGTTTAGACATGATTGGCCAAGTAAACTGAACAACCCACATATATTCATGTTTTTTCACTCTAATCAGTGAATACTTCCAGGAATTTACGATGGATTAATTAACTTTTAAATAATTCTAACAGGGCTGAGTTGGGTAGCCTACCAACATTCTGCTGATAGCTAACTACTTATCCTGACAACATTCTGCTGATAGCTAACTACTTATCCTGACAACATTCTGCTGATAGCTAACTACTTATCCTGACAACATTCTGCTGATAGCTAACTACTTATCCTGACAACATTCTGCTGATAGCTAACTACTTATCCTGACAACATTCTGCTGATAGCTAACTACTTATCCTGACAACATTCTGCTGATAGCTAACTACTTATTCTGACAACATTCTGCTGATAGCTAACTACTTATTCTGACAACATTCGGGTTAACGTTATTTTAGTGTAGTTACATCTTTGGCCACCACTAGGACTTCCACGTCTCTGTTGTTGTGATCGCTCTCCTCCACCTTGACTTCGGGCAGCTGTCATTCTCTCTATCACGGGTCGTGGTGGAGGCATCGACCTTCTCTCACCCTTTCGTTTCTTCTTGGACAGTGCAGGCTTGCTGTTACACTTCGTTAATTTGATCTTTTTTGTTGACAACGCATCTTGTCTTCTCTGTGAGCTGGACAACTCGATCAAGTACTCATTCGTTTGCTGTCCACCTTTTTGACTAGATCGTGAGGGTTGAGATCCAAAACTTGGCACGTAAACAGCCTTGAACCGAGCACCTGGCATCTTAATGCTATGCCTGTTTATCAACAATAATTTGAAGTTCGCTAGAAAAAGTTAGTAAAAAAAAAATGCTGCTGGCTAGCTAGGCTAGTAAACGGACAGTCTCGAGCCCGTACCCTACCGAGCTCGAGCAGTTAGGAGTAGCTGCACGCGCCCAGTCTGTAAACATGAATCTATTGATCTAGGTAATGCAATTATTAAAGCACAATTATTCCATTCTCAATTTAGCTGCTAATCACTTATTTGGTGAACATTAGTGTTGTCACTCACTGACCAAAAGAGCAGTACAATTTGCCACTGCCAGCCAAATAGATTGATGAAAATAAGGTATTTGCCACGCTGCATTACAATAGTTTCTCTTCGCCAGAAGATGGCGTTGCTTTCTTTTCTAACAAATGTAATAGCACACTGCAGTGGACTGCGGAGTCCACTTTTGAATCCTCTAGGTATCTGACCACAACCACACAGCTGCATTCAATGGTTGTGGTCCAATTCTCTACCCTTCTAGTCAAGTCAAATGCATTTAACAATCTTCTCCATGAAGTGTGCACTTACTCACCATCCCCATCATGGATTAAAAAGGAATGGACTGATGTAACAATATTTATACCAATCCAATGGTTTAAATCCATGGAGGGGAGTTATGTCCACTTTTAGCAACAATGAGAAATTGGAGTGTTTGAATCAATAGTTTATTTGGGTGCAGGGCTCAAAAGGAATGTACTGAAAAAAGAACCTGTGTGCCTTTTTCTTTTCCTGTGTATTTACAAACCTAGCAGCACACATGCCTTGCTTTCCTCAAGAAATTGACTTCAACCACTGTTCTCCTCACAGCTGAGTTTTATTCTTTCAACATCTCACATTACAAATACTTCAAATGTTGTATGGATACAGTTAGAAATAGTTGGCTGCAAATGATTATATGACATTAGATCTTGATTTTTACTTCAGTTCTACAAACCAACTATAAAAACTGACATCTTTTACCACATAACATAACCGAGGGGGGGAGAAATATACAAATTGGAACTTATAAATGCAAAATGACCATAATAAAAATCAAGATGATGTCTCAAGTAAAAAAAGGTATATCAATAAATACAACCTTCCCAGCATACCATTAAAAACTATTGACATGTTTCGCAATCAAGTAATACTAACAGACATTATTCCTCTGAATGTGGCGCACAAACAGCAATTAGAAAACCTAGACATCAACAAGTTCAACACATCACCCCAAAAAAATAGAAAAATCTGATCCAAATGATAGTTTTACATTTCAATTGAAAATATAACAAATGCTAAATACATTATCAACTTAGTATATACAATGTTTTCTTAAATCACAGTAGCATGGTAGTAGCAAAATAATTGAATAAGCACAAAATAATGTTTAAAAATAAATTCAGTTATATATTAGTAGAAAGTATCTTTTGTTTTGTTACTTTGCAGACACCAGCATGAACAATAGACTGAGCAAATAATCATGTTTTAATGTTGACATGGGTTTAAATGATTTACATTGCAGAAAGAGAGAAACTGTTTTAGGAAAGAAGAAGTATTGCACATAAGGGTTCAAAGTTAACTTGCAACATTAATCACATTCAAGTCTATGTCCCAAAGCATGCCACATCACAGGGGTGGAGTGATCAAGTCTCTTTAGGAATATGGGTCTTCTACATGGCTAAACTCATGTGGTATCCTGCATGTACAGCAGGTCTGCCTGTGAGGGAGGCAGACTTTAGGTGAGAAAGAGAGGATAGATATTAGGTGATCTGAAAGAGAAGAGAACTAAAAACTCATACAAAAATAAAACAAAGAGAGATCTAGTGCATTACAATAGTTTTATGCATTAACACTAGTCAATAGTCATGTTGTTATTCTGTATTACGTCATGCATGCCTAGAATAACTGGAACATTCTGGAACCGTCAGGTAGTTCCAGAATGAGAATCTAAATAGTTTTTAGAACACCGGTCATCATTCACTGATGATACAAGGGAATAAGGGTTCACTCATCCACCCAAGCCAAAACATTTTCCCAAGATGTTCCTTACCCACTACAAGCTGAATATATTTTTCAAGACTATCAAAATAAGTTTAGAAAGGTCTTGTCATGCCTTAAGATCCAGTACTTATGGTTTATTATTATGAAAGAGAAGTCTGTACTGTACATGATTGGCTAACTCTTTTTCTTTTCTCTACACAATCACACCAGACAATTTAACATTTACCAGCACTTAAATATATAAAAAGCTAAATTGAAAATTATATTAATATCATTCATTTTTTATTTTTTAAATTAAGTTTTACCATAAATGCAGATCTCTTAGTAACAAAGGTACAAAATTATTTTTCACCAAGTGAAAAAAATGAGGTATTGCAAAAGGAGTTATCCCATCTTGTGAAAAATGTGCCTAAAATGACTATTGAAAAAAATATTTAGAAAAGTAGTGCATAATAAATTTATATATGTTCATGACAAAATAATCAGCTAGAAAACACTGTACAAAAATCAGCAGGCCATGTATAAAATAATATCTTTATCTCTGTGACAGCAAGTTCTTCAAAGAGTGTCCAACTACTAACGTATTCATCCTCCACAGCTAGAATCCACTAGCGAATCCATTCGGCACAGCTCGGATCTACTTCCTCTACACTCCAGTCATGGTAGAGAGTGCGTCAGATCACCATGAAACTAGCCTGGTAGTCCTGTCTGTCTGTGCTTTAGCCAACTCCTCTCTGTGTTAATTAGCTGGACAATGATAGCCAGAGGAGTTGGTTAACACTAAAGCACATAGTACCAGGCTGCATAGTCACCTCATGCAACACTGTAGCTAGCTACCACTGTACTGTGCATTCCTACAACATTAGCATGTTAGCGTCCAGTGCTAATATCCCTGACAATATAAAGTGAGCTAACACTACTGCCAATACCTGAGCCCTGCCTAGACAGCTAGGGCTGTAGTCTTTATCAGCTGAAAGTGTCTTTCCAAAGACTGTTTCTTCCCTCTCCTCAATTTAACAACTTCAAAACGGCACCTCCTGAACCTGAAAATGGAGTCTTATAGTCCCCTTACACCCCTCAGATAATGAACTGGCTTTGATCACTTGTTTTTAGGCCAATCTTTGGTTTGCCCATTTTGGCTACAAAGAGTCAATTTAAACCATGATCTAGAAACATGCCAGTAATCGATGTCAGGCCCGATACCGAGGGGATAATTGTTTTCTGAAATAATCTTGTATGTATTCTGAACAGTTTATTTTTGATGAAGGGAATTGTCGGTCTGTCTGCCCTCCTGCAGTGGTTTTCTTTGACTATTGAACTTTAACCTGACCAGTTGCTTTCAACCTTTGGTTAACAATACAATAATTAATCTAATCCTGCATGCGTAAAGTAACAAAATAAGTGCACCCTTTAAAACGCAACTGTTCTAGTTAATATACTGATTGAGGTGCAGCACATAGCTCACTCAAATGTTATATATGTTACTCTTGACAACAAATGTAAGCAGCTTCGCCAGCTAATGTGAAAAAAGAAAGTACAGTCAAGTCAGAAGAAACATTTCTTCTCATATCTAATAATGCATCCAAGTACTCATGCACACCTTAACTTAAATTCAAAACGGGATTTCTTTCACTTCGTTTTACTTCTTCTTAGCGTTTACTTGCCTTAGAAGAAAGTCTGATTAAAAAAATAAAGATTAAATTAAGCTTTTAAGTTTCTTTTTTTTCATTTTGAAACTAAATAGGAACCAGCAAAAAGAAAAGTGCATTTATTTTCTACAACATAGCCCGTCACCTTCCTTCCCTCCCTAATTCCACCTGAAGGATATGTGTCGGGGCCGGTCTCCCCCCTCCTTGACCAGTGGCTTGTGGAACTCTCGTCCGGCACGGGAGTGTATGGCGGCCCAGCAGTACTCGCAGTAGTACTGGAGACAGGTGACGTTAGCGCAGAAGAAGGGAGCGAACTTCCCCCCACAGCGTGTCCCCTGGCACTCATCACACAGCTGGTCATCCAGCACGTATGGCTTCACTTCCACCTGGGGGAGAGGGGGAGGACAGAAAGGGAAAGAGGAGGAGGAGATGAAACATACCCAGATGGAATCGGACAAAAGAGAAACTAGAGGGGAGAAGCTCAGACCCAGCTCCATTTTGTAGCTTAGCTATTGTTCGTGTGAGGTCTCTATGGTTCTTCTCCTGGACAAAATGCACAGCATATGTGGCTCCGCTAAACTACCAAAGACCAGACTGACTCACCCGTTTGTCGATCTCGCCGTGCTGCAGCTGAACGAATCGAGCACTGATAGCAGCGATGTAGCTCTGCTGATTGGAGAATGCCACACGGCCCGCTCCTTTAGGGTACTTCAGCTCAGGGTCTGTGTCGATGCCAGCGTAACACACTCCTCCGTACAGACGATCCATTATCATGGCCAGCTCCACTGGAACAGTAACACATATAGGCTGATGTGGCTGACTGGGTCTGTCACGCCAGACAGTGTTAGCCTGCTGAGCTATAGCCTAGGCATTACTGTAGCTCAGTCTTTAGCTCTTGCCCTCTCACCCCATTCCTCTCTCGCTCTTCCCCCACTTCTCTCTTCCTCTTCCCCCACTCCTCTTCCTCTTCCACCACTTCTCCCTCTCCTCCCTACTTCTCCCTCTCCTCCCTACTTCTCCCCCTCCTCCACACACACAGAAACACCAGTACCTGCGCGTAGAGGACGTGGCACCCCCCCTACGAAGATGGTCTTCCTGGGGTCCAGAGGCTGAGAGCCGTCCATCACAAAGTCACTGTCGTTCAGGTTCCAGGGACGGATCTGGACCTATAGGAACAGCCAGACAAAGTTCAGATAACACCCATATAACATCTAGAAAATGCTAACAAATTCCATTTCATATAATGTTTGTAAAACTCTTTCAATGTCCATACAACTAGATGTGAACTAGGTGAGCGGAGTGGACTGGGCCGGGCTGACCTACTGTAGGTGTGTTGACTGGGCTGAACTAGGTGGGCTGGGCAGGGCTGAACTAGGTGAGTGGACTGGGGAGATCTCATAACTGTTTACCAGCAGTGCTAGACTGACAAGGAGTACAGACAACTCCCACCAAGACTGACTGGCTCGTGTGTCACACACACTCGTAAAGCTCCACTCACAGGCTTGTCCTTGATGGTGGGGCTGGAGACACAGAGGTAGAGCTTGCCATCCTCCTCGATACAGGCATCGATCAGAGCCTGGACAGAGCTCTCGTCTTGGAAAAGTAAGAATGCATAACCTAGAGAGGGGAAAGAAAGCGCTCAATACTCTCATGACCTTCATCTATTTCCCTTCATTCCTAGGGACCTGAGTATTCCTAGGGCCCCGAGTGTTCCCGTCATTCCTAGGGCCCCGAGTGTTCCCGTTATTCCTAGGGCCCCGAGTGTTCCCGTCATTCCTAGGGCCCCGAGTGTTCCCGTTATTCCTAGGGCCCCGAGTGTTCCCGTTATTCCTAGGGCCCCGAGTGTTCCCGTCATTCCTAGGGCCCCGAGTATTTCCTGGCCAATGTGACCATATCAGACTCACCTTTGGGTGGGAAATAGGACTTGCTCTCAGCCTTGTGGGGCCAATCGACAAACAGGTGACCGAACCGGCGGAAACTGGCGGTGATCTCATCTGAGAATGAAAGAGTCAAAGCTAGTCAGCTACACAGGCTCTTCAGGACCCTGTAGTTGTAGTACACAGCCTTCAAGCCTCTGACATCACATGTCGGGACCCATTAACACAGAAAACAGACGCCTCTCATCGTCTAACTCAGAACTACATTGTAGAAGGTGTATTATTCTGTTCATTGATCAATACCTTCGTCTATATCGGGGGGCAGTCCTCCCACAAACACCTTGCGTGAGTATCTCTCCACTCGCTCTCCATTTAGGTGCGGGAAACAGTGGGCGGATCCTAAACCAGGAAGTCCCTGGTCACCTGACTCGTCCTCTCCGAAGGACCGCTCGTCCTCCATGGGGAACAGGTTAGAGTGACCTGACGGGCAGAGAGATAGTATCTCATCTCTACCGATCTTATTCCACACCACGTTGCCAACCCAAACCGTACTACCCCAGACACCCTGGACTTATTCCACACCACGCTGCCAACCCAAACCGTACTACCCCAGACACCCTGGACTTATTCCACACCACGCTGCCAACCCAAACCGTACTACCCCAGACACCCTGGACTTATTCCACACCACGCTGCCAACCCAAACCGTACTACCCCAGACACCCTGGACTTATTCCACACCACGTTGCCAACCCAAACCGTACTACCCCAAACACCCTGATGAAGACGTAAGCTGATATACATTGTCCCATACATTAAAGGCTTTTTAACTTTCAAACCCACACAGGTGCATGGACTTTTTTATGCCACTTAGCACCTATTTGTGGTTATAATATTTATTTTCAAACCATACTGTTCTGGCTCCGATATTTCATTTTCACATTGTCCTTTCCAACAATTATTGGGGATGTTTAACCAGGCCAGCTCAGTAGAGCTTGGCTCAGCTCGGTTTGACTCAGTCGTCAACAAAGGGTAAGATTGTACACAAATAAATACACTTACATTAAAATTGTGGTACATTGATTGAAATCAAATAAAGCAATTTTTCATTGGGATGAAGACAAAAGAGAACCATGATCATGAAACCAATCATGATTTCAACAAGCGCTTGCAAGATTTGATGCTTTGCTCAAGTCTAGTGACAAGCCACCACAGCCAGGTCATAAAAACACAGCAGGAAACAGGCACCTGACAATCATGTCACCTCATCTTTTTTGCTGTTGCTCTGTACATATGATCAAATCTCACAACAAACACAAGTGTTGAACGTTATTAATACAGCAATCTGTGAGACGGTCAGTCAGCACAACTGCAATAAAGACAACCTGAAAGTCCATTTCAACACGTTAAGTATATAAAGCAACACAGAGCAGTAGGCCACATAATCTACATGCAAGTTCTTATCAAATGCTTTATAGTATTTGGATTTAATTAATACATTTTATTTTGATCAAATCCTCCCTGGGGACTTGAAGTCTTCCTCTGCAGGTTCAGTCCGTGACAAGTGAACATTCAGCATTTAAGAGGTAAACACAGACAAGTTGTCTGAAATGGCACCCTATCCCCCCATTTCAGACACGTCGAGGCCAAACCATACAGACAACATGTACTGTGTAACGGCCGCTTTGCAAATAATGACATGACGTAGACTAAAACATGAAGACATTTTGGGTTTGGCTTTACCTCGTCGTCTGCCATAGCTCCTAGCTGCATGTAAAACAAGAGACAACAACCTCATACCAACTCTTAACAGCACAGGGTTACAAAATAATGTGCACTCCATGAACAACTTGCATCCAATTGACTTCCTGTATTGTGAATGGCTGAACTAAGCTATAAACTTTATAGTATTGAGGCAAAATAAAACATTTCCATACCATTCATGGGCAAAGACCCGTCTCCGCCCTGGTGAGAGAAACCATAGCGACCTGGAGAGGAAGAGACCAAAGTCAGTTAGAATACGCATATTATTTTGCCTTCTCACTCCACACATCCACCCCATTCTCACTCCACACAGCCACCCCATTCTCACTCCACACAGCCACCCCATTCTCACTCCACACAGCCACCCCATTCTCACTCCACACAGCCACCGCATTCTAACGCCACACAGCCACC
>QNTS01000826.1:344099-380168 GCA_003317085.1 Hucho hucho
ACGCCACACAGCCACCCCATTCTCACTCCACACAGCCACCCCATTCTCACGCCACACAGCCACCCCATTCTCACGCCACACAGCCACCCCATTCTCACGCCACACAGCCACCCCATTCTCACGCCACATATCCACCATTATTCTAACTCCATTTATCCACCATATTTCAACAACTGTAGCTGTTCTGTGATGTACTGAGGAGAATGAGAATTGAGATGAGCAGAAGAACCATCAAAGCATCCAGATAACTCAGACTTAACAGCCAACAGATAGCGATACATGATCAGAGAGGGGAAATAAGTGATGGACTGGCCTAAATTAACATAGTGACAAACTCTTTCTGAAGAGCAGTCTGGGTCTTGGCTATAAAAGATGTCTTCAGAGATGGTATGCGACAAAACGTAACCCAAATGTTTAATTCATGGTGGTGGAGAGAATGGAGAGCGGAGCATGGATCAAAGTGCCAGCATAGCAGTACTTAAACAGGTAAGCGTGTGTGATTGAGCAGGTTAAGACAGAGTATAGCTGTTTCGCCTCCATCCTGCACTAGCGCAGCTAGACATTTTACCAACCGGTCAGAATTACGTGACATCAATCTTCTATCTCTAAATTAAAAATATGCCATTACTGTATGTTCAGCTAATATTTTCTCCTTGTTTGTGGGGTATTACAGAATACCAGGGCCTATATTCAAAGCATCTAGGATCAGGTCCCCCTTGTACATATAATCATATTCATAATTTTTCTAAAGGAAAAAACTGATTCAAGAACAGCACTCTTATTCTGAGACGCTTTGTGAATACAGGCCCAGGGTGTTTTTTCATACTGTGTGAAACAGAGAAACCCACCTTTCAAGGAATCCTGTTCAGCCCTCATAATATCAATCAGACTGTTCTCCAGAGAGTGCATGCTGAAGCCATCAAAGGAACGGGTTCTCTCCTGCTGAGAGACACAGACAGACAGGGAACACGATGATTAGCCTGCGGTGTTCTATCTAAGAACCGGAACACAGAACCATTCTGACGCTAGAACCCGTGGTAGGTTCTAATCTAGATCCTTGACACAGTTTTGCTTTGTTAATAGATGAGAACTGTTGTCCTGGTACTTTAGACCTTCTAAACAGTTACACATCCATGGAGACGTCTGTGGTGACACTTACCGAATAGAATACCACCAAAAATGTATTTCTCAGATTCTACAGAGATATCTCCAGATATAGGCCATCTACAGCTTATGTATCACATGCCCCTGTCTCTGTAGATAGACACTGAATGCTTTTCAAATAATCCCTTCCTTGAAGTAATCACTGATCTGTGTGTGACTGGAAAGCTAAAGCTAGTCTTACACCCTACTGCTTTAGCCAATCCAATCAGATCTGCGATTACCTCAAAGAAGAAAGGATGCATGCCTTCTTTATGTATTCAAACAGGGCCAAAGCCTGCAGAAGTGAGATGACAGTATGTCAACATTTGTCATACAGGCGTTGTGGCATCTCAATGACAGAAGGAGGCTGGAGTTTTCGTACCAAATGGCACCCAATTCCCTGTATAGTGCACTACCTTTGACCAGGCTCTGGTTTAAAGTAGTGCACTAAACAGGTAGTATGGTGCTATTTTGGATGAACACTGATTACCGGATTAGGCCTCTTCATGGCATATGCTTACCACCACATTCACAGATCTAGAAGATATATGAATTTCATCGTGAAAAAAGTTGTTGGCCTAATTGTCATTGATGTTATCAGATGCTCTACTTACTAGTAACTAGATCACATTTGCTCTTATTTACTTTGATGTGTACTGTATTGCACATATCAGAAAATATCATTTGGCTCTGATACTTGGCTCTGTATCAAAAATGCCTTTACAAAGCTACACGTGTTGGTTTTAACAATATAGAAGCTTGTTTCAAGTCCACTTTCATTGTCCTATAAGGGTGGATAAATATATTTTCTTTGATCATCACTTCTCTCACCTGGAAAGGGAAGTTGTCAGTGCGACTCATGCTGTCTTCCATCCAGGCCTTTTGGTTGAACCCAGAGTTATTACGAGGATACTTCTGAGAGGGCACCTGGAAGATGGTACAATCCTATATAATATTGTCCTATGCAGTACATGTGGGATAGTACCATGTGATTGCACCATTGAAGTGCATGACAGAGTTTATTTTATGGCTCAATAGACATCAACAGCATTAGCTGGATTACAGCCTGCAGTTGTGAATAAATTCTATCATAACCAACTAAATCAAGCACAATTGGAGTTTGGCAAAACATTGAAATGAAAGAAAGTCATTGACTAGTTCATTGTAGGCTGTTATATGAATATGGTTAATCTACTCATCAGTCTGAGGCCTTTGGGACATCCAGTTAACAGGTATGAGGTGTGCCATATACATCTAACAGTACCATGTTGTTAGATGGGAGTGAGCAGTATATACATCTAACAGTACCATGTTGTTAGATGGGAGTGAGCAGTATATACATCTAACAGTACCAGATTGTTAGATGGGGGTGTGCAGTATATACAGTTGAAGTCGGAGGTTTACATACACCTTTGCCAAATACATTTAAACTCAGTTTTTCACAATTACTGACATTTAATCCTAGTAAAAATTCCCTGTCTTAGGTCAGTTACGATCACCACTTTATTTTAACAATGTGAAATGTCAGAATAATAGTAGAGAGAATGATTTATTTCCGCTTTAATTTATTTCATCACATTCCCAGTGGGTCAGAAGTTTACATGCACTCAATTAGTATTTAGTAGCATTGCCTTTAAATTGTTTAACTTGGGTCAAATGTTTTAGGTAGCCTTCCACAAGCTTACCACAATAAGTTGGGTGAATTTTTGGCCCATTCCTCCTGACAGAGCTGGTGTAACTGAGTCAGGTTTGTAGGCCTCCTTGCTCGCACAAGCTTTTTCAGTTCTGCCCACAAATTTTCTATAGGATTGAGGTCAGGGCTTTGTGATGGCCACTCCAATACCTTGACTTTGTTGTCCTTAAGCTATTTTGCCACAACTTTGGAAGTATGCTTGGGGTCATTGTCCATTTGGAAGACGCATTTGCGACCAAGCTTTAACTTCCTGACTGATGTCTTGAGATGTTGCTTCAATATATCCACATAATTATCCTTCCTCATGATGCCATCTATTTTGTGAAGTGCACCAGTCCCTCCTGCAGCAGAGCACCCCCACAACATGATAATGGCACCCCCATGCTTCACGGTTAGGATGGTGTTCTGTGGCTTGCAAGCCTCCCCCTTTTTCCTCCAAACATACCTATGGTCATTTTGGTCAAACAGTTCTATTTTTGTTTCATCAGACCAGAGGACATTTCTCCAAAAAGTATGATCTTTGTCCCCATGTGCAGTTGCAAACAGTAGTCTGGCTTTTTTATGGCGGTTTTGGAGCAGTGGCTTCTTCCTTGCTGAGCGGCCTTTCAGGTAATGTCGATATAGGACTCGTTTTACTGTGGATATAGATACTTTAGTACCTGTTTCCTCCAGCATCTTCACAAGGTTCTTTGCTGTTGTTCTGGGTTTGATATGCACTTTTCACACCAAAGGATGTTCATCTCTAGGAGAAAGAACGCATCTCCTTCCTGAGAAATATGACAGCTGCGTGGTCCCATGGTGTTTCTACTTGCGCACTATTGTTTGTACAGATGAACGTGGTACCTTCAGGCGTTTGGAAATTGCTCCCAAGGATGAACCAGACTTGTGGAGGTCTACAATTTTTTTTCTGAGGTCTTGGCTGATTTCTTTTGATTTTCTGTCTGTAATCAATTGTTGTAAAATTCCTTGTGTCATGCACAAAGTAGATGTCCTAACCGACTTGCCAAAACTATAGTTTGTTAACAAGAAATTTGTGGAGTGGTTAAAAAACTAGATTTAATGACTCCAACCTAAGTGTATGTAAACTTCCGACTTCAACTGTACATCTAACAGTACCAGGTTGTTAGATGGGAGTGAGCAGTATATACATCTAACAGTAACAGATTGTTAGATGGGAGTGTGCAGTATATACATCTAACAGTACCAGATTGTTAGATGGGAGTGTGCAGTATATACATCTAACAGTACCAGGTTGTTAGATGAGAGTGTGCAGTATATACATCTAACAGTACCAGATTGTTAGATGGGAGTGTGCAGTATATACATCTAACAGTACCAGGTTGTTAGATGGGTGTGCAGTATATCTAGTACCTGGTTGTTGGGGAAAGACTTCTTCAGTGGTGAGATGGAGTTGAGGGCCGTCACCCCTCCATTGAGGCCCCTGCGGTACTCACGAACCCCCTGTGACCCTCCCCAGCCACCGTACCCACCTCCCCCGGGGCTCCAGGAGGTGGAAGTGGGGGGGGTAGGGCTCTGGTAACTGCCCCAAGGGGAAGGGGGCTTGGACTGGGCCGGGGCCAGGTGGGGCAGCTGGGTGAAAGCTCCAGAGCGGTGGGGGTGAGGAGGGAAGGAGGGCTGGGGAGGGTGGGGGGAGGCTGGAGAGCGACGGTGTTGAGGGGGGACCCCCTGGTTGTGGGGGTGGTAGTGGTGGGGAGGTGGGTGGTGCTGGGAGACCGGGCCGATTTGGGGGGAGAAGCTGCCCCCCGCCCCTCCGAAGCCGGGCCCCGCGTGGTGGGAGAAGTTCTGGAACAGCATCTGGGGTCCGTTAGCGTTGGAACCAGCCGGGCCAAAGAACCCACCCCCAACGTCCTCGCCGATAACGGGGGAGGGGTTGGAAGGTATGGTCGGGGACCAGTTGTTGAAGGAGGTCAAGGAGGAGGAGGTGGTGGTGGATTGGGCTCCGGACGTCCCCATCCCCAGGCTATCTTGGTAGTCAAACCCCCCCAGCACCGGAGGAGAGTCCATCCCACCCCTAAGCTTCTCCTTCCCACCGGTCTCCAAGCCCTTCTCCATGGAGCCGTCCTCGGGTAGGATTCCATCCAGCTCCCCTACTCCGGCCTCTTGCTGCCCAGGGGAGAGGGCCTGCGGCTGGGCCTTCTCCTGCAGGTCCTGGAGGTCCAGGGCTTTGGACTTGTCGGAGTGAAGGATCTCATCCTGCATGTTACTGTGGGGTTCTACGGAGGGGTACAACCAGGCACTACCTCCTCCATTGGTAGCCGAGGTGCTGTTGACGAATGAAGGGGGGCTGGGGGGATTGGCAGGGTGGTTGAGGTGGGGGGGCTGGGGTTGGAGGTGAGGGGGGATCCTCACAGGGAAAGCAGACTTGTTGCCACTGCCGTTATTCTTCACCAGGACTCCGAAGCCGTAGTCGTCCATTTATGAATCCTGGGGTAAAGATGATATTTCCTCCTCAACTTGGTTCTTCTTATCTCAGTGTCTTCTAGGCCTATTTCCTACTGTATCACATGGGGAGGGAAGGAGAGGAGTGAGGAATTGAAGGAAGAAAGGGGGTGAGGTAGAGGACAGGAGTGAAGGCATGCGCGAGAAAGAAGGGGGAGGGAAAGGTGATGTAAGGGAAACAGTGGGTGAGGTAAAAAGGGGGAGACGGGTGAGAAGCGGACTAGACAGGGTCGAGGGGGAGAGAGACATGGTCGAGGGAGAGGGGCATAAATACAAAAGGCTGTCATTCCACAATTTGATCCTACAGGCCTCCCAAAACAACACCAGCCTTGCCAACTGCAGTGGCTTTGCTGCAACTGCAGACTGCTAGTGATGTAACAATGAGATTAAATCATTGACTCGCTCAGCCACAGTAGGCCAAGGCTACAAGATAAAATAACAGACTTAGCATAGCAGTAGCACTAGCAGGCCACAACAGAAAACACCTGAGCGAACCTGCGTAGGTTAGCTGCTGTAGAAGCACATAGCACCAGCCAGGCAGGCTGACTACGGTATTAGTTGACGTTTCTCTTCCCAAAGGTCATTATGTGGCTAGCAAGCTAACAGCTGCTGCATTGGGCTCCATGTGCCCTGTCAATCAAACACATTGCGATTATCAGTGTTGGTCTATATGCAGTGTAGTGTGTGTCTATGCCCGTGCGTTAGAATGAAGGTAAATACACCGACACCTACCGAATATCTAGATTTCTTTCAGCAATGACCTCCGTCGCGACCATTTAAAGAAGAAAATGCTGGTGACGTTTCTTGACTATGCTGAATCTAGGGTAGCCTAGTTCCCCGTATACAATCCGCTCGGCTAGGGTAATAGCCGACAAGCTACTACAGTATATACATTGTAGCCGATCTAACGAGCAATCGAAGCAGATAGGCAACAATGTCGATGACAAATTAAACAATGTATCCGACAATTCCACCGACAGCGATACACGGGCTGGCTCTGCGGTGATATTGGTATCAAATGGTGTGTGTATCTTTAAACGACCTCGTCAGTTTCGTGTCCTGTGTGTTCAATGTCATAGCTTAGCACCAATCGTTGTCGTCAGAGTTTTTGTGCAATTCTAAACTACGGGTATAAACCTGAGTACATTTCTCTGGTACGACATTACATTTCTGAAACGGATTCTATATCGTGCATTATGTACCTCTAAATTGTCGTCATGTCCGTATGGTTCCTAGATGTTGCCATATTTCAGCTTTTTTCAGTTTTCTGCATTTCCAAGTCAACCGGTACGAATGGTTTCTTCTAGTCGATGACAGCTGGGCCAGTAGGGAGACACCTCCGACTCATAACCCCGCCCTCCTCCAACTCCCACCCACAGACTGCAAGGGTTTCCCTCTGCGGCCTCGCCCCTTTCCACAGATGAATGGTGTTTAATTGGATATGTGTGGGTAAACCACACCCATCTCACGCCTTTTCAATGAAATGGCACATGCGTTCTAGACGTTCTCAGCCCAAATAAGGATGTTGAGAAAGTCATGGGTGGAGTTCCACATGCAGGCAAATAATGCACAAAATACAAACTAGATCTATTTTATACATTCAGTACTCCCTGCATTTAAAAATCTAGTCAGTCAAGGCTTCTGTGTGATATTCATCTATGATTAAATGGGTTTATTAAACACATTTAAACACAAGAAAAAGGCAAGATAAGAGGCCAATCTTGTATCAGCTAGCACATTTGGTTCCTTGGATGTTTCCCATTGGTTGTGGGAACGAAGTCATACGTTTCCTGACGATAAAACTGAACGTTTTTTTTTTAACATTCTGAGAACTGAAGTGAACATTTTGCCTGTTCTGGGAATGTTCAGTATTAGGTTGCAGGGAGGTTCTGAGAACATTTTACTATGGTTCCCTGAAAGATTTCATTAACGTTCTGAGAACGGAAATTCTAGGTTATTTGAAGGTAACTAAAAAATATTCTGAGGACATGTTTCAACAAGACAGCTAGTATAGGTTAACTGTTTTGGCACCTAAAACCCTCACAAACTTTTACAGATAAACAATTGAGAGAATCCTGTCGGGCTGTATCACCGCCTGGTACAGCAACTGCACCGCTCACAACCGCAGGGTTCTCGAGAGGGTGGTGCGGTCTGCCCAACGCATCACCGGGGGCAAACTACCTGCCCTCCAGGACACCTACACCACCCGATGTCACAGGAAGGTAAAAAGATCATCAAGGACAACAACCACCCGAGCCTCTGCCTGTTCACCCCGCTATCATCCAGAAGGCGAGGTCAGTACAGCTGCATCAAAGCTGGGACTGAAAAACAGCTTCTATCTCAAGGCCATCAGACTGTTGAATAGCCATCACTAGCCCATTAGAGGCTGCTGCCCTATATACATAGACTTGAAATCACTGACCACTTTAATAATGGAACACTAGTCACTTTAATAATGTTTACATATTTTGCATTACTCATCTCATATGTATATACTGTATTCTATCCCACTGTATGTTAGTCAATGCCGCTCTGACACTGCTCGCCCAAATATTTATATATTCTTAATTCCGTTACTTTAGATTTGTGCGTATTGTTAGATATTACTGCACTGTTGGAGCTAGAAACACAAGCATTTTGCCACACCTGCTGAATACGTGTATGTGACCAATACACTTTGAACTCCAAGCACAGATAGGACACATGGAAATTAATTTGCTTAGCCATTAATCATGCAAACACATTTATTTTTTATTGTGGCACAGCGTCAGTGAGACTTGAACTTATGTTCTCTATCCATGGAATTAGTCCACTGCGCCACAAGGATGGAACTAGCATGTTTCATTTTAGTCTATTCAAACAGACCCCATTTCAAAGGAAACATACACTCATTAAGATCAGGTGTGGCCAATTAGTGGGCACGGCCAACACGCCTGAACACACTCGAGCGATTGTTGTTGATGCTGAGAACGGAACGTGTATGTTTTTAAATAACGTTCTTAGAACATTCTCTGAACGTTGCTAAAGTTTTCTTAACATTCTCGGAACAATTTGAGAACATGCCTTTAAATAGAACAATGAGGAAACCTGTAGGAAACGTTATACTGAAGTACTGAAGTTCACAAAGAAGAAGGTTGTTTCTTAACGTTCTCAAAACAACGTGAGAACATTCCCAACATAAAACCAGTTTTAGAACATTCCTAGAACATTACCAAAACAAATGTAACCATGTTTGAACGTTTAGGAAACATTCTGTTAAAGTAATGAAATACCAAGAAAATAACATTATTATGTCAAGTTCCTTAAATGTGCTGAGAATGTTCCAAAGCAAAGCAACTATCCTGCACCAGAGAGTTGTGGGAAGGTTGTACGCAAAATGACCATAGAACAACCACGCTCTCACCAAGCTCTAAGAAACATATGGTTCTCAGAACGTTATGTGCTAGCTGGGGATCTTCTTTCATAAGTCTTGACTCTGGAACATACTTTATTGGTCAAGATGTGATAATCAAATGATTGAATCAATTATTTATCCCTTTAAGATGAATCAAAAAGCATCAGAGAAGGATTGTGTGTGTGTGTTGGGTAGCACCAAGCTGCACAGTGCACACTGCTGCATAGCAATCTCATTAAAATAAGCTGCTGCTATTTTCAGCTGGTAATCGAGCTTTACGGCTTGATTAATCTCGCCTTGATCAGATCTGAACCTCACTGTTACTTAGAGAGCTCTCTCTCTCTCGTTCTCTCTTTCCCTCTCTCTCTGCAGTGCTGCCCTCTACACTTCCACCTGGTTTCTTGTGAGAAGTTGTTCATATTGGGTGTTTATTGTGTTTATATGTCCCTCCACAAGACTGTGTTAGCCCACTGAGCTAAAGCCTAGCTCTGAGTAATAACACAAGTCTTCAGGTATCAAGCAACATTACTCATCATGTAAAAGCATACAGTGACCAACTCCGTCCCTTAGACTCACACACAGTCATAACTGAGGGCTACAGACAGGCCTCATTCACCTTTCATTAATAATAATACATTGGATTTATATACCACTTTTAATATGTGCCATGGGATTTTTAATGACCACAGAGAGTCAGGACTCCTGTTTAATGTCCCATCCGAAAGACAGCACCCTATACAGGGAAATATCCCCTTCACTGCCCTGAGACCTCCTTAGACCAGAGGGAAGAGTGCCTCCTACTGGCCATCCTACACCACTTCCAGAAGCATCTGGTCTCCCATCCAGGGACTGACCAGGACCGACCCTGCTCCCATCCAGGGACCTACCAGGACCGACCTTGCTCTCATCCAGGGACCGACCAGGACCGACCCTGCTCTCATCCAGGGACCGACCAGGACCGACCCTGCTCCCATCCAGGGACCGACCAGGACCGACCCTGCTCCCATCCAGGGACCGACCAGGACCAACCCTGCTCCCATCCAGGGACTGACCAGGACCAAACCTGCTTAGCTTCAGAGGCAAGCCAGCAGTGGTATGCAGGGTGGTATGCTGCTTTCAATTAATATAGTCAGCTCAGTCATTCATTGGTTTAATTAATTCATGTAGTTCACAGGGACTAGGACAGGGCTAGGGTTGACTCCAGTTTCACCCAACTGTAGGAACAGTGTGTGTGTGTGTGTGTGTGTGTGTGTGTGTGTGTGTGTGTGTGTGTGTGTGTAGGAGCATGGGCTGATGCTATCTGGTTTATCTCCTAGCCATGGCTCTGCTACTGATCCTATAGGGTTTCAGTTACCATGCCGACCTGAGCCATACTATGTGTAAACTGGTACAGTTTCCTTGGTGTTGTTCCTGTCCACTGTCCCCTGGCAGTTACAATGTCCCTGTCCCCTGTCATCCCTGTCCACTGTCCCCTGGCAGTTACACTGTCCCTGTCCCCTGTCATCCCTGTCCACTGTCATCCTTGTTTCCTGGCAGTTACACTATCCCAGTCACTACTCACCTCTCCACTGTGACAGCTGATTTGTGGATGTGCAGGGTTTTGCTCCAACCCTTCCCTAACACACCCAGTAGCTCTCTAGGCCGAGGCCAACCCTGTGTATGAGTCCCAAATGACACACTATTCCCTATATAGTGTACTACTTTTGAGAAGGGCCCATAGAGCTCTGGTCAAAAGTAGTGAACTATAGGAAATTGGCTTCCATTTATAATGCGCAGAAGTTCTCTTGGAAAATGGTTGGAGAGCTCTGGTCGGTGGTGAGATTTCGCCATCTGGTGGTCATTGTACATTACAACACGCGTCCACACATGTCTGGGGTCACTCTCCAGAAAGAGAGAGCAGAGAAAGAGGACAGACCGAGATGTCAATAGACATGTGGAAGGACAACTCTTTCCAAGGCCTAATTTAAAACATGGGATGAACTACGTGTGAGCTGTTTGAATTGCTCCATAAGTACAACATACACACACCATTATAAACCATCAGAACTGAACTGAACATGAACTGAGGGTGTTTGGTATAAGCACTCTAGTATGGTTGGAAATGTAACAAAGTATACTCCTCTCAAACCCCTACCATAGTCATAATATTTAGTGAGAAGGTATGTGCTATATGTTCAGTGGAGACAACATAAAAACTGTTAACACTGTTAACAAACCTGACGAAGGAAGAGCTCAATAGAAACCCACTGACCGGCTGACGTCTGCAGTTACGTGTCTGAATAGAAGAGCTGTTTGGATCTTTCTAGTTGTTGAAACTTGAAACACAGCTCGTATTTCAACATCAGCCGAAAAAGAGACACCACATCAGATGAGAACAAGGGTCGTGTTCAATTTCAGACAAGTTACTTCTCGCTGCTCGTTGTTCAGTTTCCTTTACAGAGCTGATAGGTGAAATAAATATAGTGGCCTCTAGGTGGAGATGTGGTTAATACCTGTCCAGAAGCATCAGATCCTGGAAGAAGAGGAGAAGTGGAGAAGACATGGGGAACAACTTTTGACCTGCTGGATCTCTGAGAGTTTACAATGATACAATTCTGCCTCACCTCCCCTCTACACTCCTCTCCTTTCCTTTCCTTTCCTTTCCTTTCCTTTCCTCCCCTCTCCTCTCCTCCCCTCTCATTTCCTTTCCTCTAATTTCCTCTCCTCTACTCTACTCCCCTCTCATTTCCTATCCTCCCCTCTCCTTTCCTCTCATTAACTCTCCTTTCCTCTCCTCTCCTTTCCTTTCCTACCCTTTCCTCCTCTATCCTCTCCTTTCCTTTCCTCCCATTTCTTCTCCTCTCCTTTCCATTCCTCTCATTTCCTTTCCTTTACTCCCCTCTTCTCTCCTTTCTTTTTCTCTCATTTCCTCCCCTCTCCTCCCCTCTCCTCCTCTCCTTTCCTTCCCTTCCCTTCCTTCTCCCCTCCTCTCCTCCCCTCCTCTCCTCCCCCTTCCTCTCATTTCCTTAACTCCTCTCTCCTCTCCTCTCCTCTCCTCTCCTCTCCTCTCCTCTCCTCTACATTCCTCTTCTCTCTTACCCTCTAATTTCCTCTCCTCTCTTCCCCGCTCCTCTCCCCTCTTCCCCTCTCCTATCCCCGCTTGCCTAATACCTCATACTAAACACTTTGTCTGTCTGTGTATAATTAGATGACTGCCAACCTTGTATGTCAGTGTATACTGTAAACACTGAGGCTGTACCCGCTTTAAGTTACAGTTTTAACAGTGGCCAAGTAGGCTACGATAGCTATTTGATCATAATGTAGGCCTACCAGAGTGGCCTACCATCAAAAACAATAGAGAAATAAAGCGTCCCATAACATTTTAACATAGAAATAGCTGTTCTATCATTCAGCCTACAGTAGCAGCCAATGTGTAGTGTTCAATAGCCACATTCCATGAGACTTTTGTTAAAAAAAACATGCAGGGCTTGACATTAACCTGTTTAGCCACTTGTCCTTCAGACAAGGAGGTGACTGAAAATGTTGTTTGATGCAAGAAACAAAATAAAATGCATTATTATTCCCATACCATTGAATCAGACAAATTATGCTATGCTCTGCCTATTGGCTACTTAGCTTATTCAAGACTGTCTCAAAATACAAAACTTCCCCCACTTTACAGGATCGGTTGGTCCCTGCGGGAAGGTTGAGCTAACGTAGGCTAATGTGATTAGTATGAGGTTGTAAGTAACATTCATTTCACATTTCCACAAACTTGTGTAAAGTGTTTCCTTTCAAATGGTATAAATAATATGCATATCCTTGCTTCAGGTCTTGAGCTACAGGCAGTTAGATTTGGGTATGTCATTCTAGGCGAAAATAATACATAAAAAAAGCTCTTTACCTGACTGGCTTTTCAAATATGGATAGAAATGCACACATTTAGTGCTCTTGTTGGAAATGACCACTCCCCCATTGCTGACTAGAAATTAGCTAGTTATAATTAGCTGTATAACTGGGCTAATAACTCACTAACTAGCAAAGAATATGAACCAATGTTCCAGACAACTGGGAACTCTGAAAGAAACTAGCTCCGACTGGGAAAATATGCTTTGAATGATCATCCCGCTAGGAATTCCAAGTCGGGAACTCAGGCCTCTTTCTAGAGCTACGACCTGAAGATCACTGACATCATGATTCAACCTTGTTTTTTTCTGAGTTCCCAGCTGTCTTGAAAGCACCATAAATGCAGAGAATGCCAGACTTTGATCACAAAGTTTGATGACAAAATTTGCCACAGAGGAACGCTACTCCACCTTCCTGTTCAAGTGAGCACAGCACAACAAGAGTCCAACAAGAGTACACTGCTGCATAAATGATATGCCAGGGAGATATGTATACTATAGCTAAGAAAGTAAAGTGTATGTTGTGTAGCAAACTGTTAGTAGCCCATGTGCCTCACACTAATCATTTTGTCCCTTTTCCACTCATAACTTAGCATACTGTTCTGATTTGGTCATGGTGCACATGCCTATAGCCTGTTTTAGAGAAATGTTATCACCGAATATTGTAAGAGATTTCATTGTCTGCTTATATGCCCCCTTTATTTATCCTACGGTTCTGACTTGGTGTACAGGTACAATACTGTAAGAATGTTCTGAATTCTGTCTCTGTACATTTTAAAAGTGCTGAACAAATAGTTATACTGACTACATCCGTCCTAGCTCGCTCATTAATGTCTTAATCGAAATTATGGATTGCCTCTTATCCGCTCGTCGTCCCCTTATGCCATGGTTTGTATATGTCAATTGTCAGTAGAAACCACATTTTGTTTAAGCAAGTCAGCCATATGAGCTGTTTTGTTTAAAGGCTGTAAATGAGGCTGAATGAACTGTTTCACTGCCAGACAAGGCTCCGCTGATAGCCGGTGTAGCGGTGGTAAGGTGTTGGGACTGCTGTTGGGACAGCTTTATCTAGGCCCTAACAGTTCATGGGGACCATTTGTCACCGTTATAGTGCAATTAATGTATTGTTTAGTGTTGTGTTGTGTACTGGCTATCTGGCATGCATCATTTTTTTTTGTTTGAGTTTGCCCCATCAAGATTTACATGCTAAAATCGCCACTGGTTCTGGGTAAGTTTTATTTGACATTAAGGGAATGGTCTCTTGGAAACATTCCTTCCACGTCATGGGAACATTCCTATGAAAACGGTAGTTAATGACCTAATGAGACTTAAGGGAACATTCTCTAAAGTTTTTGGAACGTTTGTTGTTAGTCTTGTGGCTGCCTGCTTCACAAGAGCTGTAAGGGCCTAATTCTGCCTGCAGCCTGCCTGCCTGCCTGCCATCAGCCTGACTGGAGAACATTTACCTTGCTGACTGCTCTCTTGTCCATTCAACTAGAGTCAACCAAGGGATGAGGTAACAGACTTGCTAAAAGTGTGTGTTTGTGTGTGCCTACGTTTCTGAGCGTGTGTGTACACGAGCGCATGCACACACACACACTAGCTATTGTCAACAACTGGCACCGTCCAGGAGGGCAGCGAGTCCTTGGCACTGCCATTGGAGTTCCTGTCCAAAATCTGTGGGACTACCGGTGACGACATCCTTGGAAGCACTGCATCCCACTGGGCACACACTGGTTGACATTGAATTGATGTCTGCACCCAGTGGGATATTTTTGTATTTTTTATTTTAACGTTTATTTTGAAAGGCAGTCATGTTGAGACCAAGGTCTATTTTACATATGATCCCTGTAATTACAAAGATGCACGCATCAAATGCAGATACGAAATGCAAAGCAGAAATACAAAACACGATCATAGAAAAGAAACACATTCTTCAGTAAGAAGGTCCTCAATCAGCAGTCTGAATTGCCCTAGAGGCACCAAAATAATAAAACAAATTGAATTTGGAAGATTATTCCACAAGTAAGGTGCAAAAAAACAAAAGGAATTTCCACAGTTGGCCATCCCTGAGACTGGTATGGTAACTCGTACGTCTAAAGGTTAATAACGATGTTAGGTACACTGGGAGTTTTTGTGTTTTTATTAAAAGAGAGCACCCAGCTAGCACATTTGGTTCCTAGGAAGTTGTGGGAATGTAAGTTTTTCGTTTCTCATTGATTCTGGGAATGAAGCCATACTGTACGTTTCCAGACCGGTAAAACGGAACGTGTTTTAAACGTTCTAAGAACGGAAGTGAAACATTTTGCCTATTCTGGAAACAGTCATTTTTAGGTTGCATGGAGGTTTTTGAATAACTTCCTCAACTTTCACTGAATGTTTCAGCAAGACTTTTAATAACACTGCTAGCTTAGTTTGGCTTAAGGGACATTTCCACATTTTTCAACATCATATCCATCCAGCACCACCCCAACATCAACATATAAGAAAATTACACATTTCTAGGTTTTGCAGTAAAAATGATAGAGGAAGATAAGTGTTTCCAATGACATCATCAATCAATAAGTAAATAATTAATAGACAATGCCTCCTCATAATTGGTTGAAATCACACGGTGCACACCGACGATGTCATTGGAAACACTTGTCTTCCTCTATTGATTTTACTGCAAAACCTAGAAATGCACAATTTTCACATAATAAATGTGGTTTCTACTGACAATTGACATGCAAAAAGGGACGACGAGCGGAGAAGAGGCAATCCGTAATTTAGATTAAGACATTAATGAGCGAGCAAGGACGGACGTACTCAATATAACTATTTGTTCAGGACTTTTGAAATGTACAGCGACAGAATTCAGAACCGGGGCCGTTCTTACAGTATTCTCCCTGTACACCAAGTCAGAACCGTATGATAAATAAAGGGGGCATATAAGCAGACAATGACAGGTCTTACAATATTCAATGATGACATTTCTCTAAAACAGGCTAAAGACTACATGTGCACCACCAAGTCAAAACAGTAGGCTAAGTTATGAGTGGAAAAGGGACCAAATTATTAGGTTGAAGCACATGGGCTACTAACAGCTTACAACACAACATACACGTAGTATTACTTTCTTAGTTACAGTATACATATCTCCCTGGCATATTACATAATTTGTGCAACAGCATACAATATATTGTTTTACTCACCTTCTGTGCTGTGCTCACTTGAACAGGCGCAGCGGTTCTTCATGGGCAAATTTTGTAATCAAAGTCTGGCATTTGGTGAATTTATGGTGCTTTCAAGACAACTGAGAACAAGGTCGAATTATGACGCCAGTGATCTTCAGGTCAGCGCTTTAGAAAGAGGCCCGAGTTCCCAACTTGTAATTCCGAGTTGTATGACCATTCAAAACGTATTTTCCCAGTCTGACCTAGTTGTCTTGAACTGACTGAAGTCTGAGATTTCCCAGTTCCGAGTTTCCAGTTGCTTTGAACGCGGCATAAGTCATGCTGGATTGATAGCGTGGCCAATGTTGAATGTTTATCCCTTTAAGCTTGGAAAAGAGACCCAGACTTGGACCACACACCCACTCCACTGAATAGCAGGCTAGTGATGGCTTTGCAATACTTGCAGTTAGCCACTGATTCCTTACAAACCACTCATTGTTGAATTTGCGACTTCCAACTTGTTGTGTAATGTTTATGTCCAATGGCCGATGAGCACCGATTCGTTTTATGTACAATTTCTCTTCATAATTTCTCTTCATATGACAATGATTGAGAAGTATTTGTCACGGATCCCTCCAGAACTGTCATTGCGCACACCTGGCCCCAATTGCCAATGATTAGTGTTTTGTATATATGTGCCCTTCGGTTCATTGGGCTGTCAATTGTTGTACTATGTCCGTTGGTGCATGTGAGTACCTGTGCTGTGTGTTTTGTCTTCGTGCCATTGTGGATTGCGCAGATGATTCCGGGTCTCGTCCTGTGTATTAATCATTGTGCGTGTGTGTATTTATACAAGGTACTCCTTGCTCTTTTTGTTTTGGGTTTCAACCCTGTGTTTTTGTATACGTGTTGGTTTCGTCTTCGATGCTGCCACCACCATGCTTCACTGTGGGGATGGTGTTCTCGGGGTGATGAGAGGTGTTGGGTTTGCGCCAGACATAGCATTTTCCTTGATGGCCAAAAAGCTCAATTTTAGTCTCATCTAACCAGAGTGCAGTCTTCCATATGTTTGGGGAGTCTCCCACATGCCTTTTGGCGAACACCAAACGTGTTTGCTTATTTTCTTTCTTTAAGCAATGGCTTTTTTTCTGGCCACTCTTCTGTAAAGCCCAGCTCTATGGAGTGTACGGCTTAAAGTGGTCCTGTGGACAGATACTCCAATCTCCGCTGTGGAGCATTGCAGCTCCTTCAGGGCTGTCTTTGGTCTCTTTGTTGCCTCTCTGATTAATGCCCTCCTTGCCTGGTTCGTGAGTTTTGGTGGGCGGCCCTCTCTTGGCAGGTTTGTTGTGGTGCCATATTTTTTCAATTTTTTTATTATGGATTTAATGGTGCTCCGTGGGATGTTCAAAGTTTCTGATATTTTTTTAGAACCCAACCCTGATCTGTACTTCTCCACAACTTTGGAGAGCTCCTGTTTGGAGAGCTCCTTGGTCTTCATGGTACCGCTTGCTTGGTGGTGCCCCTTGCTTAGTGGTGGTGCCCCTTGCATATTGGTGGTGCCCCTTGCTTAGTGGTGGTGCATCTGCTTAGTAGTGATGCCCCTTGCTTAGTGGTGGTGCCCCTTGCTTAGTGGTGGTGCCCCTTGCATAGTGGTGGTGCCCCTTGCTTAGTGGTGATGCCCCTTGCTTAGTGGTGATGCCCCTTGCTTAGTGGTGATGCCCTTTGCTTAGTGGTGGTGCCCCTTGCTTAGTGGTGATGCCCCTTGCAAAGTGGTGGTTCCCACTTGCTTAGTGGTGGTTGCCCCTTGCTTAGTGGTGGTTGCCCCTTGCTTAGTGGTGGTTCCCACTTGCTTAGTGGTGGTTCCCACTTGTTTAGTGGTGGTGTGCCTTGCCTAGTAGTGTTGCAGACTCTGGGGCCTTTCAGAACAGGTGTACATATACTGA
Organism: Hucho hucho; assembly: GCA_003317085.1. Taxonomy (NCBI): domain Eukaryota; kingdom Metazoa; phylum Chordata; class Actinopteri; order Salmoniformes; family Salmonidae; genus Hucho; species Hucho hucho. The sequence continues at coordinate 361,772 of QNTS01000826.1, forward strand.
GATCATGTGACAGATCATGTGACACATTGCACACAGGTGGACTTAATTTAACTAATTATGTGACTTCTGAAGGTAATTGGTTGCACCAGATCTTATTTAGGGGCTTCATAGCAAAGGGAGTGAATACATATGCACCCACCACTTTTCTGTTTTAATTATTATTATTATTTTTAAACAAGTAACTTTTTTCATTTCACTTACCAATATCTCCAATACATGAAATACAAATAAAAATCTATTTAAATTACAGGTTGCAATGCACCAAAATATAAAAAATGCCAAGGGGGTGAATACTTTTGCAAGGCACTGAATGTCATTTGACGTCATTTTATCTGTGGCCAATGACCTTAAGCCTTCTTCAAAGGGTACTACTAATGTAACTCTATGGCAGCACCCCCGGGGCTTACATTTTCGAGCTCTCCCTGTAGAATTTGCAGTGATGTAGTGTCCCCAAGAGCGACAGAACACTGAACCAATCACGGCGCAACTAGAGAACATTACCAACCCCTACGCTTCGTATTTTCCGCTGGCTGCCCTACCACCCTAGCACTGAGCTAGGGTGAAACACCTTCATTTTGGAGCTACCTTACTCAAGAAAGCAAAAAAGAGACCATGTTTGTATGTGGCTTTATTAACTCAATGATGTATATATTTTTTTTACATTGTTTGCAAACCAATATGTGACACGTATTAATACCAAGATAACATATAAAAAAATTGTGTGTATATATATATATATATACACACAGTACCAGTCAAAAGTTAGGACACACCTACTCATTCAAGGGTTTTTCTCAGACTCTCAGATAGACTAGTTGACCCCAGTGGTGTTAACTGGCCTGTGGGCCAGTCAGCCAGTCAACCATGGCTAAGAGAGGTAAATAAACAGGTCTAATAATAAACCTGAGAGCTGTAAACACCTCTCTGTACTCTGTGGTCTCAACTCAACCGGGCCCTGCCCTGGATCATTGAAGGCTCCTGTACAGTACCTGCCACACAGTACGTATGTGTGTTTGTGTTTATGTGTGTGTGTGTTTCTCTGCAGTCACCTTTGATATCACAGGGTTTCATAAGGCTATTGTATTATGGGGGGTGGAGGCTGAGGGTCAGGGAAATGTTCTCTGACTCTCTGACTCTATATGTTTCTCTCTATAGACAATGCCTTCAGAAAGTATTCAGACCCCTTCACTTTTTCCACATTTTGTTACGATACAGCTTTATCCTAAAAGGGATTAAAAAAAATGAATAAATCTACTCACAATACCCATAATGACAAAGCAAAGTATTTTTTAAATTTTTGTAAATGTTTTAAAAATAAAAAACAGAAATACCTTATTTACATAAGTATTCAGACCCTTTGCGATGAGACTTGAAATTGAGCTCAGGTGCATCCTGTTTCCATTGATCATCCTTGATTGGAGTCCACCTGTGGTAAATTCAATTGATTGGACATGATTTGGAAAGGCACAGACCTGTCTAGATAAGATCCCACAGTTGACAGTCCATGTCAGAGTAAAAACAAAGCCATGAGGTCGAAGGAATTGTTCGTAGATCTCCGAGACAGGATTGTGTCGAAGGCCAGATCTGGGGAAGGGTAGCAAAACAATTTGGCAGCATTAAAGTTCTCCAAGAACATAGTGGCCATTTCATTCTTAAATGGAAGAAGTTTGGAACCACCGAGATTCTTCCTAGAGCTGGCCGCCCGGCCAAACTGAGCAATCGGGGGAGAAGGGCCTTGGTCAGGGAAGTGGTCAAGAACCCGATGGTCACTCTGCCAGAGCTCTAGAGTTCCTCTGTGGAAATGGGAGTACCTTCCAGAAGGACAACTATCTCTGCAGTACTCCATCAATCAGCCCTTTATGGTAGAGTGGCCAGATGGAAGCCACTCCTCAGTAAAAAGCACATGACAGCCCGCTTGGAGTTTGCCAAAAGCCACCTAAAGACTCTCAGACCATGAGAAACAAGATTCTCTGTTCTGATGAAACCAAGATTGAGCTCTTTGACCTGAATGCCAAGTGCCACTTCTGGAGGGAACCTGACACCATCCCTATGGTGAAGCATGGTGGTGGCAGCATTATGCTGTGGGGAAGTTTTTCAGTGGCAGGGACTGGGAGTCTAGTCAGGATTGAGGCAAAGATGAACGGAGCAAAGTACAGGGAGATCCTTGATGAAAACCTGCTCCAGACCGCTCAGGACCTCAGACAGGACAAAGACTAAGCACACAGCCAAGACAATGCAGGAGTGGCTTCAGGACAAGTATCTGAATGTCCTTGAGTGGCCCAGCCAGAGCCCGGACTTGAACCCGATCGAACATCTCTTGAGAGACTTGGAAATAGCTGTGCAGCAACGCTCCCCATCCAACCTGACTGAGCTTAAGACGATCTACAGAGAAGAATGGGAGAAACTACCCAAATACAGATGTGCCAAGCTTCTAGTCAATGCTGTAATCGCTGCCAAAGGTGCTTCAACAAAGTACTGAGTAAAGGGCCCTAAAACTAAATGTGATATTTCCGTTTTAAATTTTTTATAAATAAGCAAAACATTTGAATAACCTGTTTTTGCTTCATCATTATGGGTAGTGTGTGTAGAATGATAAGGATTTAAAAATGTGTTTAATAAATTTTTGAATAAGGCTGTAACGTAACAAAAAGTCAGGGGGTCTGAATACTTTCCGAATGCACTGTACATGTCTCTCTGTCTATGCATCTTCCCGTCTTATCTCTTCTACCTGTCCTCTCCTCCCCTCCCCTGTCTCTATCTAACAGACAGTGACAGTATGAGAGGAGGGCCTGTCTCTATCTAACAGACAGTGACAGTATGAGAGGAGGGCCTGTCTCTATCTAACAGACAGTGACAGTATGAGAGGAGGGCCTGTGCTCTGTTTAATTGCTCCTGTGACAGGGGCCTGATCTGATACAGCGCGCCCCTGTGTTCACAGCAGGTCAGGCGTTCATGTGTGTGTGTGTGTGTGTGTGTGTGTGTGTGCGCGCAGGATACTGGCACAGACAGAATCATCACTCAAGTGTTGCTTTCTGGGCTTCACATATCCAGGCCCCACATAGTGAACACCATTCATTAATATCAGGCTGAGGAGGAGTGAAGAGGAGGAGTGAAGAAGGAGTGAAGAAGGAGTGAAGAAAATAGGAAAGGAGAGAAGAGGAGGAGAGGAAGAGAGGTAAGTAAAGAGATGAGAGGAAAGGAGGAGTGGAGAGGAGAGGTAAGCTAGAAGATGAGGGGAGGAGAGGTGAGGAGATGAGGGAAGGAGATGTGAGGGTAGGAGAGGTGATGAGATGAGGGTAGCGGAGAGGTGATGAAATGAGGGGAGCAGAGAGGTGAGGTGAGGAGAGGAGATGAGGGGAAGAGATGAGGGGAGGAGATGAGGTGAGGGGAGGAGATGTGAGGAGATGAGGGGAACGGAGAGGTGAAGAGATGGTGAGGAGATGAGGGGAGCGGAGATGAGAGGTGAAGAGATGAGGAGAGGTCATGAGGGGAGGAGATGAGCGGAGAGGTGAGAAGATGAGGGGAGGAGATGAGGGGAGGAGAGTTGAGTTGAGGAGATGTGGAGAGGTGAAGAGATGAGGGGAGCAGAGAGGTGAGGGGGTGAGGTGAGGGGATGAGGTGAGGAGATGAGGTGAGGAGATGAGGTGAGGGGAGCGGAGAGATGAGGTGATGAGGGGAGAGGAGAGGGGAGGAGATGAGATGAAGGGAGATGGTGTGCCAAATACCCTTGTCAGTTATTTGCAATTGACTGGACTGAATGAACTGAACATCCTTTCACTTCATCCATCTAACTCTGGAGGGCACAGATGTTGTGAAGATTTATATGCAGTCCTTCCTTCCTGGCAAAAAGCTACGACAACAACATACTTTATCAATGTCATCATGTTGCATGAACATGGCTAGTTCAATCAAGTACAGGCTTAACTGTATGAACAATAAAGACGGAATGCAATATAACATTTTATTAAATAGTTTGGGGAATGGCCTCGTCTCCGAGGGAAGATCCTCTGAGCCAGATGATGTGATGGCAGGTAGTCCTATGTGGGGCTGCTGCCACTGAAACACCCCTGCTGGGAGAAAGGAGTTTAAAGAGATTATCCACCCAAAGAAATACAAATCATGAAAATCCTGTCAATTTTGTGAAAGCCTATGTTCTATCAGTGGGTAAAATAACAATTTTTCCCATGATTTAACTTCTAAAAGGTCTGCCTGTGAAAATCTGGAAATCGTGTAGGAAGCCATTATAGCTATATAATTCTCATCACTGGAGATAGGGGATTACACACTGTCACATTTCACAACGCTTTTAAAACCATTACCTGCACTCTAGATCACCAAATCAGACAATAGGTGGTATGGCCATACTTGTCTAGAACACATTTATCAGTTTATCGTCATGACAAAGTATAGATTTCGCTTAGATGTGCTCAATCTAAAAAGGTGTACCAAACGATTCACCTCCATTTCTCTTTCAAGTACAATGTCGCAATGCGCCGTCTGTGGAAAACAGAGATATTACAGAAAGGGGATAGAAATCCAATTGGCCAATAAATGGAAAAACACCCACCCAATTTGACAGTTGACCAATCGCATTCACGTTGGCATGTCGTGTCACGCCGTCGTTAAGCATATCGTCACACAATCCGATTCTAATTGGGTTTCCCATCTCCTTAAAATGATCTCTGTGGGAATGCAAAGTAACGCTGCTCTCGCTCTGGGTGAGAGACTCATTTTACAGTTAGCTAGCTTCTTCATATGTTGATATTCACTTTGATATGATTGTGTGTAGCAATGTTTTCTAGCTAGCTAGCCAGCCAGCCCAGGGAGAGAGAGAACATTGCATTGTGGGTTTTGAAGTAGAGCTGCAACAGATTTCCAAAAACGATTTTACATGTTTCTACCAACCTTGTTATTACAACAGAATGAAACATTTGTTCACAAAAAATATTGTTTTCACATATTAGTGTTATTTAACACTGTTTAACACTGTTAATTAATTATAGTAATTTGTGGTTTGGAGTGGATCAGTTTTTATTTATTTAACCAGGTAGGCCTGTTGAGAACAAGTTCTCATTTACAACTGCGACCTGGCCAAGGTAAAGCAAAGCAGTGGGACAAAAACAACAACACAGAGTTACACATGAACAAACGTACAGTCAATAACACAATAGAAAAATCCATGTACAGTGTGTGCAAATGTAGAAGAGTAGGGAGGTAAGGCAATAAATAGGCCATAGAGGCGAAATCATTTCAATTTAGCATTATCCCTTTAAGGTTATTAAAGCTGGTGGATGGTTTTCAAAAACTGTTGCTGAAAAACAGCAAGTGAGAGAACGAGGGTAAGTTGACATATGTGACCGACCACCTCGATTCTGTCTTATGTAGCAAAATTTGAAATTGTGTTTTTTTTTTACATTGGATAAAAGTAGAGACTCAGAGCTAGAAAATGGTATATCATACACTACAGTTGAAGAACAATGGGAAAGTAATTCTTCTTTGAAAGAAAATGGCATTGAATGTTTTGGTACACTTACTGGAGAGCTCTTCTTTGTCTACAACCATTCAGCATCGTTCACACCCTCTTAAGCCTTAGCCCCACCCATCTCTTTCAGTATTTACGTGAGGCCATGTGGTAAACAAATCAAATCAAATTGTATTTGTCACATGCGCTGAATACAACAGGTGTAGACCATACAGTGAAATGCTTACTTACAAGACCCTTAATAAATCCTGTTAGGGAGCGGCAGCAGTGTTCGGAGATTTTGAGAGTCTGGCGTGCCCAAAGTAAAATGCCTGGTACTCAGGCCCAGAAACCAGGATATGCACATAATTAGTAGTATTGGATAGACACTGAAGTCTAACTGTTAAAATAATGTCCGTGAGTATAACAGAACTGATTTGGCAGGCGAAAACCCGAGGAAAATCCATCCGGGAAAATGTGATTCTGTGAGGTGCCTCTTTTGCCATTGACTTGCTATAGGAAATGCTGGATTCCAGCTCCCAGGTTGCGGTACCTATGGCTTCCACTAGATGTCAACAGTCTTTAGACAAGGTTTCATGCTTTTATCTAGAAAAATAGAGGAGTAGAAGAAGTTTTTCCGCTGTCCTCAGACAATCAAATGTTATGCTTTCGCCGTAAAGCCTTTTTGAAATCTGACAACGCTGTGAGATTGCCAAGATTCTAAGCTTTTGAACAGTGTGCAACACTTGTATTTTCATGAATGTTTTGTATTACTACATTTGTAATTTGAATTTGGCGCTCTGCATTCTTCCGGATGTTGTCAAGGATGGGGCGCTAGCGCCCCACTGCTCCTTAATTATCCCCAAGAGGTTTTAACTAACAATCCTTTTAAGAAGTTTTGGGAGGTGTTTAGTCCCAGGGTCCTTAGCTTAGTGATGAGTGGGTCTAGGGTTTCTGGGATAATGGTGTTGATATGAGCCATGACCAGCCTTTCAAAGCACTTCATGGCTACAGACGCTTTGCGTGGCTACAGACGCTAACCCTAACCCTGTTTGATGGTTTGTTGGAGGGAATAGCGGAATTTCTTATAGGCTTCTGGGTTAGAGTCCTGCTCCTTGAAAGCGGCAGCTCTACCCTTTAGCTCAGTGTGGATGTTGCCTGTAATCCATGGCTTCTGATTGGGGTACGTATGTATGGTCACTGTGGGGACGACGTCATTGATGCACTTATTGATGAAGCCAGTGACTGATGTGGTGTACTCCTCAATGCCATCGGAAGAATCCCGGGAACATATTCCGGTCTGTGCTAGCAAAACAGTCCTGTAGCTTAGCATCTGCTTCATCTGACCACTTTCTTATTGACCGAGTCACTGGTGCTTCCTGCTTTAGTTTTTGCTTGTAAGCAGGAATCAGGAGGATAGAATTATGGTCAGATTTGGTAAATGGAGGGCGAGGGAGAGCTTTGTATGTGTCTCTCTGTGTGGAGTAAAGGTGGTCTAGAGTTGTATTTCCCTCTGGTTGCACATTCAACATGCTGGTAGAAATGAGGTAAAACAGATTTGAGTTTCCCTGGATTAAAGTCCCCGGCCACTAGGAGCGCCACCTCTGGATGAGCGTTTTCCTGTATCTTATGGTGTTATACAGCTTATTGAGTGAGGTCTTAGTGGCAGCATCGGTTTGTGGTGGTATATAGACAGCTACGAAAAATACAGATAAACTGTCTTGGTAAATAGTGTGGTCTACAGCTTATCATGAGATACTTTACTTCAGGTGAGCAAAACTGAGACTTCCTTAGATTTCGTGCACCAGCTGTTGTTTACAAATATACATAGCCCGTCACCCCTTGTCTTACCAGAGGCTGCTTCTTCTATCCTGCCGAAAAAGCTTAAAACCCACCAGCTGTATGTTATTCATGTCGTCATTCAGCCACGACTCGGTAAAACATAAGATATTACAGTTTTTAATGTCCCGTTGGTAGGATATACGTGATCATAGTTTGTCTATATTTTATTATCGATTGATTGTACTTTGGCTATTAGGACCGATGGTAAAGGTAGATTACCCTCTCGGCGTCGGCTCCTTACAAGGCACCTGGACCTTCGTCCCCGATACCTCCATCTTTTTCTCCTGTGAATGGCGGGGATGAGGGCCTTGTCAGGCGTCTGAAGTAAATCCTTCCCGTCCGACTCGTTGAAGAAAAAATATTCCTCCAGTATGGGGTGAGTAATTGGTGTCCTGATATCTAGAAGCTCTTTTCGGTCATAAGACACAGTGGCAGAAACATTATGTACAAAATAAGTTACAAATAACGCGAAAAAACATACACAATAGCACAATTGGTTATGGGATTGTATAAAAAGGCAGCCACCTCTTTCGGACCCATTCTCCTTCACACGCTATGTCAAATTAAATCTAAGTTTATTTGTCGCATGCACAGGATATAGAAGGTGAAAATGGTACACTGAAATGGTTACCTGCGTAGTAGCAATATCAAAAACAGAAAGTGTCCAGATTAAAATATTTAATAAATATTTTATCATTATTTGATGGTTACATGACACGCTTGTCTAAATTGATGGGTCATGTGAAGGAAATGCTATAACCACCCACCAGCCACATCTAGCTAAGTGGATGGGTCACTATTGTCTAGACATGTACACATGTTCATGAAATACAATAGATGGCCGTAATCACCCCCAGACACACCTGGCTAATTTGATGGGTCATGTAATAATCCGGCCAAAGTGGAGTCTTTTGTTTAGAAATGTAGCTAGTTAGCTAAACAATGAGCCGGCATAATCCCAACTCATACTACTACTACCAATACAAACATTAGCTGTGTTCGAATACTAATTCTAACCATACTATTTGTGATGTGAATTGAGTATATAGTATGCTTATTGGTCATAGTATGGATATAGTTAGTATGCCAAAAGTTCTAGGATGTCATACTAAATTCACCAAAATACGAAGTATACATGCAGTGGAAACTATTTCCGTGCTTTATGGGCCCATAATGCAATTCTTCTGAAAATGGGTTTGGCTTCACAACGTTTTCAGATTTGAAGAAAATGGCAGAAAATATGCAGCTGATGTCTGACGAAAGCGGAATCAAATTCATTGTTTTAACTAATTATGAAAATGTTGAGCAATGTAATGACTTTTCAAATAAGTTATGTTACATGTTATGTTGGCTGACAATTTGTTAGCTATTCTATCCTTACAAACCGCATAGCATTACAGCAATAGGTACCAGTATGTTAGCTAGCTACCTAACGTTAGTTGGCTACAAATACATCTAACTTGCCAGGCAGTATTACTATCTGCTATCTAACTAACTACCCAACGTTTATTGACTTGATTATTCACATCATTCTTAGCTAAGTGGTATAGTTGTTGTGCGTTTCAATGGACATTTTTCATTCTGACTATCTACTCTGGTTTCAGCGCATTCTCGCGCAGAATAACTGATGAATTTACGAATGCTCAACACCCGTTGAATATGGCTGGTGTCACTAAACGTCAGCAAAAAAGCATAGTTAAATTGTTGCCAGCAGCACAGTTACAGTCACCAATGCTCTGGATAACATAAAAACAGCCTAACCAGCTCTGCTAGGGCGAGTAAAATGGTCAGAGTGAGGTGTTCTCTGTCTCATTTGTGTCTGGAAGTTCAAGTAGCTAGCCAACGTTAGCCAGTTAGCTTGGGTGCTTTATTGCTGTTGAACGCTCGGATCAACCCTACTCCTCGGCCAGAGCGAACGCCCAGAGCGCACTCTGGCTCTCCAGATTGAATTTATGAACACAACCAAAATCGTAAAATGTTTAGCTAGTCATTTGTTATGCTAACAAGCTAGCAAGAGGTTGCATAGCAACAACATCAACTTCCAGTAGACAGGCGAAGCTCTAGTACGCTCAACTGAAACGATACCGTCGTTTACAGTATACTAAAATGAACTAGTAGTATATACTCATTAAGTATGTAGTATACAGTATGTTTGTATGGGTATTCAAACACAGCTATTGTCATAGCTGTAGTATAAATCTGCAGGTAGCTAAAGCTAACAAACTAGGTTAAATGTAAGCTAGCTAACGTTAAGCTATAACTATCAATGCAAATGATTTCTGATTCGAATAATATTACTACACAGATCATACAAGTAATGTTAGCTAGCGAGCCAGCAAGCTAACAATCGATAGCTAACTAACAGTATGCTTTAACTTGCAATAAAAACTAATTTCTGACAAAATTAGAAACGTATATCTGAAAATGTAGCTAGACTCTTACTCATACATGGATGAACGCTTCACGGCAGACTGGAACCATTTTACTTTGTTTTGTTTGTAGCGTCATCTTGTTTGGCCAGCGTTGTGTCACTCCGGTTCACACTGACCGTGGCGTGTGCAGAAAGTAGACCATCACTTTTTCCAACTGATCTGTTGATAGCGCCTGCTAAATACAGGGCATCAATGTTAAGTAGAAAAGTAGCAAAACTTTTGTAGTTCTCGATGGCTAACGTTATATCTTTCAAAACGGCATGGTAGAAAGGACTATCAACACATACTGAACAGCTCACGTTACACAGAAGCATTTTACATGGCAGCCCAATCCAAACTCATCTCCCGGCATGTCCAGCCCATCTATTATCTCAGCCAATCATGGCTAGTGGGAAGGTTCCTGTCCACCAAACTCAGATTTGTCCGTCGGACTGCCGGAAGGTGAAGAGTGATTCCTCACTCCAGAGAACACGTTTCCACTGCTCCAGATCACAATGGCGGCAAGCTTTACACCGACACTTGGCATTGCGCATGGTGATCTCATGCTTGTGTGCGGCTGCTCGGCCATTTCATAAAGCTCCCGACAAACAGTTCTTGTGCTGACGTGGCTTCCAGAGTTAGTTTGGAACTCGGTAGACAGTGTTGCATCCAAGAACAGACGATTTTTACGCGCTACGTGCTTCAGCACTCGGCGGTCCCGTTCTGTGAGCTTGTGTGGCCTACCACTTCGCGGCTGTGCCGTTGTTGCTGCTAGACGTTTCACACTTCTCAATAACAGCACTTACAGTTGGTCGGGGCAGCTCTAGCAGGGCAGAAATTTGATCAACAGACTTGTTGGAAAGGTGGCTTCCTATGACGGTGCCATGTTGAAAGTCACTGAGCTCTTCAGTAAGGCCATTCTACTAACAATGTTTGTCTATGTAAATTGCATGGCTGTGTGCTCTATTTTATACACCTGTCAGCAACAGGTGTGGCTGAAATAGCCTAATCCACTAATTTGAAGGGGTGTCCACATACATTTGTGTATATATAGTGTATGTAATGCTTACTGGATGAAGTTGAACAAGCCTTCAGACCATCGTTCCTGATTGAACTTTCGTAGAGGGTTTCTTCAGGTTATAAGAAGTTGAATTCATGTTTTGTATGATTACACAATTACAACCAAAATTGTATGGTTGATCTGACTTCTTTGACCCGAAGGAGTGTACACAGAAGCCATTATAAACTCCCAATGTGTTATAAACTCCCAATGCGTCCCAAATGACACTCTATGGGTCCTGGTCAAAAGTAGTGCACTATATAGGGAATAGGGTGCCATTTGGGATGCACATCAAGTTATGAAATGGTCAGAGGTGTAGGTTATAAAATAATTTTGCTGCTGTGTGCCAGGGAAGCCAGCTCTGTGTTGACAGGTGGGCAGCAATGCATTCCTCTGGCTGAGGCCCCTCTCTGCCCCTCCCCCAGCCAGCCCGAGCAGCTCAGGTTTGGGGAAGGTCTGGAGGTTAGGAGGTGGGTGGTGGTGGTGTGTTTGCATATAAATGTCTAATGTGTGCACTGGCCACAAGGCACGTACGTACCAGAAGTTTTCTGTGATCAGAGTTAGGACCTGTGACAGTACTGTTAGGGTGTTGAGCTAAAGTCTTGGCATTTAGGTCAGGGAGCTAGCGCAAGTTTAGGTCTCAGGCACGGTTACTCATCATCACATGACTGAGGTTCATTGTGTGTGTGTGTGTGTGTGTGTGTCTGTCTCTCTTGTGAGAATAAGGTCTTATAATTGTAAACACACTGGAACATGGAACACGAGTTGAGTAAAGGAAACCTGAGTTTACACAGCGTTCTATACAAGCGTTCTCTGTTGCCTCACATCGGGTCTGCTGTGACGGCTTTGACCACCATGGGACATGATGTCCCAAGAAGCAGTGCATTGCCAACTGTCCAAAGTGACTCAAAGCAACAACGGTTTCTGTGGCATGTTTGTATGGAGGGGTGTTTGTGTATGTGGGAGGTCGACGCTGCGAATTAAAACACAGACAAACGTGGCGAAGCCAGTGGCCCCCCCCAAAAAACTGCCAAAACACAATGTCCTCATTTGATAATTGTCCTTATACGAAGATGAGATCAGGGGGAGGGGAGGGGCCTGGAGGCACATGTACTCAGTGTGATTGTGACCGAGAGGAAGGTACGAGAGAGAGTACGAGAGAGAGTGAGGGAGAGAGAGTGAGGGAGAGAGGGGAATAAAGAGAGTAGTGATGGTGAGTAGTCACTGTTTGGTGTGATTGAGCATGGGAAATGCGTGGGACTCCTGGACTGTCACCCGGGAAGATCTGCTCCAGTGACTGACATACAAAGAGTTGTCTCTCTCGCACACGCACGCACGCACACACACACACATCCTTTGTGAATGGAGGAAAACAATCACCTTCCATCAGGAACTGGGTCAAGTGGGCGGGGCATCATAAGAGAAATAGTCACTGTTGTCAAACAGAACAGAGCCATCATAACATGGTTGTATAGTGACTGTTGTCAAACAGAACAGAGCGATCATCACATGGTTATATAAAGGCTGTTGTCAAACAGAACAGAGCCCATCATAACATGGTTATACACTATATATACAAAAGTATGTGGACACCCCTTCAAATTTGTGGATTCAGGTATTTCAGCCACACTCGTTGTTGACAGGTGTATAAAATCGAGCACACAGCCATGCAATCTCCATAGACAAACATTGGCAGTGGAATGGCCTTACTGAAGAGCTCAGTGACTTTCAACGTGGCACCGTCGTAGGATGTCACCTTTCCAACAAGTCAGTTCGTCCAATTTCTACCCGCTAGAGCTGGCCCAGTCAACTGTAAGTGCTGTTAATGAGAAGTGGAAATGTCTAGCAGCAACAACGACTCAGCCGCGAAGTGGTAGGCCACACAAGCTCACAGAACGGGACCACCGAGTTCTAAAGCACGTAGCGAGTAAAAATCATCTGTCCTCCTGCAACACTCACTACTGAGTTCCAAACCGCCTCTGGAAGCCACGTCAGCACAAGAACTGCACAATGCTAAGCGTCGGCTGGAGTGGTGTAAAGCTCACCATCATTGGACTCTGGAGCAGTGGAAACGCGTTTTCTGGAGTGATGAATCACTCTTCACCATCTGGCAGTCTGATGGACTAATCTGGGTTTGGCGGATGCTAGGAGAATGCTACCTGCCTGAATGCACAGTGCCAACTGTAAAGTTTTGTGGAGGAGGAATAATGGTCTGGGGCTGTTTTTCATGGTTTGGGCCCCTCAAGTTCCAGTGAAGGGAAATCTTAACGCAACAGCATAGAATGAAATTTTTAGACAATTCTGTGCTTCCAACTTTGTGGCAACAGTTTGGGGAAGGCCCTTTCCTGTTTCAGCATGACAATGCCCCCGTGCAAAAAACAAGGTCTATGAAGAAATTGCATTAACATATAAAGTATGATATATATATAATATACTGTAATATAATTATGATTTACTACTTTGAATTTACTTCACAGTAAATGTAAAACAATCTGATATTGACAAGATCAGATATGTACTGAATTGTGTAACAAATCAAATCAAATCAAATTGTATTTGTCACATACACATGGTTAGCAGATGTTAATGCGAGTGTAGCGAAATGCTTGTGCTTCTAGTTCCGACCATGCAGTAGTATCTAACAAGTAATCTAACAAATTCACAACAACTACCTTATACACACAAGAGTAAAGGAATGAATACGAGTATGTACATATAAATATATGGATGAGCGATGGCTGACCGGCATAGGCAAGATGCAGTAGATGGTATGGAGTACAGTATATACACATATATATATATGAGATGAGTAATGTTGGATACGTAAACNTTGTTGTCCTTGATGATCTTTTTGGCCTTCCTGTGACATCGGGTGGTGTAGGTGTCCTGAAGAGCAGGTAGTTTACCCCCGGTGATGCGCTGTGCAGTCCTCACTACCCTCTGGAGAGCCTTACGGTTGTGGGCGGAGCAGTTGCCGTACCAGGCGGTGATACAGCCCGACAGGATGCTCTCGATTGTGCATCTGTAAAAGTTTGTGAGTGATTTTGGTGACAAGCCGAATTTCTTCAGCCTCCTGAGGTTGAAGAGGCGCTGTTGCGCCTTCTTCACCACGCTGTCTGTGTGGGTGGACCAATTCAGTTTGTCCGTGATGTGTACGCCGAGGAACTTAAAACTTTCCACCTTCTCCACTACCGTCCCCTCGATGTGGATAGGGGGGTGCTCCCTCTCCTGTTTCCTGAAGTCCACGATCATCTCCTTTGTTTTGCTGACATTGAGTGAGAGGTTATTTTCCTGACACCACACTCCGAGGGCCCTCACCTCCTCTCTGTAGGCCGTCTCGTCGTTGTTGGTAATCAAGTCTACCACTGTAGTGTCATCAGCAAACTTGATGATTGAGTTGGATGCGTGCTTGGCCAAATGCATTCCCTGTACTGTAAACATGTATCCAAAAGGAAATTGCTGGAGTCATGCTCTTACTAACTGAACGTCGCCGGACCACTACAACACATACCGGTAAGTACAATACTGCAAAGACAATTACAATACAGGTGGAAGGTATATGATTATCATCCCCACACGTGTGCCACCTCCACCAGCCATGTGTCTATACAATGACATCAATCCAGAGTTCCAGCCCTACACTTAGAAAACTATTTGTTATCTAGAAAAGGGTTCTTTGGCTGTCCCATAAGAGAGCCCTTTGAGTAACTATTTTTGGTTCCAGGTAGAATCCTTTTTGGTAGAACTCTTGTAGTTCCAGGTAGAACCCTTTTCAGTACCATGTAGAACCCTTTCCACAGGATGTTCTACCTGGAAACAAAAACTGTTATCCTCTAGGTACAGCTGAAGAACCCTTTTTTCTAAGAGTGTATGTCAGGCTTGGATTCACCATGCCAAAAGGTTTTCCCCCATGTGCATGAACAATGAGGACACTTACTGTGATTTCAATGAGAACCTATAGGCATTTTTCTTCTTCTATTGGATGAACTAAATGTTTAAACAACTACATAGAGAAGATTTTGGTGATTAAATCAATGTTCTCATGGTATTTCACAGTAAACGTACAGTACCAGTCAAAAGTTTGGACACCTACTCATTCAAGGGTTTTTCTTTATTTGTACTATTTTCTACATTGTAGAATATTAGTGAAGACATCAAAAATATGAAATAACACAAATGGAATAATGTAGTAACCCAAAAAGTGTTTTGGACACTCGTGGCATTCTCTCAACCAGCTTCACGAGGAATGTTTTTCCAACAGTCTTGAAGGAGTTCCCACATATTCTGAGCACTTGTTGGCTGCTTTTTCTTCACTTTGCGGTCCAACTTGTCCCAAACCATCTCAATTGGGCTGAGGTCGGGTGATTTGTCGAGGCCAAGTCATCTGATGCAGCACTACATCACTCTCCTTCTTGGTCAAATAGCCCTTACACAGCCTGGATGTGTTTTGGGTCATTGTCCTGTTGAAAAACAAATCATAGTCTCACTAAGCGCAAACCAGATGGGATGGCATATTGCTGCAGAATGCTGCGGTAGCCATGCTGGTTAAGTGTGCCTTAGATTCTAAATAAATCACAGACAGTGTCACCAGCAAAGCACCATCACACCTCCTCCCCCATGCTTCATGGTGGGAACCACACATGCAGAGATCATCTGTTCACCTACTCTGCATCTCACAAAGACATGGCGGTTGGAACCAAAAATCTCAAATCTGGACTCATCAGGCATAAGGACAGATTTCCACTGGTCTAATGTCCATTGCTCGTGTTTCTTGGCCCAAGCAAGTCTCTTCTTATTATTGGTGTCCTTTAGTAGTAGATTCTTTGCAGCAATTCGACCATGAAGGCCTGATTCACACAGTCTCCTCTGAACAGTTGATGTTGAGATGTGTCTGTTACTTGAACTCTGTGAAGCATATATTTGGGCTCCAATCTAAGGTGCAGTTAACTCTAACTCTGGCTCTTCCTTTCCTGTGGCGGTCCTTATGAGAGCCAGTTTCATCATAGCTCTTGATGGTTTTTGCGACTGCACTTGAAGAAACCTTCAAAGTTCTTGAAATATTCCGCATTGACTGATCTTCACGTCTTAAAGTAATGATGGACTGTTGTTTCTCTTTGCTTATCTTCTGTATACCACCCCTACCTTGTGACAACACAACTGATTGGCTCAAACGCATTAAAAAGGAAAGAAATTCCACAAATTAACTTTTAACAAGGCACACCTGTTAATTGAAATGCATTCCAGGTAACTACCTCATGAAGCTGGTTGAGAGAATGCCAAAAGTGTGCAAAGCTGTCATCAAGGCAAAGGGTGGCTACTTTGAAGAATCTCAAATATAAGATATATTTTGATTTGTTTATCTCTTGGTTACTGCATGATTCCATATGTGTTATTTCATAGTTTTGATGTCTTCACTATTATTCTACAATGTAGAAAATAGTAAAAATAAAGAAAAACTCTTGAATGAGTAGGTGTGTCCTATCTTTTGACTGGTACTGTATCTTTTGGTTGTGCAGTGAAAGATGTCTCCAAACAAAATTAATTCAGAATAAAAGGTTTTGAACATAATACTTCATGTAATGTGTTACAGGTGTTAACAGTTTGGAGTTTTGTAGCAAGAGTTAAAAAAATTCCCCACATACTTGTGAAAATGGCACCAAAGTTATTTGAAAAAACTGGAACATATGGTTCACCTTTAGTGTTACACAAACAAGCATGCACACACACACACACACACACACACACACACACACACACACACACACACACCACCACTAATGATCTACTGTACACATCATCGCTGACGCCACTTATTATAGGCCTATACAATGCAGAGGCCAGTTTACACTACACATACTGCACCTATCCATGTAAAGGACATAATGTAAAGGCCAGTTTACATTATACGTACATGCCACTCAATGCACATATGACTTTACATCAACAGTCACACACATTCCTAATCTGTGCGGTCACTGAAATCAATTCTCATGTCATTTGTAGCAATTAATAGATTCAAATATTTAGAAAGGAATCAAGATGTACTATGTATGCTTTTTCTAGGCCTGATAAACCCAAGACGTAGTATGGTGGATTAACTGTGGAATGTAGATCACTAGCTGTCACTGGGTCTACCAGGCTTCTTTTAATCCTAATCATGAGCTTCATTTGGCATGATGTCATTTCTTAGAAAGCAGCACAGAGACTTGTACACACATGCCCATATCTGATCAGGGACAAGCACACGCAATCAGTCGTTAGTGAGCATGCACGTGCACTTGCAGAGGACTCAGGGCGTGCACGTGCCCATGAAATGTGAGCACTGTGGACATGACGTGTGTATGTGTTGTGTTGTGTCTGTGTGCACTTTTATTAGTTTTATTGGAACCTGTAGACTCAGACTTGTTTACTCAGTGTAGTACATTCTGAGCCCAGGCTAGAGACATACACACACACACGCACGCACACACAGGGTAAAAGTATCTAGCTTGTAAAGCAGGTCAATGAATCCGTCATGTACATTTATCAATCCAGTGGTGTCTGAACGGTCCGTTTGGGGGTTTCCATCAGACAGCCAACACCTGCTGAAAGAAACTGCACTGCTACTTTTAACAACTTCTCTGCTTCTTGAGAAATGTTTCACATGTATATTCTGTACACATTCAGGGACATTCACAGTTTCCCATGTCAATAAGTTTACTTAAGGGTATTTAGAAAAAATAAAAACCCTGACGGTTCAAAACATGCAGACATATTTCCAGACATACTCGGTTCCCAACCTAAACACACGTGCTGTTTAAAGGGCCTGGCCGACATACAGAGTGCTTTTTGGAGTAGACCAAGGCAGTATAAATAGATCTCGAGGAGTGTAACAAGCAAAGGCTTCATCAGAAAATAATGTGTTTTACATCATTGCCTGTGAGTGAGGATGGAGGCCTATCTGCCCCTTTGATCCAGCTATGATGTTTTGTACTAACTTTCTGCTTCTAGAAATCCAACCATTAATATTTGTACTAACATTCTGCTTCTAGAAATCCAACCATTAATATTTGTACTAACGTTCTGCTTCTAGAATCCAACCATTAATATTTGTACTAACGTTCTGCTTCTAGAATCCAACCATTAATATTTGTACTAACGTTCTGCTTCTAGAATCCAACCATTAATATTTGTACTAACTTTCTGCTTCTAGAATCCAACCATTAATATTTGTACTAACGTTCTGCTTCTAGAATCCAACCATTAATATTTGTACTAACGTTCTGCTTCTAGAATCCAACCATTAATATTTGTACTAACGTTCTGCTTCTAGAATCCAACCATTAATATTTGTACTAACGTTCTGCTTCTAGAAATCCAACCATTAATATTTGTACTAACGTTCTGCTTCTAGAAATCCAACCATTAATATTTGTACTAACGTTCTGCTTCTAGAATCCAACCATTAATATTTGTACTAACGTTCTGCTTCTAGAATCCAACCATTAATATTTGTACTAACGTTCTGCTTCTAGAATCCAACCATTAATATTTGTACTAACGTTCTGCTTCTAGAATCCAACCATTAATATTTGTACTAACGTTCTGCTTCTAGAATCCAACCATTAATATTTGTACTAACGT